>BFEA01000200.1:2226404-2237632 GCA_003427395.1 Chara braunii | reverse complement strand
CCCCTCTCTCTCCCCCTCCCCTCTATCCCTTCTCTCTTCCTCTCCTTCTGCGCCTCCTCTCCCCCAATCCATCCCCCCGCCACATCCTACTCTGGTTGTCCCGCTGTCTGTTCGCGCAGAACCTCCATTTCGAAGTAGCAATCGGAATAGACCAACGAAGAAGAATCTATCAAGAGAAAAACCAGAGTAGTGACCATCAGAGAGGAGAGACGAGATGTGGAATGATCAGGGGGAAATGAAAAGTGAAGAGGAAGGGAGAGGAAAGAAGGACGAGCCGTGTCAGGGGTGAAGATGATGATGATGATGATGATGATGATGACAACCGTGCCAAAGGTGATGATGATGACGATGATCGCCCGCTGATTTCCAACTGGCCTCCGCTCCAAATGATGATGATGATGATGACGCGTCGAATAAGATAATGTCGACTCTATTAACACACTCGCCTCCTCCACCTTYTATCTCCCGCCAGCATGCACGTCCARCTGTCTGCGATAGAGTAACCCATCGCCCACTGATTCCCGTTTTTTCCACGAGACCCCCCTCTGCACCATAAACCCGCTATGGCTGCTTCGAGGTAACGTACACATTGCCCGGAGATGTCGTGCAGTCCTTGGCTACCTCTCGCCACGTCAGAAAAGGCAGCTATGGAGGCCACTCACGCTTCTGCCCAGCAGCAACCAGCGTCTAACACACACGTCTCCTGTTGTGCTCTCTGCAATCCAAACTGGTGGTCTTTTCTCTCGTAGGAGCACCTTGCTCTCCAGGCTTGCATGAGGACATGTAGCCTCATATATGAGAAGAGGTTAGCAACAAACGGGGTCCAATTTGCGAGCAGTTGTTGATTTTTGCCCAGGAGGATGAGACCCAAGTCCCACGGGATGTGGTGGTCCATTAGCGAGTGGAACGCTGCGTCCCACCACCTCCAATTTTTGAGCAGTCATCGGGCATGCTAGAAGGCAATGTTCAAGAGTTTCCCTGGGGGGTTGTGTTGCCCTGTCGCAGTATGTGCAGATGGGGGACAACATTCCTTTTTGCTCGAGGTCTGTTCTGGATACGATCCAATCGGGGGTGGGGAGACAGCGATGCAAGATTTGCCATTGCAGGGATCTGAGGTTTGTGGGCATGAGTCTGACATATTTGGTCCAAGGGAGGCTGTGCAACAACTGTGGGTTCAGTGGTGAGTTTCGCTCCCATCTCTGTAAGATCGTTTGTCCTATCCGCTATTGGGGCCGAGCTGCGTTGTACCCTCCTTTGACCGTGTAGTCCCAGATATGCAAGTTTTGTTGGCCCGTCCATTCCCATTCGTCCGGGTCAAAGGGGAGCAGAGCGATGGGCGTGGATGGCTCGTACGCCTGGAATCCTTTGTCCTGGCCCCCCACTACTCTGACATTCATCAGTCCCACCCATGATTTTGTGATATCCGAGTCCTCATCCCGGGTCAGGTGAGAGAGTTGCATTACCGGGGTGCGCAGGCCAAAATCTTCCAGTGTGCACCTCCCCCACAGTCTATGTTACAGACCCTGTAAACTTTCTCCGGTCCGGGCAAGTCTACATATCTGACCACCCAGTCTTGTGGTTGAACCGTGGGGCCTGTTTTGAGGGTTTGCTGCCAGGCTAGAGGCAGTGCATCGATGAGTTGGCGAGCTTTCTCTTCGATGTTCCTCACATGCTTCAGTCTGGTCCGTAAGCAGTCCAATGAGACTCATTTTTGTTCGACCTGGTCCCTGAGTTCGCCCACTGTGTAGATTCCTCTTTTTGCTCAGATCAGCCATGGTGAGTTGGTTGTGAGCGTAAAGGGATTTCCGTCCTCATCCTGGATGAAGGGGTTTCCGAACAGCGGTTGCCGCCGTACTGTGTGCCACCTATTGGGAGAGCGCTTTTGTTTGGGGCCTCACGTTCTCCAAAGTTTAATCATGCTAGGCCAGAGGGGATCATTATGAATATCCTGTCTGGTGGCACTTGATCCGCCGTTCCCTTGTGTGTGGCGGCGAGGGCCCGAGATCGACCGATGGTTATTTGTCAGCCATTGGAACGGGTGTATGTGGTTGGAGGGTACTGATTCCGGTGCCAGCCCAGCTATCTGCACGCAGGCCAGGGGTCTCCATGGAATGTTGTTTCCAACAAGGAGTCTGGTCAACACTTTGAACATCATGGCCTCAGTCTCCCTTTGAGGGTTCAGTATCCCCATCCCCCCTTTGGCTCTTGGTTGTATGAGGGTATCCCAACACACCCTGTTCAGGCAGGTGTCCGATTTAGCGATGTTTTTCCATAAATACAATGTAAGCGTTTTTCGCAGCCTGGCATATTGCTGCGGTGTCAGTGGCCACACTGCTAGTTTGTACCATATAGTTGCGAGGATAGCGTTGTTGATTGCCAACGCCCGTCCAACCAATGATGTGTGCAGTCCGTCCCATCTTGCCAGGCGGTTGATGGCCATATTCACAAGGTGGTCTCCATGGTCCACTGGGGGTCCCATTGTCGTTAACTTCACTCCCGGTATCCTGATGGCGTCTTCTTTTCTCGCTCATGCAACGCACGGGTCCGGTGGCGGGGCCACGTCTTGAGGGTGGAGCCACCAGCCCTCTGTCTTTGAGCCCCAATTCACTTTCATGTCCACCGCCAATGAAAAGAGGTGTATAGTTTGGGTCAGGGCTTGCAAACTGTCACGATCCGCTCGTATGAGGACCGTGAGGTCATCAGCAAACAGTGACGTCACTGGGATAAGATGGTCAGGGATCTCTAGGACTGGTATTTTACTGATTTTTGGGTGGGCTCGGATCAGTGCCGCCAGGGCTTCCATGACTATAACAAAGAGCAGAGGTGCGATGGGGTCCCCTTGGGAACTGATCTCTGCAGTTGTATTGGCGCTGAGAGGTGGCCATTGAGCATTATGTTTGTGGTGGCCGATCTGTGAACGATTTGCACCCATTGGCAGAATTGAGGACCAAAGTTCATTTTCGCCAGGCACATGTCCAGGAAGTCCCAATCAACGTGGTCATATGCTTTCTCAAAATCTATGAACAGTATGGTTGCTTGGACTCTGCGCTGGCGTGCATATTTGATAGTTTCGTTGACCAACAGGATGTTGTCCTGGATATTGCGGTGATCAGGGTGGATCGACAGGTTCATGAACAGCTCGGATTCAATAGCTGAGCGAGGTACTGGTGGTTTAAGTCCAAATCTGTGTTTCTTCTGAGTAGCCTCCATTCTTTATCTTTGTTATACAATGCATCTATTAATTTGACACCTTCCATCTTCTCTCATCAAAGAAAGAGTCAATGAGAATCGTAAGAGTTTCATCACCAAGGTAGTCAAGGTTGTTAAAGAGAGCCCCAGAATAGTACCCACACCAGTCTCTGACCAAAAAGTACTAGCTTTCAGCCTTTCACCTTTAACAACTGCAATTCCTTGAGAGACTCACTTCCAAACCACCTGAGATCAATTTGTTTGGATTGGTCAAATCTGAGGTAGACATCCCTTTCCGCTATCTTCTGTTTTTCAGTGGTGAGCGAGAGAGTAAAAATCCCCCCTGCCGGAAGGTGATCCCTGATGAATCTGGCGATCTCATGTTGTATCAATGGTTCCCCTGCCTGTTTCCCTGTTTCCCTGTTTCCGTTGTTACGGCAAGGACCAATGAGGACAAACCCAAAACTGTTACGTCGCCATACACCACCCCCGGGGATTCGGATAGTCCAACCTCCCAATACTCTTCTTTCCTTCTCACTGGCAAAAATAAAATTCCAGATTTAGTAGGGGCTAAGTCACCTTGACTCGTACTCAATCTGTGACGTAATTTCTATAATATTTTGCTTGTGAGCTCCCCCACTATAACAGGATGGAAGCTTTTCTGCTTATCCACAACCTCCTCCTCCTCCACCTTCTGTTCCATCACTTCTCCAAGCTCAATTGTGTGTAAAATCTTCCGTCAAGTGGTCCAAACTGAGACTGGGACAAGAGGGAGGGACTGTCAAACTGAGTAAGGTGCTCAGATTGCCCAGAATGTATCTGTAATCCCTGTGTACTCTGCTGTTGTAGCAGTTCTGAGACTCCCTCTCTCGACAGGAAGTGTCATCATTGGACTGTCACAATCGGTCTTCCTGGAGTAACCGTTTTGTGGTCTGTTCACACGCAGGCAGCAAGAGGGTCACTTGTGGAGACTGTTGTAGCTGTTCCTCTAGTCTTACCGCATGTGCAGATATGTCAAGATGCGAGCCTTCTTCCACAGGCTCAATCAATCACTGATGTATCAGACTTATCCCCATTAGAACTATCCAGCTTTCCTTTCCCCTTTTCCTGACTAGTGCTCACCCTATCATTCATTATAACTCCTTGAATTCACTATCTATAATCAGGAACTTCTTCTCCCCTGTGACCTCCGAGGTTACAACATCAAATTTAATAGGTTCAATAATATTAATAATTAATATCATGAGTATCGCAGTCCCCAGACTTAGATTTAGACTTTGGTCTTTCCCTTCTCGTAGAGGAGGCTTGGTAGGCTGCCAGTTTGCACCTTCACTGTTCCAGACCATTGTCCCATATCCTCTTCCTCTCTTCTCGTCCTTTGCTCAGAAACCAGATTAAGAGGACTAAGAAAAACCTCAATTCCTTGGACCTGTTGATTCTCTTGAATATTTGTTGTTTGTGATTTAAAGAGTATCTCACAAACCAGCTTACAAGATCCACTAGTAGACAGGTACTATCTGAGGTCCAGTCTCAGGTACCTTGAGCATTGGCTGACAAATCACGACCCCCCCCTTTTTTTGCTGCATTTCAATTCCATTCCCCCTTTCATCAGTTTTTGTTTGTCGGGATATGCAGACTCAGCATAAGATTCCCCGCCTGACGACCCGTTCCTCTCACCTCTACCATCGACTGGGCCTTATTCTGATTTATCCCTCAGGGAGGTCCTACCTCAGTAGTCTCCTACCCAATCCCTCCACTAACGGGACCCCCCGATCATCCCACCTGCGGCTCTGCTCCCCAGAGCAAGGGCCTAAGGTAACCAACTCACATGATCAATCTCACCGCAATATCCGTGCCTGCATCCCAACTATTTCTGTGCAAATATACTCTGCCTGGCCTGATCAGATTCGAACCCTCAACCTCTTCTATACAGCCCCTAGCTCAACCCCCCTAAAGCTACAATGACAACTAGTCTGTTTGTGCGCTGTAATGTACTGGAGACAAGTGTGTGACCCATCATCAGAACAACCCATGGACCCAGAGCATCAGGCAGATCTCAATTAGCCTAAGCCCCGGCATACCACAACCGTGGACTGAACCCCTTGGGTAGAACAGGCAGTGTCTGTAGTCTCGTTACCATGCATGAACCCAAGGGGTGTGTGCGAATAGCCATGCATCGATTAACACCCGCCGGTGTCCATGCGCAAGGCTGCAGTGTTTTGAACCCACAACCTCAAACCTCAACGGGCATTTGCAACCGGTGCACTACCCACTGAGCTAGCGGCCATTGACTCGCTGATCAACCAAGACCATAGCCAATCAACCCAATCTGTCTACTTGTGTGAAAAAGAGAAAGCCAGGGAATCCCGTTTTACGGGCTTTGCGTAGAGGGGGAAGATTGCTGGTATGCAGGGAAGATGCAAAGATGGGGAAAGGGGTATGCGAGGCAGAGGAGGTCTGTGCGTCGTGCACAATTGAACCACAGTGTCGGGGACGTAGCTGCCCTCCACTCAATGATCTGACATGCAACCCCATCCGGTCAATGGAAGAATTTCAAAAACGACGGAAAAGATGGTGTGCAAAGGAGGAAGGAAGCAGCAGAGAGAGCTAAAAGAGGGGCTAAACGGCTCGAGTTTGCGGAGAAGACCAAGGCAAAAAGCTGCATGGGCCTCAAGACGCACAAGAACGAAAAGGTGATGGAAGGCTAAGATCAAGTGTAGTATCTGTTCTGGTCAGTTTAATATATGATCCGTGGTCCATCGGGCCACATTTGAAAAAAAAAAAAAAAAAAAGGGGATGAAAGCTTGTCAGGCGAACCATCGGAGAAGAGGCACGGTGACTAAATTCCGAGGTGTGGCAGTGCCCGCAGGCAAGTTCAAACAGAATTCAAAAATCCTACACAGGCTCGCTAAGGCGTAAAAGCAGAAGAAAAACGAGAATGAGAAACACAAGCAAAATCCTATCTGCTTTGCAGAAAAAAAAATAAAATGAAGAAGACAGAAATTGACAGAAGCTCCTGGATGTCGAGAGAAGCCTGACGTCGAAGATGGCTGGTATACACCCCTGCTAAGAGCAAAAGACAAATGAAGGGGCGCAGAAGACACCGCGCCCGAAAGTACGTGCGTCACACCGGTGCACTAGGCTTACGAGAAGATCCGGCGTTTTGGTGGGAAAATATCATTGCAGACTGCGGTCTCACCTCAGGTCCTGAACCGAACCTGAAAGCTACCGAAGTATGGGCCCTGAATACTCACGACCTCGTTTGGAAGCTATGGGACCTTTCGAAGCCTACCAGACTCACTTGGGCCTCCCTGACTTGCTGGAAAATCCCTATCAGGTACTTGCCAAGTCCGACTTCCGTTCCGGCCTTTCTAAAAGTCCGTCAGGTGTCCAATTTCAGTCCTACCCCTGCAGTTCTACCTGTTTCCAGTCTACCCCTTCCGGCACACAGAACACAGCATGAGAACATGGTTCGTTCGTGTTGCAGCAATCATCGCATAGAGACTTGGACACACAGGCAAACAGCAATCACGCTCAGAAAAGGGAAATCTCAGCAAATCAAGCCAACAAGCGGCAATACTCAGAAAGCGGCGGAAATCTCAGACTGATTCTGTGTGGGCCATTCACCTGAATGTATTAGCCACTTAGGGTAGGTACCTCTGAACAGCCTTCTGAGGACTTCCAAGGGTGTAGCGTTGTGGAGAACTACAGGCATATAAGCAGTCTACATACATGGCAAACTGCAATAAACGCCGTTCAAATCCGCACAGGTACGGGCAGGGGTCATCACTTTTGGTCAAAGGCAAGAAACAGGGGTCAAAGGTCACGTCCCAAGTCTGAGAAATGTCTGAGAAAGGGCCTACCGTCTTCACCCCAATAGAACGCCCGGTCATTATAGCTGTATTTGGCGCAGCTTTCAGTCCAAATACGGATGTAATGACCAGGCGTTCAATTCACGTGAAGACGGTAGGTTCACGGGGTATCAGGGCCTGTGTCGAAAACTGCATCCAGTACCCCAACATGAGGCAGTTGAGTGTTGAAAATTCAAGAGTCGGTGCAAGCACGGGAAAAGCAAGCCCAAAGTCAAAGTCAACCCAGTAGTCCGCCACAACCGCAGATCACATCAAGGGTTGTCTGCAGGTATTGAGAAGATTCCAGTCCCAACTTGGATACGGTACTTCGGCTTCAAGGCTGCATTTAGGCCGTCGAGATTTGGGAAACACGGTCAAAGAAGGGACCGGTCAAACGCAGCCAACTCAAGTCAATGCTATTTAAAGACGGTCAGACCACTGGGGAAGAACATTCTGCCTTGCACGAGATTCTGGCCAAGTTGCTGCTCGTGAGGCTGGGAGATATGCTGCCGGCACCAGATGCTGCTGGAGAGCGCCAGACTTTAGGGGAGACATGCTGAAGCGGCCATTGCCGCCATAGCCATAGCTGTCGTTGTTGGAGACGAGGTTCGGCGAGGAGGAGGAGGATCTTACCTGTGAGATTGAGGTGTGGATCGAGGGGAAGCTTACCTGGACTTATCTGGCGTCGCCGTCATTAATCAGCTGCTGGTCTACACAAAGGCGAGGAAGGATAGGTCCATCCTCCATAGCTTGATATGAATGTTGGGAGGAGGCTGGGCACTCTGCAGAGATCTGCACAGTGATATGTCAGTGGCCGTCACACGAGATCATGCATTGCTGAGGTGGCGATAGGGGAGCTGCCCAATGAGGAAGTGGGACAGAAGAGTGACATACATACATGTATTATTGATCCTCCTCCTCTTTGTCTTGTCTCTCATCTACCTCTCTCTTCTCCGCTCGTCTAGGATGACCCACTGCTTTTGACATACTGGGCGCTGGGTTCAGATTTGTATGACACGGTAGATTGGCTTCTCCGCGTCGTCAAGTGCATTAGAAAACCGTAAGGGCCAATGCGAAGGCACATGTCTAGAATGAGCAGCAGCAGCAGCAGCAGCAGCAGCACTAAATGGTCAGTAGAATTTACTTTTGGTCAAATTCATGGATTTACAAATGCTAGAGATATACAGCAGCAGCAGCAGCAGCAGCAGCAGCAGCAGGCCTTGGAGTCTATACTAGTAATTTACTAATTTGTTTATTGTTATTTTTATTTATTTTTAATGTGTATATTACTATCTTCATTGTAATCTGCACAACTTGACAGTGGAAAAGGCACCGGACTGACACTCCCCAGAAAGGAAGTGGAGGCATTGATTACTTCCTTCTCCAAGAATCTGTACCTCCCCTCACCCCCTGCCTAAGGGCAATTAACATTTAGTTTCAAAAAGGCGTATGCTGGACGAAATTCCACAGGTCGTATCACCCTTTTCCATAGAGGCTCCCACGCAAAACGATCGCAGCGAAGAATTGACTTTCAACGTAAGCATACTCACACTAGCACTTGCCAAAATACATCAGAACCTAGGATACCAGAGTGGTCCGGGGTCACTTGCCCGGACGGGCCAAAAACATTAAAAATAATAATAATAATAATAAATAATAATTTTTTATTTTTTATTTTGAATTTGGTGGAGAATTTCGATGCGACCCTGAGGCAAAAGTTTCTGCATAACTGTCATTACATAGTTTTTTTTAACTTTTTTTTTTTTTTTTTTTTTTGCTGGGACCTTCCCTGGTCCTTGCACGGGGCTGGCCACCCGGGACCCGGGCGGCCCGGCTGGTAGCCTAGATCAGAACGCAATTTCGGCCACACCTGTCTGCATCTGCCAGCAATTCCGTCCAGAAACAAGTAAGAAAGTCCTACTGTGCATATGCCCTACGTTAGCTTGTTGAAATGACTTTTGAAGTTTTGATCCTATTATGTACCTACACGATACTCGGCAAATGAAAACCTCGCGGCTCTATTCTTGCTGGGGACAACTCTACTCCAAACTCCTGCTTGGGGGGGGGGGGGGGGGGGAGTGAGGGGTGTCCAGTCCCTCTCTGCTGCTATCCCCCTGAATGAGGAGGACAAATTAAATAATGTCCTCGAGCCATTTAGTGTGGATTCTTGCGAAAGCATAAAAGGCCGCCCGAAGCCTTGCTGTACACCCTGGAGCACTTTTTCTGTCTTCCAATGTTGCATACTAGTGAATACTTCACCGGGTATGGGCAGAACCAAAGATCAACCAATATCGGATGAGCATGCATACAGCGGAAGTCTGAGAAATGGACCGACTCACATTGAGTTCATCACATAGACTGAACTCAAACAAACATCACTCAACACACAAGCAATCGTGAGATGGAGGGGGTCTGAAGACCATACATGGACGATGCTTCAGGTGCCGTACAATCATACACAGGTGAATGGTGGGAGGAGAGACAATGGAGGTGGGAGATATGGACAGCGCCAGATGTCACCGAGATAGAATCCAGAAGGTCACCGATATGGTAGCCCAAAATGTCACCGAACAAAATCAGAATGTCATGGAGTCACCAATGTCGGAGGTGCAGAATCCTAATGTAACCGATGTCCGATCTGTGATGCCGCCTGGTATCAATCCCAACTATCTCCAATGTCGCGAATCCCCTAAGTATCACAGCCTCCTACCACCGAATTCCAATCACTGATCTCTGTCCAATTCGTAGCAATAGTCTCCAGCCCGAAGAAGAAGAAGAAGAAGTCTGAAGAAGAAGAAGAAGAAGAAGAAGAAGAAGAAGAAGAAGAAGAAGAAGAAGAAGAGGAAGAGAGGGGCAGAGCATTGGCGGAGATGGCCAGCAGCTCTAGGCCCTCCCTGATGGTACAAGGTGGCGCCTTGGCTGCTGCAGGAGACGGCTGCGCTGCTGAGAGCTATGGCGCTCGTGGCTGCTGTCAGGTAAGTCTCCCTCCTCGCTCTCTCCTCTCCCTACAGCCAGCGCTACACCTAGCGCTGCTGTCTAGCGCTGCGCTGAACCGAAATAGCGCAGCGGCGTTCCTCAATGCTGCTCTCCTCCCAAAGATGCTGGAATGGCCGCTGGACAGGCCTAAGTACCGGCCGTTGCCCGGTCGGCCTCAATCCTGCCTCGACGCGCCGTGATCTGAATCGTCAAAATTGACGATTCAGATCAGACCGGAGTGCGGCAGCCTCAAGGGCGCCGCCAGGCCCAACGGTCATGTCATTTGGGCCTGTACCTGGTCTGCTGCAGGAGGGCCAACCGGTGCCTCGAGGTGGCCTACTGGGAGAAAGGTCCGGCCTTTTAGCTGGGCCGGCCTAAGTACCCCTTAGTCTAGTGGTCGGGTCCGAAAGGGACCCGTGTGGCATCAGTATGTAACATCCTATCTTGCAATTTTAGCCTTTGTGTTTCATTGTGCTTAGGAACATCTCCTGATCACTTGCCACCCCCCCCCACACAGCAGTGAAGGCAACTGTTGTACCCGACGCAGAAAAAAAAGGTTCATACACTCTGCTTGACAAAACATGGCAGTTGGCAGATCATAAACCAGTTCAGGCATTACTTTTTTCCCCTTTCCAAGCCTTTGAGGATTTCTTTGCATTCCAGAGTCCAGGCAATACTCAGTAGAGTCAGTACTCATCTCAGCCAAGGTATGAAGGGAATCCACCCTCTGCACGTGCATAACTGTTCACAACCTGGCATTTGACTTTTGCGTCCATCTCCCCCGCCCCCGCCCCCCCCCCAATCTCTACCTACAAGACGGTCTGCTGTGCAACTCGTTCACTTCGGTCACTTTGGTCAGGCGCACACACACACACACACACAAGAGACAGAGAGAGAGAGAGAGAGAGAGAGAGAGAGAGAGAGAGAGAGAGAGAGAGAGAGAGCATGAGCAATTGAGAAGGGTTCAGCATTGTGTCAATTCGTTTTCACAATGCCCGGTTCACGCAACTGACTGATTATAGCGGAAGATGCAAGTCTGGCCTGCCAGGGAAACCTCTCAGGGCCGCAAACTTGAAGTTCTTGAACCATTGTTGAATGACTACTGTGAGACCAAGGATGTCATGTTCTCGTCCTCTCTTGGAAATAACGACTTCTATAGTGGTGGTGATCTCTCTCTCTCTCTCTCTCTCTCTCTCTCTCTCTCTCTCTCTC
>BFEA01000200.1:2198061-2226286 GCA_003427395.1 Chara braunii | reverse complement strand
GGCCTGTGCAAAGCCTCTATCCCAGTGGTGGTAAGAGAACCACCGGGATTGAGGCTTTGTCTGGTGGGCCGCTCCATCTATTGGTGGGGAGCATCACTCTCTCTCTCTCTCTCTCTCTCTCTCTCTCTCTCTCTCTCTCTCTCTCTCTCTCTACCACATTTTGATGCATCATCAAGGTCAAAGAATTCCCCCAGTGCTCTTGAACGGCAACTGGATTACTGACCATATGCTGCTCACCTGTGATAGGAAATTCACAGAGTTTGCTTGTTTTGTTATTATTACACTGAAATATTGTTTTGTTATTTTATGATTTCAGCTCAATGAGCGAGCGATTCACAACCATCATGGCCCAAAACATACAACCACATGCACGGCACGATAGCAGGGACAGTATTCAGAAGGAAATATCAGTTGCCAGGGGAGGAGCGGATATCGAGGCACACCGGCCTAAGCTTATGAAAATTTACAAATTTTTCTGCAAATTTGCTCAAGTGGACGCTGCCAAATCGGAGGACGGTATTGCTCTGGACACAGCAACGCAGGCGAGCAGTAGGAAATCTTTGACATCTTCATTACATGGAGGTAAGAAGATCCCAGAAGCCAGCAGGGTTCCGGTCCGGCCCTCGGGCGACGGAACCAAAACGCCGGCAGACTCGACGGAAATACAAGCAACCCTCCAACGGAAAGGGCCGCAAGAGAATGCCGCAGCCAATGCAGATGTAAGACCCAAGAGCTTTAGACAAGACACTTCCAGAAGCCCCTCTATTTGTGAAGGCAACATATGGATGTGTTTCAACGACCTGCTCAGAATGCTATCACGGCTCGATCTCTACTCTCCTCAACTGACCCCGCAGAAGGTGAGTCACTCACTCATAGCTTGCCAGGACCGGGCCCTGCCCGGGGCAATGGTTATAGTTAAACTATAATAGATCAAACCGTTATGTGCCCGATGATTGAAACGAAATCCAACAAGCATGGCATGCACATGTTCCGATACACGTGTGCAATGGCAAGTGAACTTCGAGAGAGCAATCCACACCAAAACAGATGAGGAAAATACAGAGTGGAAGGCAAGGCTTCGCACACAAATACCCAAAATAGTAAAAAATACTAATAGAATTGAATTGAAATTTGAAAATCGATTCTAATTACCGTCCCTCCTCAATTCAATCAGCAGCACAATTTATTTTTCCCCAAGAATCGAAACCGCGTTATCAACGGGGACCAATTCGACAATCGCGTTATCAATTCGATGACCCCGATCAATTATTTTACAAAGATTCATCGAAGGAACCAGGTCATCGAAGGAACGGGGAGTAGTCTTCTTCCTCCCACTATCCCCAAGCTCAAGCTTTTTTTTTTTTTTTTTTTTTTTTTTTTTTAAACACTCGCGTCGGTGATAGTGGTGCTGATAAGAGCAAACACCACTACCACTCGGGGAGAGGCTCCATCTACTGGTGGGGAGTATCACCTGCTGGAAAACGGGTCCAGCGTCCCATATACAATGTGATACAATGTGATCAGAAGAAACAAGAAGACAAGTCCTGCTGGCATTGATTACCCTGGAAACCAGGGGATTGACCAAGCAGGACACTAGAATACTCTGCCTATCAGAAGACACACATATTGTGGGATTGACTGGGATTGACTGAGCAGGGGCGGGGCAGGGAACCTCTTCACCTCATACACGACGCCAGATATTTACTGCTATTTACTAGCTCCTCTATCCCCTACCAGCTCCCGAGAACTGTCGCCTGCGAACCCAGTCAACCTCCGAACCACTGCATTTCTACCAGCGTCCCATCTACAGAAATTGAGAATGTCTGAAAGCAATAAGAACAGTGGCAGTGAGGACTGTCAGCATTGATTGCCCTGTCACCAGGGGAGTGACTGAGCAGCCTAGAGAGAGTCCTTTTCACCCTCCAATGGGGGAGACCTGTCTACAATGATTACCCTGGCATGCCCGGCGCCAGATATCTACATCTGCATACTAGCCCTCCCTCCCCCACCCGTCCCAGCCTGAACTGTCTCTTCCCAATGCTATGCCTTGAACTCCCGTCCTCAGTCTAGCCCATCCAGTCCGGACCAACCATACAGTTTGAAAAAAAAGAGGGGAGGGGACAGGGAGGTTTTCGCTGAATCGCATGGGGATTACTGTGTCCATCTTAGTCCTATTCCTGAAAAACGAGCCTATCCCATCCCCGATGCTATGCCTTTGAAAACACGTCAGAGGGTGATCAGTTCGTCCTCAGTCTCGCCCATACCAGTCCAGACCAACCAAACAGTTTGAACGGGGGGGGAAGGGATCAGGGAAATCTTCGCTGGTTCGCATGGGGATTGTTGTGTCAATCTGAGTCCATTCATGAAAAACAAGCCTGTAGTCCCTTTCTAGAACCCTCCTCTCTTGTTCTTCCCCGAGGTCATTTTGGCCACCTTTCCAATCAACTTCCCCAATTTCCCCCCCCTTTTCCCCTCCAAGCCAGCTCAGGCTAAAATCCTTAATTTTATGTTGGATATCTTTCAGTGAGTGTAGTGGCTGGATCTGCGCCCTAACTTTCTCCCATTTTGCTGAGATATCGGTTTGGATCTGTTGTTGTATGCTTTCTGTGAACTTTGGGCCGTCCAGCCTTGCTTTTTCCCTTTCGTATGTACAGCGCCATCGCCAGAGGGCCCACAGCACCGCCTTGCGGCTCAGTTTGAACATGTTGCAGGTGAAGTCGTCGAGTTGATCGTAAGGGAAGGCTTCACATAGCATGGCTTTCCAATCCCACGGCCACCGGATCTGGGTTTCTAGTTGCTCCCAGATTCTATCCCACCATCTCCACAGCCATACTGCACCAGGGCACTGAAGGAAAATGAGTTCAATTGTTTCTGGCAATTTCCTGGAGGGAAATGCATCGATGCAGAGCCTACACCAGGGGAGGGCTAGGCCTCTTTGTTCTAAGTTTGTTCTTGCGATCAACCAGTCATTTGTTGGCAGGCACCGGTGCTCAATCTGCCCCATATATCATATACTCTTGTTACACCCCCGCCTGACCCAGCCTTGCCATGGTGAATCCATGCAGTGGAGGGTTTGGCCCTTTGAGTCTTTTATCCATCTACTCCCAAAAAGCGGTTGCCGTGCCACCTCTTCCCATCTTTCTGGTGGTTTTTTGTCTGGCAGGGGTAAACATCTCCAGGTTTGCAGGAGGTCCGGCCAAAAGGGGTCGTTTCGCAGGTCGGCCCTTGCTGCTTGTCTGGGTGAGTCCGGGGAGGGGCGATCATTCCTCGCGCCCCATCTTGGAATGGGCCATTCTTGGTTTTTCAGCCACATCAGCGGATCACTCTCCTCTGTTGTTTGTGGTGCCAGGTGCGCTCCCTCCACGGGGTGTCTTGGTTGGTTGAAAAGGAGGCGTTTGAGCTATTGCAACGCAAGAGCCTTAGTTTGCAACAGGGGATCTATTATGCCCAGCCCACCTTTCGTTCTCGGTTGGGTTACAGCTTGCCAGCCAACCTATTGATCACATTACTCTCCTCGTGATTGCCTCTCCATAGGAAGGCTGCTATCTGGCGCTGCAGGGGACGTAGGGCGTTCTTATCCAGGGCCCAGATGACTGATTTGTACCACAAGGAGGCCAGAATTACGTTGTTTATTATTAGAGAGCGTCCTATCAGTGAAGTATGTTTATTCTTCCATAGTAACATCTTTTCCTGGGGTGGGCCTGAGATCCATTGGTTGTTTGTAGCCAGCCTACCTTCTGCTGACGGTAGCACCCCCAGCACCCTAAGCGGGGCTTCCTTGGGTAGCCATTTGAGTTTGGGTTCTTCTGGAGGCCGCATTCCTTGGTGGTGTATCCACCAGCCCTGAGTTTTATTTCCCCAGTTAACCTTCATATCTGCCAACCTACAGAAGCGGTCCATCATGTGTTGGACTTCCGCCATCAATGCATGGGAGGCCTCAATCATTAGTGTTAGGTTGTCCGCAAACAAAGAGCAGATTGGGATTGCATCCTGCGGTATTGAAGACACTTGTATTCTTTGGATTTCCTTATGCTTCCTTAGGTTGGCTGCCAGAGCTTCCATGACAATGACGAACAAAAACGGGGCTAAGGGGTCCCCTTGCCTGACTGACCTTTGGAGCTTTATAGGTGGGGATAGGTTGTTATTCACCATGACTCTAGTCATTGCATTTGTATGGAGGATCTTCACCCATCGTCTGAAGCACGGAACACAGTTGAATTTTTCCAAACATTTGTCCACATGGTCATATGCTTTTTCAAAGTCAATAAAGATAACTGTTGCATTGCTTTTGGATTGTCTTATTAATTTGATCACTTCGTTTACTAGCAGGACGTTATCCTGGATGTTCCTACCATGAATGAAGCCAGTTTGGTCAGGGTGTATGATATTAGGAAGGACCTGCAACAACCGGTTAGCTAGGACTTTGACCACTAGTTTATATACCAAAGTAAGTAAGGTGATGGGCCTGTAATTCCTAATATTTGTTCTTTCCCCTTTCTTATACAGGAGCGTCAGTACACCCTGGCTCACCATCTCCCCTGTCTGGCCAGTTGCCCATACAACCCAATAATATTCCATGAGGTCTTGCAACATGTCTGTCCACATTACCTCCCAAAATTCTTTGGGCAGCCCGTCTATTCCAGGGGTCTTTTCTTCTTCCTTCTGGAGTAATGTTGTCCATATTTCTTCTTTGGACAGGGGTTTCCCTTTGCTGCTCATTCAGAGTTTTGTCAATTGGTTGCAGGAAATCCTCAATTCCTTCGTGCGGTGTGGTAAGGTACTTGACCACATTCAGAAGTAAAGAGGTCCTGATAAAAATCCCTTGCTATTTTAGTACATGTTGCGGTTGACATGTGTAGGGGGCCCTGGTTGCATTTGGGGTCTTCCAGAGCCTCCATCACTGATCTTCCGGCCTTCACCCTGGCCATTGCGAAGTACCGTGCGTCCATTGCTCCTTCCGTGTTGTGACGAAAGAGTTTTCCCCGTATTCTGACCCCTTGCCATCGGTTTTCCATGTGCCATAGGAGGCAGGCTTCTAGGTTATTTATAGTGTCGTCTATCTCTTCTTGCTGTGTTTTGTTTCCTGCATCTACCTCTTGGTGTTGTAATTGCTGCAACTTATGTTGTAGGTCCACCTCTTCCGCATGACGTTGCTGTGTTTTGTTTCCTGCATCTACCTCTTGATGTTGTAATTGCTGCAACTTATGTTGTAGGTCCACCTCTTCCGCATGACGTTGTCGCACGAGAAGTTTAGAGTATTCGTTGCACTTGCGGCCTAAAAATGCTAGGCCGTTGTTGAACCACATTATTTTGTCGTCTATTTGGTCTCTCTGTTGCTGCCAGAAGGACCTGACATCCTTGAGGTATGCTTTGAAGCGATCAATGGTCAGGAGGGAAGTGTTTAGCTTATAGAACTCCCTACCCTGGTCTGTTTTTTTCCGAAACGAGAGGATGGCGACACACATTGCATGGTCCAGGCCGGGGTACGGGCTTCGCGAGAAGATTTGAGCGATTTGTAGGGCACCTTGTATTTCCTCCGAGATCAGGATTAGATCAATTCGAGATCTCATCGCTTTTTCTGTGCTATTTTTTCGAAAACAAGTGAAACGTCGATCATTTGGAAAGTGTGTTCTGAATGTACCCCAAGCTCAAGCTATGGCGCCACTTCCACTTTCAGCGCCCAATCAGACAAGCCTGCAAACTCCACATACCCTCCTGAATCCAACACATCACTCCGCGCCACTCACCAACAGCTGCAGATGATGTGTCCACTCTGCATCACTCTGCACCACTCACGACGAGGAACAAGAAGAAAGAAAGAATGAAAGAACGAAAGAAAGAAGGAAAGAAAGAAAGAAAGAAAGAAAGAAAGAAAATGTACCCATCATTATTAAACCACCAGTACTTGGCCCAGGTATTGGCCAAGGTATTGGCCATGGAAAAAAAAAAAAAAAAAATAGAAACGTTTCTTGTCGGATGAACTTGGGCACTCCCATAGTGGCGTGTACGTTTCCTAAAATCGTGGCTCGTTCACGGGTACAACTTTAGGAAGTACTGGTGGTTCAAGGGTGCGCTTGTTGGTTATGGTCATTCACCCAGCAAGACACCATGATGGATACACTGACCGTCCTGAATGCAAGTATTGGTTTGAGTCTTTGAGACGTTCCTATGCCAAATGATAGGCTATGGGGAAGAGAGCTGCCTGTCATAAATCTTGAGGAAGAGCATAGTGTATGCCAAATGATAGGCTATGGGGAAGAGTGTACTCTATCACAGATCTTGCTATGCCTGATACTACCCTGAGGCTTGAGCTCAAGCGGTACACAGCTTGCCCCACCTCAACTTCATGCCATCCCATGGACTAAAGGAACATGTGTTAAAGATTGAAGATGCCCCACCTCAACTTCATGCCATCCCATGGACTAAAGGAACATGTGTTAAAGATTGAAGAAAACGATGTGCCCGCCACAAATCATGGACGAATTCCCAAGATTGCCGTTGTTTGAATGTGCCTGGGCGACAGCACACCTGGACACATACCACGGACCCGGTCCTCTAAAACGAGCACATAATGCCACATATATATCTTGACTACCGTCTTCCGCGAAACACAACACACCCTCATTTTGGCCGTACCAGACCGGAAATATAACTTGTACACGCACACTATCACAATCCACCCTCGTTTTGGGTGTACCTGACCGGAAAAATAGCTTCTATACACTCATGACCAGGGGGCGTTACGTTCAGGGGAAGACGGTCGGCATTCCGGTTACTATAATAGTGGCAATCTTGCCCTCCTCACTATTTTCAGATTTGGGTTGATTGGACCAAATTCTGCAACTTACCCCCTCTCGTCCTTTGCAGGTGCTGACACTCACAACAATTACCACCGGAGACAAGGACCTGATGCCGCACGAGCATCCGCATAATTATAAATCCAAAATCATATTCGAGGAGTTTGTGGAGATTCTGGCGCGGATTGGGGTTGTCATCCTTAGCGCCAAGCATAGGGTCCCAGCGTATGCTCTCCTTAAAGGTCCAAATGGAGCTTGGCGTACTTTTGACAGTTTTCTTGAGAAGATATTCTACCCAGCCGTCAAGAGAACGTTTCCAGCGAGACTGTGATCCATCACCATGCACAATCACAGAGTTCGATAACCAGCAATCACTCGCGAGGTACAGCAGGAGCCAGGCGACCTTAAACCGGAATGATGACTGCGAGGTTGGTTTTGTTGGTGGACCGAAATTTCGAGCAATCCAGCCAGCTGCTGAGCTGTTGCATGGGGCGCAGGTGAATTGACAAAATGAGCAAGTTACACCGCCAATACGTTTCAAGTTGGGTCTGAGGGCAAACAGGAAGTGACGGAAAAGTTTTCAAGTTCTCCCTATTTTTTAAGGTAGGAAATCAAAACGCATGTACATATCTTTTTTTTGAATTTCCATAAAGATAATAATAATAGAGTCTGCTGTGCAAGTTAGTTTGCCCTACTCTGTTACCTAAACTCTGAGGTCGACTGTGACCTCAGACCCCCTCTCCTGTTTAACCTCTGACGGCAAACAGGAAGTGACGGACCGAAGTGGCTTTTGAGCAAGTTGCTGAAGCCAGGGAAAAAAAAACAAAAACAAAAAAAAAAACACTCACTTTGAGATGCTGGTCTGCCAACAAATAACCCCTGTCATGTGAATTCAACACTTGCACCGTCAATACGTTTCCCCGCCATTTTTTATTTCTTCTAAGACGCGGCCTGCATGCTGCCTCATCTGGCAGGATTTACGGGGGTGACATTTTGCTGAAAATCCATCCGGCTCCAACACGTAAATGGGAGTCCCTCAACGACCTTATTTTACTACCTGCATGTCCAACGTCCATTTCCACCCTTTCCCTTTCCAACCTATCCCACATACAGGTCTAGGATTGTTCAACGAGCGAGTTGCTTACTTCAAAGACAAAACAACAATTACAAACATCACATCCTAACTTGCTACGACGAGCAAATCACTCAATCTCCGCAATTGTCTGCCCACATCACACCCATCCGAGACTGGATGCCCACATCAAGTGGAGGACCATACAAGATTGTTACAAAATACCCACAAACACAGCATACGCGCCAAAGCGTAGACAGACAACAAGACAAAGGGGGGGCGAGAGAGAGAGAGAGAGAGAGAGAGAGAGAGAGAGAGAGAGAGAGAGAGAGAGAGAGAGAGAGAGAGAGAGAGAGAGAGNAGAGAGAGAGAGAGAGAGAGAGAGAGAGAGAGAGAGAGAGAGAGAGAGAGAGAGAGAGAGTCATCACTCTTTCGTTTTGAGGTTAAAACAATGTGCCCAGTTTTTACAGGCATTGCGCATCATTTCAACAATTGCAGCAAATGCTGCCATTTTCCACAAGCATAGCATATCAGCACTGGCCCACTGCGCCATGAGTCCGTGACCATGCCCACGGCAGGTCAACTTGTGTGTTACCACCACAAAGCATTCGCGCCAGGAGGGCAAAGTTGAAGAGGAAGCTACATTTCACACACACAACGGGCCATCTATAACAAATCCAGAGACAGCAAAAAAAAAAGTCACGCTCACAAAACGAAATGGCAAATGTCACAACCACAAAAAAAAGCATAGGGCTTAATGATTTGCAGGAGGAAGGGGGCAGAGAGTCAGGAACTAGCCCCAAGGGGAATGAACTTAGATGTGCAAATGCTGCAGTACACATGACAGACATACACCTGGACGTGCAGATGTCCAGGTGCATTCTGAATCCATCCTTGTGAACATGAACCGGCGGTTACCGCTCCGCATCCTGCGGCACAAACAGGCTGTATACATGCCAAAAACATTTCACTCCCTTGTCTTCTGGACTGCGAAATCTTATTCAGAGGTCAAGGACTCAGGGGGTCGTCACGACTTCCCGAACGTTTTGCGACAGCCAAGGGCCGGCTCCATCGCAACAACCGACGCGCGGAAGAAACCGCCCGCGTGCATGCACCAAATGGACCACCTGAGAACAATTAGGTCAGACTCCGTCAGAGGTGTACGTTCCAGTGCAGTTCACGCAGAGAGAGAACTTAGATCGAACAGAGGATTGCGACCACCACTTTCTGGAATTCTTGACAACTTACAACTTTCATATCCGAATTACGAAGTACATGCTGTACAGAATGCCAGTTCAAGCAAGCAATCACACTTCAACACTGGCCTTTTCAGAGCCAAACACTGACCGTTAGAACTATGGTTGTGCACTTCCTCACCTGCTCACATCAGGTTTCTATACTTGACATTTTGCAGCAGCACACTCTGTTCTGCTGTTCTGTTCAGGCTCCTTAGCGACATCATCTCCACAAGGAACTCGGTTCAAATGGCAACCACACACCAAATCAACTCAACAATTCTAAACCGAGTAACTACAAATGCACAGGATTCCTCCTCCTCCTCCTCCTCTCTCTCTCTCTCTCTCTCTCTCTCTCTCTCTCACACACACACACACACACACACACACACACACAGACACACACACACACACACGCACGTGTATGGACAAGGTGGAACATCGGAATACATACAGGTCGAACGCATCGTGAACAAACTGGCAAGGATAAATCTCCTCCTCATGCATCAGTGAAAGTCTGATGAAACGGTCTGTCACAGTCATGCTTTCTTGTTTTTGCGGAGTTGTCCTGAGCAACGGTAATGCACTACAAAGGAAAGAGCACTAATCCTGTGGCATTCTTGTGGCCACAAGTAATGCTAGATGGCCAGCTATTTGTCCTCTGGTCACCTCTGTAACTGCACAGAAACAACCATCCTCAGACGAATCACCCTCGCTATCAGATATTAGGCATATCGGGCATTACCTTCCATTCACGCTAACACCGAATACCACCAGGCATTACAGACCCTTCAGATCCACCTTTGACCATCCGCACTCCCAGCGCTCTGCCTCGTCTCTTTGGAGCGTAATCATCCATGGAAATACACAACAGCTGCAACTCTACCTACACCAGCTACCAGATTACTATACGGTCCAGCACCAAGCTGCTGCATTGCATTCCAAAGACCCAAAAGACCCAATACGTCCAAAGAATCACACTTG
This sequence comes from Chara braunii, assembly GCA_003427395.1. Lineage (NCBI taxonomy): Eukaryota > Viridiplantae > Streptophyta > Charophyceae > Charales > Characeae > Chara > Chara braunii. The sequence continues at coordinate 2,216,198 of BFEA01000200.1, read as the reverse complement.
TCATCTTGGTCGCTTGACCGATGCACGGGAAGATGCCCTCAGCACTGATGCTGGCGACTTTCTCTCCTCGAACCTTGTGACCCCATCTATGACACTCGTACTGCAAAATAGGCGATGTCTATAATATACTCATTAAGGTTGCAATCAATTATCAATCACAGAGAGTAATTTTTTTGTTTCACCTTGAAGTTTCTTTTCTTTTGGGCTACTCCCAAGTTTCTGAGTTCAGGCAGTGCAACTTCCAGAATTCTGGAAAATAAAAATCGAGAAACTGACAGTGCTGGGCAGATGCCTGGGCTGGCGGACTGGGGGGCACCCGCCCAGGATAACCAGGTGGGTCAAAAGCAGGAAAAGTATTAAGAAATCTAGAAATCAGGCTGTCAAAAGCAGGTAGAGTATTCAAAAATTCAGAAATTGGGCTACCCGCGGGGTTGCGCGGATTGCCCATGGCAGGTGCTCCTGCCTGATCAGGACCAGGCAACGTTCAGAACAAACCCAGCTCAAAGGGGGGAAAAAACCCAAAAAAAAAACGAAAAAGACTACGTTACTCTCTCTCTCTCTCTCTCTCTCTCTCTCTCTCTCTCTCTCTCTCTCTCTCTCTCTCTGTGTGTGTGTGTGTGTGTGTGTGTGTGTGTGTGTGAGCTAGGGGGAAAGCTGTCGCATGGAGAGCAATACCATCCCCCTCCCACTTCCCATTTTCCATCTAAGAGAGAGACAGAGAGACAGGGAGAGAGAGACGGATCATTGTGACCAAACAGCTGCTGTTATGCGAGTCGTTTCTGTGCAATGACTTGCTGATTCTGCAGGCTGCGACCCGTTGACCCGAGGCTGTACCATTGGTAGGCTAGATGCGTGATTTTGTTTGGCTGAGGGCTAACCGAGAGCCCTACCTGTAGGGAAAATCCGTGAGGGACGTATCTGCAAATTCGCGAAAATACAGGGCCGCACTAGCCGAAGTTTCCTACAGCTACCCTCACTGTGAATAGCCCGGGCTACACCTAGGACAGAGGCCGTAAAGGGCTATACTGATAGACGGTCCTATAGCCTATAGCCGGGTAGGTAGAGGCCGAGAGGCCAAAATGGAAACGGTACCGGCCGGTCCAGTCAGTCCGGTCTAGGTCGAGTCTAGGCTAGTGTAGTCTATAGATAGACTGTAGACATCGATTCAGGCCTTTTGGCAGTTGGTACCGTGTACATCGCTGCGGTGCAACGCGTGAACTGGGAGCGGTGACAGTTTCATAGCTGGACCTGCGGAGTGTCGGCCATAGCTGGGACCGGCGCTGTACTCTGACAGCACGTGGGGCTGTTCAGAGGTTCAGCCTTTCTGGAGTCTGCTGGAGGCGAGAGAAGTTGGTGCCCTGCTGGACCCTCCTCAGGAGTAGGGTTTCAGTGTGTTGGGGCTGCAGCCATAGCTGCAGCTTTCTTCCTCAGAGAGCATCTTTGTCAGGAGAGGTGGCGCTGCTGCAGACTTCCACACGGAAAGTCATCTGCCACTTCATCATCATCAGACACTGTGGCGCTGGTCTTCTTCTTCATCCTCTGAGTGGCGCTTGGCCTCGGAGGCCTGTTTCAGGGTGGCACTTCCCTCTGGAGGCAGTATCTGGGTGGCGCTTGACGTTTCAGGGACTCAGGGGTAGTTTTAGCGGTTACTCAGGGTTGGACAGTGAAGCGCCGCTCATTTCTGAGCAGCGCACCATGGTTCTGGGGTTCTTCTGACATTTTGAGACTCTGACTTTAATAAACAGTGTATATACTGTGTGTGAACTATCATAGTTTCATTGTTTCCCGGATGTGATCTACTCGGCTTTCCTTTGTGACTGTTTGTGAGGATTCTGTGGAGCGAAGTGCACTTTCAGTGTTCTCTGTCATATCGCATGGTCAAGTCTTCCGCTGTGTTTCTCTCTCCCTATGCGGTGTGATACTCCCATCCTCTCCCCTTCCTTCTGTGTATGTATGGGCATACTTGGAAGTCTATGTGAGTGAGTGTTGGTCTTCTGACAACAAACAACCAGGTTCATAACATCTGTCACCCGGTCCCACTCCGGTCCCATCCATAATTTGCACTGGGTGTATCCGTAGTTTGCACAGACCAGTAGTTGGGTACAAGTCCAATTTGCGCATATCAACCACTGGCCGGAAATGCAGACATTTTTCAGAGCATTCCACGGGTATAATTCATGTAAGACGGGCACTGGGACCCGGTATACACCCAATTGCCATCTTTAATACTAAATAGCTGAGTGGGGAACCGGGCCGCCCGGTTGACAGGCTGCGGTCCGGGGGAGGTCCCGGGCGGCCTGGCCGGGCAGGGCACCCGGTTGGGGGCCGGGGCCCCCCAGTGCAGCCACCTGCTGGGGGATTTCGGACCCCCTCTTGGCTGCTGCTGGCCTCCTGCAGGCCTACCGGGTCCAACCGGACCAAAAAAACTCAGCGTCGGGCCCGGTAGGCCTGCTTTGGTTTTTGGATTTTTCGTCGGCTCTGTGGACGTCGATCCTCCATGATCGGCGGCCACAGAGCCATGTGGGATCTTGGCACCAAACTCCCACTCCCCCATTCAAACCTTCAATCGGCTGGGGGGGTCTGCCACTCGCCCCCCAGCATGATCCCAGTTGCCGACATCCCCCTGCTGCGCCATCACCCGTCGCCCGTCGCCATCGCCATCGCCATCAGGTATGCAGCTGCTGCTGCTCCGACAAAGGGCCCGACTGTCCTGCCACTGCTGCTACGACGAAGGCGCCGTTCTTCTTCGTCTTCTTCTTCTTCTTCTTCTAGTTCGTCGACATTCGGTAGGTGACGTGAGACACGACAGGTTACAAAAAAAAAAAAAAAAACACAACCGTCCTCCTCCCCCTACTTCTCCACTCATCTTATTCTTATCCTTCTTTTCTCCTCGTCGTCATCTCATCCTCCACTTCTTCCCCTCCTCCCCCTCGCGTTTTCATCTTTCCCCTCGACCTTTCTTGATCTTCTTCTTCTTCTTCTTCTTCTCCTCTCCTCGTCTTCTTCTTCCCCTCCATCCCTACTCTTCCCTGCCTTTCTCCATACCCTACCGTCGCCGCCATACCCTATCACAGCCATACTTCTTCCCCTTCTTCTTCTTCTTCTTCTTCTTCTTCTAGATCATTCGGCAGGTCACATGAAATACGACAGGCCGTCCACCTACACCCCCCCCTCCCCCCCGCCCTACTCAGCTCATCTTCTTCTTCTTCTTCTTCTTCTTCTTCTTCTTCTTCTGCTTCTGCTTCTTCTTCTCTCCTCCTCCTCCTCTCCTCCTCTTCCTCTCCTCCTCCTCCTCCACTCGTTTTCTTCGTCTTCCCCTCCTCCACCTCGCGATTTCATCTTCCTCCATAACCTTTCATCTTCTTCTTCGTCTTCCCATTCTCCCCACTTGTTTTCTTTCTCCTCCTCCTCCTCCTCTTCTTCTTCTTCTTCTTCTTCTTCTGCTTCTGCTTCTGCTTCTTCTTCTCCTTCTGCTTCTTCTTCTTCTTCCAGTTCGTCAACATTCGGTAGGTCACGTGAGATCCCCCTCCGTCTTCGGTCGTCTTCTTCTCATTCTTCTCTTCTCCTCGCCATCATCTCGTCTTCCACTTCTTCCCCTCCTCCCCCTCGCGTTTTCATCTTTCCCCTCGACCTTTCTTCATCTTCTTCTTCTTCCCCTCCTCACCTCTCTTCTTCTTCTTCTTCTTCTTCTTCCTCCCCCTCGTTAGGTCTTCTTCTCTCCTCGTCTTCTTCTTCCCCTCCTTCCATACTCCTCCCTGCCTTTCTCCATCCTCCATCCCTCCCTCCCTCAATCCCATCTCGCCATCCTCCATCCCAGACACATTGAATCAAAGGATAAAAATCATAAACAAAGACACATTGAAATCATTCAGTTTCTCAGTCTTCTTAACGCCTCCCCCACTGTGCCTCTAACGTACAAGGCTCGCTACGTTGATGAAGTTGAGCACGAGCTGCCCCCATCCCCGTATGCCATAACAGCCCACTTGCACGCTATGGGAAAGAGGCAGAGTGAAGGAAGAGGTGTTAAACACAAGGAAGAGAGGAGCAGAAAAGGAAAACCAATAGGCAGAGGAAGAAAAAATAAAAATAACAAATGTTGACACAAACATCTTCTTTCTTTTACTGCATTCTTCTTTCTTTCACAGTTTTGCAGTTTTGCTGAAGAGTCTGCCACGTTCGCTTTTAGCGCACCTGCACTTCCTTCTTCATCACTTTTCATCCTCATTTTCACCCTTCGGACTTTTCTTTTGAGGGTGTTAGGGTGCAGGGTACAAACAAAGTAAAATGACACAAACTTATGTTCTTCTTTTACTGCATTCTTCACAGTTTTTCAGTTTTAGTGAAGGGTTCCCGACCTTTGCACATTCTTGTACACTCTTTTCAGCGCACCTGCACATTTTTGTCAGGGTGCAAGGTACGTCTATGTAAGACCCTCACGACAGATAGGACAACTTTCATAAGGATAAGGGCGATGGTAGCAGCCCTCCCGCTGATCTACAGGACGAAAACCATTCAGGTAAGCAACTTCGTCACAGCAGGAGCCAGGGCGGCTAGCATTAACCATACCTCTGAAGTATGCACGACAGAGGGCATGCCCGTTGCAGGCCATGACGATCGTGGGGCGTTCACCATCACAGTTAAGTGCACATTCGCTATAGCGCCCGCAGGCACAGATGGGACATACTGCATATATATATTTCTGGGCGTTTTTCTGGCCCGCCTGGTTTACCCGGGCGGTCCCCCCGGGCCTGCCCGGCCGGGCGGCGTCCTCACTCGGCTAAATAGTAAATACTAAATACTCAATTTCGAATTTTCCAAAAAGAAAAAAGACTGGATATCAAGGCATGGGAAAAAAGTTAAAAAAAAAAAAAAAAACAAAAAAAAACAGAGGAAGCGAAAGGATACTGCTCCAGGTCCAGCCTCTGATGCACTATACCACTCATCACAAATTCTGCTGAGTAAATATGGCAACCTGAAAACACATAGCACAGTCAGTCGAGGAAACAACCGTTCATTAGATCTTAGTGTAAGCAACGTTGCCACCCATAAAGTTCTTTTTAATAGTTTTTAACTTTTTATTCTACTTTCATTTGGAAAAAAAAAAAGAAAAAAAAAGACAATGTCACCACCCATAAAGGTAACGATGGCCATCCTCAGAATGTCAAATGCATGTGCATATACATGCTCCAATTGATTCTGATAGCACAGAAACCTGGAGAGCAGCCGCAGAGGGAATGGAACCCAACACGACTCAGGGCATTTTCACACCAGGGCTTTTCCAACTGAGCGCTAGTCCTCTGGACCAAATTGCGGCCAGATACACCCTCGTCTTGCTGCAATCGTGGTCAGGTATTCCAGGAAGTCCTAGTGCGAGTTTGCCCTCAAACCGAGTCCTTGACACCTTTAACGCGCCGCGACTTTCGGGGCACGTCCTACCGAAGGTAAATGGCTGGCGCCACCTGGCAGCACTAGCCAAAAACGAAAACACGCCGCTCCATCTTTTCATGGCGTGCAGGGCGTTTCTAGGCTTGGCAAGGGTCACAAGTACTGGTGGTTTGTCCTTCGGGACATCCGTTAAAATTGGAATGATACACAGAAGATTAGCACGAGCCCTGCGCAAGGATGACACACATAAATCGAGAAGTCGTCCAAATAAAAAAAAATAAAAAATAAAAAAAGTACTGGTGGTCTAACTTGGTTGGTGGTGAAGAAAAAGAGTCAGCAACGCGGACCTCTGAACAGTGTAAAGGGAGGAGAACAAGGGAGAGGTCACACAGTAGGGGGTGAAAAGAAAAAAAGAAAAAAAAAAGTCAAGTGGTACAGCATAAAGCAATGGGTGCAAAAATCACAGAGTCCCAGTAGATTCTTTCCAAGTTTATCTGGGGTAACTCTTTCTCACAGATCCGCAAGGGACTGGACAAGACAAGAAACGTTTTTGTATAAAAACAAAACAAAGAGTTGGCAACATAAACACCCCAAAAAACACACAGGAAAAAGAGAAAGAATCAGTCGGGCGAGGGAAGATGAAGAGAGAAGAAGACAGGAGGTGGAAAAGATAAGATATGCAGAGAAAAAAAGACCAGAAAAGCAAAAGGAACAAACCACAGGCTGGGTCAACTGGTTAGTTACAGGAACTGGCGCATCCTCTCACTCCCAAAAGAGCCGCTGCAGGCCTTTTCTGAGACCGGGCTTAAACCACTAGTACTGCGAGGATTTGGGTCCTCGGCAGGCCTAAGGGGCCCCGGTTACAGTGGTGCCCGCCCTAAGTGAAGGCGGGCCTAACATTTGACCAGAGGCCTTTGACTGTCAATTTCATATTTGGGGTACAGGCAGTTGCGACGCGCCAGTTGGTTGAGAGAAACACAGGCCGAGCAACCAAGACATTTCCACGGCCTTCTGGCCCTTTCCAACGCGTGCAGGCCCTGGACGAGAAACGCAGCCCCATACATTGACAGTTGGGAGGCCCAACCAACAGAGGCCCAGTAGCTGCGAAGTAGCACGCAGCATCCTGGGGCCTACCGGAAGCTTCTGGGCCCAGGCCAAGTCCTGCCAGGCTGCGAAGCAGGCAGGCTCTTTCCATATAGGAAAGAGCTCACCATTCGGAGCCTCATTCAGGCACTCGCACGCTAGCGGCAGCGCTGCTGGGGCAAATGCTCATGGGCTGCTGCTGGCGCTGAGAGGCGAGGTGCAGCACGTGCGGTCGTGCAGGGAAGCAGGGCGCTGCTGAGGGCAGCGCCATAGCCAAGCCACCATAGCTGGTGGGCTTGGACTACAGTGAGGCGCATGAGTGGTCTTTGGGTGTAAGGGAGGACATACGTGGGTGTAAAGTCAGGGAAGGGCGAAGGATGATGATGATGATGATGTGAGGGCACATACCTTGTATTGGCGATGGTCTGCATTTGGGCAACATCTTCAAGTACTTCGGGTTGCCGCTGATGTCAACAGTTGCATTGTCTACTAGTAGGCTGATCGTAGCTGTGTAGGAGTAGGCTGGGCGCTGAGCGCCAAGTAGGAGTGTGAAGGGACTGGACTCTTGTGTTGTGGCGGAGAGAGAAAGCTCTCCTTGACATTGGTTTTCAGTACTACGAACCTCCATTGGTGTATTATTGGTGCGATGCTGCTCTCTGGACACAGTGTGACTATCTGGCTTTCAATGTGATGGTGTAAACTGGAATTTGTCATCTCGCTGTTGCTTATTTTCCTTGCAGTACCTTTGACAGTTCGGAAAATAGAGGGCCTCCAACCTTTCAGGAGGCCGAAATGAAACGACGGCCGCCGATCAGATTTATCAATGGCAGCCGTTGTCGGGCCCGGCCTCCTAAAAGTTCGGAAATAGGCTAAAACTTGCCGAAACGAAACGGCAAAGGTACTAGCGGTTCAAGAAAAAACAAAGGGCGAGGGCCTTGAGATATCATCATTGAGCTGACGGGCACAAGGCAATTCAGAAATATTTGGTTACGCTCGTCAAGCTCCATCATCTGGATTCAAACTCGGGTCTGTATTTCAACGGTTCATGGGTGTACCCACTGAGGTCCGGGCTTAACGTTCCCCAAGCCCGACTTCGCATACTTTCCCAGTGAATTTTCAGGCCTCGCACAAGAACTACGCCCCAAGTGGTGAGGGAAAGGTGAAAGGAACAACAAGAGGAAGACGAAAAGGGAGATCTTGGAATATCCTAAAGAGCAACTCCCTCAGGTCGACGAGTTCTATGAAAAGTATGCTGACGTGTTTTCTTTCTCACACAGAAGTACGGAATTGAAACAGAGAGCGAGAAAAGGAAATGAGTCAGGGAAGTGCTGAGAAAATTGGAAAACGAATCAGGAACAGAACCCAAGGTCTTGTTCCACAGAAGGGGTCCGAACGCAAGGAACCGGATTATACAAGGTACTGTAATAACTCGGTCGTCACAGTATCAAAATACAGACCAAAAAGGATGGATGAGGGGGAGGGAGGGTTTATGCCACCGACAAGAGGGTTCATGCCACCAACAGCTTAAGTTGAGTAAGTACTACTGGGTGCAGTTCGACAATCTGACAGAGGGCACGCACAGTCCGGTGGCAAAGAGGTTACGACAGACATTCACAACCTGTCCAGTTGTAGGATGGCTATCAACAGCCCCAGAAATCATAACCCTGAATGGAGAGTTGACAATAGCCTGTCCGGAACTCACAAAACGTTTCCCGCTCAATCTGTGCCCGAATGGATGTTCAAAAGAGGTCATTTGAACAAAAAGGTATATAGAGTTCATCCAAGTCCAACCCACTGTGCTTCGGCAGCAGAATCAAGAGTCGTTTGGGAAATGACACACGACGCCCCTCAACAAATGCATGAGAGGAAATGGGCAGGTCAAACAATCACTCTCGGCAGAAGCAGAGGACGTGAAGGGCATCTGGATTGTGGATGACCCAGCCGACACAGTGTACGAGGTGGAGTCTCTAAGGGATCCTCCTGCTAATATTTATCAAATCAACACAGGACTTCCCTTGGGATTGATCCATCCAAGTAATGTAAATGGATGTTTTCCTGATATAGCTGGATGCACACTCTAGTCTTACGATTAGAGGGGACACCTTTGGCCGAAATAAACAGCACTAAACAAACGCTCACAACTTGACACTGTTACCTTACATGTCATGGGCCAGCCGTGAATTTGTATTCCAACAGCCTGTGGGGACAGCCCCTTGCCCATGGGGAGAGTTTCTCTTGGGCCCAGGGGACACCATCGTCCAGGGGCCGCTTGTGTCTTTGAGTATGCTCCCTCTCTGCCTACGGTTTACCAGGCAGTTATGTTCCAAGATATATAGATATATAGATCCTCTTCTCCCTATCTGCCTACGGTTCACCGGGCAGTTCTCTATGACGATATATAGGTATAATAGGGTATATATAAAATCATTATAGATACCGCAAAGTCGGATCCAATACCCATATAAAGAAAATGAAGATCGGGCATTCAAATTTCAAAGAGGTGGACGGAAAGAAAGAAATGCAATGAGCCGCACAGAATCAGTCTGCGATTTAAGCTGTTTTCTGAGTACGGCAGCTTGATGGTTTGATTCGCTGAGATTTCCGTGTTCTGCGTGAGAATGCTGTTTGTTTGCCTGAGTCCGAGTCCCTATCTGATGTTGCTATGTGATATACTAACTGTGTGCTCGCCCTGTGTTCTCTGTGTCCTGGGAAGGGGTAGTCGAGAAATAGAAGAACTACAAGAACAGGACTGAAATTGGACACTGGACAGAGTTGGTCGAAAGGCCAGGACAGACACGGACAAAGGCAGAATTCGGCAGGTGCCAGTAGGGATTCACCAGCAACTCAGGTAGGCCCAAGTGCCCGTAGGCCTCACTAGGTCTGGTAGGCTCAAAAAGAAGTCTGAGAGTCCAGGCCCATATCTAGGTAGGCGTCAGGCTATATACCGACCCAGTAGCTGGATCGCAGGCTGCAGAGATCCTCCAGCCTAAAAGCTCAAATCTTCCGGTAGGCCCAGTTGGCTGGTGGAGGCAGTAGTACCAGCCTGGAGGAGCACTCCGCCTAGAGGGAGAAGTGAGGCGGAGCCCTGGCCGAGCAGTGAAGGCAGGGAGCAAGAAGAAGAACTTCACGGCTAGGAGCAGTAGTAGTAGGGTGTATGCCTAGTGTACGGAGGTAGAGGGTGAAGTCCTTCACGCCAGGCTATGGAGAACGGAAGAAGGATGTAGAAGTCGAGAGAGGGAGAGAGAGAGAGAGCGTAGCCGGCATTGGAGACTCACCATTGGCTATGGTGGACCGTCTCCACTTCCTTGGTTGGCGCTGCATCCAGAGGGCCCTTGCGCACGTACCGGCTGGTCTTGGGTTTCATCCCGGAGTGTGGCTATGGTGGGATGAGATGGAAGAGGCATAGTAGAAGTTGCACTGTCCTTTGAACATCCGTGATGAACATGGGGATAAACCACCATAGTTATTGATGCAGCCGAGTGAAGAAGAGTGAGCTTATGGATGAAAGGAGGGCTCTTTGCGTGCCGTCAGTAAGTGGGAATACTAAGAGATGATACCTGACCATTCATTTGTTGTTGGATTTAATTGATTATTCAAGAGGAAGGGAGAAGAAGATGAGAGGAAGAAGAACTGACAAAGACACTGATTTCAGAGTGTCAATTCTTCATCACTTCTTCTGTTCTTTTCATTCTATTCTGCTCTTTTTCTCTCTCCACTTCTTCTTTTGAGTTCAGTAATTATTGCATCTTCTTGCATTCAAGTTTTGCATCATGAACGTAGTAGGATCCTAACAGAAATAATATGCAAGAGGATGAGCAGCACATGTGTTTGCTCAACAAGCACAAGTCGCAACATAAAATAGAACTGAAATCCAACAGCAAATACAACGGGGGCAGGGTTTGCTGCGTTCATGCCGCTGCTCTTACCACTGTTCAGAAAAGGCTTGCAGTCTGCATGATCATCCTCACAAGAAATGACCAGCAAGCGCCGATTGCTTGAGCACCTCGAGAGCCATCCGGTTGAAGAATGCAGCACCACCTAGCCACCATATTCCCAAAGGACCGATCAGGAAGGTCTGTAGAGAGAGAGGAGCTTTATACCCCCCAATCCTTCCAGGGTTCACTCAGTCCTCCAATTGCGGGACTGACATTATTCCTGACAATGTCAAAAGAATATACATAAGGCCCCTCCACTCCGTACACACCAGATCCCTCACAACAAGAGCACCGACCCCTACCAGACAAACAGCCATGATTATTACTTAAACCACCACCACCACCACAGCAATCAACAACCATGATCCAATCACAGATTTTCTAAACATGGATTCACACATAACCATAACCTGGCCCCACTCGTTCAACCACACGAGAAAAAACAGACGACCATAAATTTCAATTACCAATTTACCATCAATTACCATCAACGTGGTTGGTTAAATCGATTATCAGTTTTCAGCTTTTCAAGAGTTTAGCTAAATATGAAATCACCTATCATAATTGTGCATCACAAACCTCGAAATTTGTTTTTGAAATAATGTTTGTTTTGACTCATTGTGACCTTACCTCTATACTGAGTAATTTAGTACCCGGCGTATTTGGTCCCTTTCATGGTTCACAAAGAGTTCCGTCCGTAACCACTGCTTGCGTTCCATTTCCTTCAGGGGTCAGGTCTATGCATTATAACAGCTTTTATAAGGCTGCATTATCTATTCTGTGGCCACTGCAGCTCTCAGTCGTGTGGTTTCTACTTCTTTTTCAAGATACTCCGTCGGATCGTATGCACTGTCCAGCACCACGGTGAGGGATTTCTGTACGACTTCGTCTCTGCGACTAGCCCAGCTTTTAAAACAAAACACCCATGAACATGATGCCACAGAAAGACTCCGAGTGCCCGTCGGGAAAAGCCTGGCGGCGCCAGGCAAATCACACACCTTGATGGTTCCGATTTCTTAAGACCGGGCAAAAAGAGCGTAACGGAAAAATGAGGTTTGGTGCCACTGGTGCCTTACACAACAATTCACTTACAGTCTCCTTTGCATGCACCCTCAACCATACAACAGGACATGCCGGCTTGTCAAAATGGAGACAACCATGCTGTCAATAGCACACAGGAAGCAGTTTCAGTCATTAGCTGCTAGCACTCCATAAGCTGTGCACAGAGTGCAGAAAGCGGCTCAGGCCTCAACTCCTTCCAGAATATAAGCGCACATTAATATATCGAAGATAACTCCCATTAGTGGGGCAGCCATCAGGGCCCATAATTATGTAAATATATTGTCACATCACTACAAACTAAAAGAGCGCACTTTGCGGAACAAAGAATAAAAGCAAAAAACGGGCACAGTGAAAACATGCAAAAATAAAAATAAAAAGAAAAACAAAAAGAAAAAACAAGGGCAGATTGAAACCATTAAATTTCTCATTCTTCTTTGAACTCCACCTCCACTGTGCCTCTCACGTGCAAGGCTCGCCACGTAAATATATGTAAACAATATCTGCAATCTAGTAAAAGAAGCCATTCGACAAGCCAGGAGTATGCGATGTTGAAGGCAGGACTGCTTATGCTTACGCACACAAGATGAGAGCTGCATTTCATTCCAAAACTCGTCAGAGATATGAGCTCAGCTGGTAGAGTGCCTCGTTTACAACGAGAGAGCCAGCAGGACTTGCCCAGATGGGAAAATAGCTTAGTTGGTTAGAGTGCTTGTCTGTCACGCCAGACGTCGCGAGTTCAAATCCCGTTTTTTTCCCAGGAGGTATGGGAAATTCGAGCTCAAATGAAATGCTTGTTGTCAATCAATAGCTGGAACCCGCCTACCTCTGCTCCGGCACTTCTCAATATGGCGGCCATGGTCTCAGGTCCGGGATTTGTGTTTTTCGTGATGAAGAACTTCATTCCCTGCAAAGCAGCATGGGTACAAGGCACACATAAGCCATGCAAACTCGGGGGAACATATTGACACTAAGACTTTCCATAATGTATGTGACTCAGAGTTGCATGCCTGCCAATGGACGATGGCGACAGTCACTGGTCGGCCCAACTGTTGGCGGACGACTGATCGGTCAGCCGTGGCCCTTATGCTGAACTTCCCGGGTCGTCCTGCACTTGCTTCGAACACTTTGAAACAGGTTCCAGCCACTGTTTCCAAGTGTTCGTGTTTTGTGGCGAGTGTGCTGGTGTAGCAGGCAGGTTGGGGGTTCTGGAGAGACGTTTGCGGACAAGCCTGCAAACGTCTCCCGACCCCCCCATAACACCCGATGTGCCTGCTACACGAACACACACCCCTCCCACCAACTGCAACAAGCCTCCATAACTGCTTTTTGCAGGTATATTGCAGACTTGTCTGCACCTGTACAGGCATTTTTGTCTACAAAGTGACAACATTCTGCGCACACTTGTCTCCATCCCCCCCAAAACCCCACAACCACTTAGTAGATTAGCAAACAAAAACAGAATTGCAGAATATTCCAGAAAACAACAGTACCATTTTGCATACAAGATACACAACAAACTCGTATTGGAAGAAGAAGTAGAGAAGAAGAAGAGACTGAAGAAAAAGAACAGGAAGGACTCTCTCTCTCTCTCTCTCTCTCTCTCTCTCTCTCTCTCTCTCTCACACACACACACACACACACACACACACACACACACACACACACACANCACACACACACACACACACACACACACACACACACACACACACACACACACACACACACACACACACACGCCTCTTGCTTCCTACAGAACACCACCCCTACCCATTCCTTCCTTCCTTGCTCCCTCCCCTTGTGTATGAATGAGCATCATTAAGAGAAAAGACAGACTATAAGCTGAAGATCTGAAGAAAGAGGTACAGGACTCCCCTTTTACTCTGCCTACTTTCATAACGTGCAAGCGTGCCCCATTAAGGCACACGGGGATGTGGGAAGCTGGCGCTCAAACACAATCAACATGGCCAGCATTGTACATGAGAGCTGCAAGAACATATAAAAGGGGTATCCCGAAGAGAAGTAAAGGAAAGAGAAGTAAGGGATCTATTGTGCTCCGTGTTGATTGCTATAGTGGTAAAACTGTTTCACTGTTGGATTGGCTCATCTCAAGTGTGCTTCACTGTCTGCAACAGAGGTAAAGTTGCTTTGATTTTGGATCTACTCACCTGGGTGGAACAGGGGCTTTTGTGGTGCAAAATCTAAAACACACGCACACACACATGACAACACACAACACGGCCTTTTTAAGCTCTTCATTCAGGCAAAACCATACTAGCGGTCATGCAAGTGGGTACCCATCCCTGGGTGGGTATGTAGAGTGGGATTTATGGCTGTGACAGACTAGTGTCTCAGACTTACTACCCTTCTTGTCAGGAGTTTGGATCGACAGTCTGCTAGGATTGCAGGGTTGGTGCAAGTAAAGTCGACTACTTTTCTCAGGTGTATCACTAAATCTGGGCGACATCGTGAGTCCTATCCATCAGTCAAATGCATTGTGGGGAGACTGTCAGGGTTCAACCTCCTGACAAGTCGGTGAAAGTCCGACGAAACAATCTGGCACAGTCTTTCTTTTTCTGTGGGGTTCTGCATAGCGAACATGACAGCACACACAGAGGCACACATCCGACTGCCTCACAGTATCTGCAGCTGCCAACACTAGCTGCTGCGGCTATCACTAGGGGTCAAATGAGCTCCAAGCCAATCTCCTTCTCCATCGCATAATCCCTTGTCTCGCTGTCTACAGGCATCCTCCTCATGCATAACTCCACGAATCCACGGTGATAGGCAATGGCCACACGCACTGCTTCCCATCCGCCTATGGCTAGCCATAGTCCTCATTAAGCTGTAAAGAGGCTTCAGCACATACACCACCTGATCACCCTTGCGCCACCACTCTGTATCGCTTACAAGCTCCTTGCACTCATGTGCACGAGCCTCCAACTACCATGGGGCTTCCTCCCACCGACGACTGCAAACGGTCGTCAACAAAATGGTTTCCACTGACAACAAGCTGTCGAGCATCAGGAAGTTTGTGTTGAGCCATGCCTCCCCTGGCGTGACGAGCTCCAATGCCCTAACAGACCTCTAAGAAAAGATCTCTAGCCATTTCCAGAAACGCTCCAATGTTCTATCGGACTTCTTCTCACTGTTGGCCTTTCTGAACATGGCCAGAGCTCTTTGGTGCCTCTCATGAACAGGGTGGTTTGTCTCCCGGGCATCACCACCTCTGCGACTGAAGCTTTGCAATGTCTAAAAATGAGCAGGTTCCGGACGTGGCATGTACATGGCACCCATAGAATGCTGCTTATGGCCAAGTCTGGGTGTGTTGCAAGGACGCTCTTGTGGCGATGTTAACCTGCGCTGAGTCAGTCCAGATTGCATTGATTCTCTTCACCCCCAACTCCCTGATGACCCCCTCCCACAAGGCTTTGACTGACTTGTCCTTTCTCTCCATATCATTGCTCTTTCACCATCACAGCCCCCTTGTCCCCGGCTGCTATGAAGTTCATGACAAGCCTATTGCCGGTCGTTGTTGTGCCATCTGTGTCGTCAGTGTCAACCGTGTGACATCCCAGGGTTCCCTGATATTGCCCTGCTACGATCAACGTGGCTGAAAGCTCCTTGATCCGCAAAGCACCATAAGATTGGCAGCTTCATCGCTTTCCTTGCTGCCTCAGCCATAAGCCTCTCTATATTCTTGTACGAGTAGGCGCACGCCGCATTGAAAGTGATGCTGTTCTAAAAAAAAAGAGCCCACGCGTGATACATCTGTCTCTGCAATTTGTCAACCATGAAACTGTCCATGCAAAGTCTGTTGCCTGCTGGTAGTACAGCTTGGAGGCCGGGGAGCACACTTGTTAGCCAGACGAGGGGACCTCCCTCAGATATCGGGAAACCTCTTCGGTCACCAAATCGCCTCCAACAAAACCAAGGTCCAATTCCTTCCCAGGTCGCCACATGAATCGACTACAGGATCACTTGCAATGCCTTACCGGACTGAACATTAGGCCGAGGATCACCTTTGCTCTTCCTAAACGCTCTCATCCACCCCACTATTAGATACTGTTGGGAATGGAAGTTCGTTCATGTCCCTCCCCCTCTCCTCCCCCGCCCCCTCCCCAAAAAAAAAGAAGAAAAAAAAAAGTTTGCTCATGAGCTTGGCCACGATCGTCGCTGCTCCGTGCACCTTGTACATTGCATGTAAGATCTCCCAGCTCATTTGCTTGCACTCAGAAGTTGGGTGGAGTGATTCGCCACTCTTGAAATTGCGGCAGTGAACTCTTTGCCGTATAGTCTGCAGCACATCCTGCACGACCCATGCGACCCCTCCGTCTTGTTCTTCCCTCGGTCCACCCATTTCCAGACGGCATGCTATAACAAAACAATGCCGCCCTACTGTTATCACCCCCTACATCCCTGAAGGGTTCATCCATGTTCGGTATGTTCCCCTGTACACATTGTGAGTAAGCCATGGATTACGAGGAGGAGGAGGAGAAGGAAGAAGAAGAAGAAGAAGAAGAAGAAGAAGAAGAAGAAGAAGTGGCACGGGTTGGGCACACTACTCACACGGGGACCTGATGAGAGCCAGTTTTTGGGTCACATTGGAGAGGCCCGCTACCCAAACGTACTTTTTGGTGGCCCTTTTGTCAGCAGCCTGCGGGGCCGCAGGAGGACCCTTTTTGAGACCACCTCCAGAGGTGGTCTCAAATTACCTTTACGATTTTTCCTTTCTCCGTGAGGTATTTCAAGAAATTTGTGCATGAGGGAAACAGCCGTGCATGTTAGTTCAGCATTGAAAAAAAAAAAAAAAAAAAAAAAAAAAAAACCCTCTATATATTGTGTTTGGGGTAAGCAGTGTGACTACGTGCACTTCCTGGGAGGTGCAAATGTCAGTGCCGCGACTTTGCGGACACAGAACGTGCATGTGACCACACGGGCAACCAAAGGAGCAAATACATGGTACCAAACGTCCCGGATATTTGCGATTTCAGGTCCCCGTGCAAGCATGCCCTCAGAACACGCTGAATGGATGCACATTGCACATCCACACAATGAAGCAGAGCTGCAGCAAAGCCAGGATTCATGCTTTACTTCCCTTCTAGGCCATGACATAACTGGAAAGCAATAACAAGCAGGACAGTGACGAGAGCCCAGGCACTTACCTCCATCAAAGGTTTACGCGCTGCTAAGGCTAGCGAAGCACGCAATGAAAACCCCATTTCTTTTTCCTTCTTGTGATCCTCCAAGATCCACGGTCCTTCCTCAACGAACTGGTTAGCTCGTGCACACTGCTCCAGCCACGCAGTATTTACAATGTGCTTTCCGCCAGCGATAGCCTCGAGCATATTGCCAGTCCGTGCAAACGACGTTGCAACAAAATGTGTGCAGTCACTTGCCTTGTTAACCACCATGCCTCCCAGTCTCTGGATCACCTGTAAATCAATCACAACAAAGAAAGAAAAAGGAAAGGCGGCAAGTGACATCAATATATTGTCACAGAAATATCAGAGCGCAAATGCAGAAAAAAAGGGGGAAAAAAAAAACAAAAAAAAAAACAGGGAAAATTGAATTCAATTTTTTATAACTCCCCCTGTTCAGAACCTCTTGCGTACAAGGCCGCCCACGTGGATGTAGGTTGAGCAGCGGCCGCCCCCACCCCCGTGTGTCATATCAACCCACTTGCACACAGCCAAAAGGCAAAGAGGCAAAGAAAAGAGGAAGGAAACAGCCCAAACAAAACAGAACAGGGGGCTGCAAAGCAAATCCTAAATGACAATCCTAGATGACAAGTCCCACATGCAAACACCGCCCCCGGCAACTATAGGGCAAACGACGGGACAAGACCAGCCAGGATGTCATAAGACAAGGCATAAAAAGGTCCGATCCACAGTGTGACAACCAAAAAAAGAAGAGAAGACAATCCCGGATGACATCAATATATATATTGTCACATTGTGAATCAGAGCGCAAAAAAGGGAAAAGAAAAAAGGAAAAGGAAAAAAGGGAAAGGGAAGGAGGTAAGGAAAGCTCCACCTGTNTATTGTCACATTGTGAATCAGAGCGCAAAAAAGGGAAAAGAAAAAAGGAAAAGGAAAAAAGGGAAAGGGAAGGAGGTAAGGAAAGCTCCACCTGTTCATAACCTCTTACGTACAAGGCCAGCCACGTGGATGACAGGTTGAGCGCTGGCTGCCCCCATACAAGCAGGTGCAGCCAGCGCAGCTTGCGCCCGCGAACACCGTCAGGAAGCAACCCCAATAGAGAATCTCACGTCCTTCTTTCTGTCTCTGACCGTGATGTTTGACATTGTTGGTTGCTATCTTACCTTTCTTTCACTGTTCTCTTTTTTTTTTTCTTTTTTTTTTTCCGTCTTTAACGTTTTCAGATCATGATCGTTGTTCTCTGAAATCATCAACATCAGAATCCGAACTGACAAAAACCAAACAACATCACAGCCGTTTCATTGCGGGAAAGCGGCGGAGAAAGCCATTAGAGAAACTCAATTTTATCGATCAAATGAAGCACAAGCCACCGGGCCCAAGCACCACCGACCGCCCGCAAGCACCCACTGACCGGCCCCAAGCACCACCCACCGGCCCCAAGCACAACCCACCGGCCCCAAGCACCATCGACCGCCCCCAAGCACCCACCGACCGGCCCCAAGCACCACCG
>BFEA01000200.1:2181053-2191368 GCA_003427395.1 Chara braunii | reverse complement strand
ACGGTACATAGTTTTTCTACGGTGCCCAGATTTTGCAGTCAATACATTATTCTAGGGTTTTCTACGGTGCCCAGTTTTGCAGTCCATAGAATATTTTAGTGTATGTTGAAGTTACCAATCAATCAAGTGCTGAGTTGCTTCCAGTTAAGTCTGCGTGATGAACACTGAAATCGATTGAAGTTTGGCAAATGGGGTGAGCATGCTACACAGACTTCAGGACAAAGCCACATCACACAAGTTTTCTACGGTACATAGTTTTTCTACGGTGCCCAGTTTTGCAGTCCATCGAATATTCTAGGAATATTCTAGTGTATGTGGAAGTTACCAATCAATCATGTGCTGAGTTGCTCCAGTTAAGTCTGAGTGATGATCACTGAAATCGATTGAAGTCTGGCAAATGGGGTGAGCATGCTACACAGACTTCAGGACAAAGCCACATCACACAAGTCAGAAAGCTATCTCCACCCAGTATCCCTCTGCCAACCATAGAACTGACATGATTCCGTTGTTTGCTGGTTCCAGGAGTTCTTTTCAATCAAAGGTGGAATAGTTTACCTTTTAGGGTTTAGGGTTTAGGGGTTAAGGGAGCGAGCCTCGCTAAAGACCAGACACCTGAAGAAGAATCCATAAGGAAAAGCTGCACAACCCTAGTGACCTGGCCAATCAAGGTTCCAGCAGAAGAAACAGAAGAACCAGCATCCAGGGATTCAAACGCAGATCCAGGCCTCTCAAATGCCCCTCGAAGTCCCTCAAGTCAAGTGGGATTTCGCAACCCATCAGCAGCGCAACTGCTTATGTTCCAACTTCAATCACAACACATAAAAACATAAACTTTGAAGTTCGATGGCTAAATACATGGCAATCAAATCATAAGATAAGATCATGAAAAGCATACTACAAGTAGAGAGTAGAATTAACACCATATATTCAAAAGCATTCAAAGTTTCTTGTTTGAAGTAATCGAAACACATCAAAATGGTTGAGACAGGACAGGGATCCGAACACAGAGTACAAAAGAAGAGAGCAACGATGAAGAAACGAAGGAAAGAAAGAAAAAAGAGTGGACACAGCGAGTCTTGCACCTGTGTTCTCCCCTTATTTGTAGATATGTCCCTCCCGAGACACAGAACATTCACACGGACACAAACAGTTAGTACTTGGGCAAAGTCAACAGACACAAGACAGACAATCACCCATTTGAGGCCCAGGTTCTCTAGAAATCAGTGAAATGGGGCATTCTTCAGTCATCCGCAGGGGATGAATCTATCACTCAACTGTAACCCAGCAAAAGAAGCCTTACCTTGATTTGCTGTTTGGTCACTTCACGAGATATAGATTGACTGAAAAGCACTTTGACCTTGGGATCAACCGATTCCCTCTTTCGCCTCCACCCTCCCCGAGGAGTCCTAGTCAATCCTTCCTTCCCCCCGCTCTCTTGATCTTGACATCCCCCTTCTGCCACCATGGGATCCTCTCTTGGCCCTGTACTCGGCAGCAAAGGAGACAGACCTTTTGAACCCGTTCTGGTTCCAGGGTCACTGTTGTCGCTTGCTTTGATATGTGCCCAACCTGGCAGGTCGCTGGCACTTGGAGAAGCCATATGCGTGCACGAAGTTGAGTTGGCACGAATCCTCTGACCCCCTCTTGGTGTCTTATCCATGTTGCCATCTATGTCACAAGTTGCTTCCTCCTCTACTACCTTTCTTCCGTTTGGCTTCAGGACCATCTTCTCGACACGTTTTTCCATTGATTCTTCACTGCGGTCACAATCTTCACTTCCCTTTCTGTTGAGCCTGCCGTTTGTGACAACCACACTGCCTCTGCAACCTCTTCCTCTTCCTCTCCCTCTCCCTCTCCCTCTCCCTCTTCCTCTGCCTCTCCCTATTCCTCCCTGTCGCTCATGCTGCTCCATATCGCTCTCTAATCTCCCTTTCTGGGCAATATTATCACCATCTCTACTTGTCGTTATGGTCTCTTCCGATCCTTCTGTAGCGCTGTCGTCTTCCACCACAACCTTGAACTGTCTGTTGCTCAAGTCCGCAGCTGTTCTCGAACCGTTCCCACCCACTCTATCCCCTTTCTCCCCGCTA
This sequence comes from Chara braunii, assembly GCA_003427395.1. Lineage (NCBI taxonomy): Eukaryota > Viridiplantae > Streptophyta > Charophyceae > Charales > Characeae > Chara > Chara braunii. The sequence goes on along the minus strand of BFEA01000200.1, from coordinate 2,189,278 downwards.
GACTCAGATGATGTGCCATCATCCTCCACCACTCTTCGCTTCCTCTTTCCCTGGCGCGATCTGATTGTTGTTGCGCTGTTGTCATCTTCAACTACTCTCTTCCGTTTCTTCCACCCTTTTCCAACATTAACCATGTCGCGAACAAGCACATCAGGCTTAACCTTCCTCAACTGCACGATTCCCTCTTTTGTCACACCATTGCGTTGGACGGGCAAACGCGTCTTCATCCCCGCAGCACGATCAAAGTGCTCCTTCACACCCAAGCGCTCCCCGTGCAACTCCTCTGACGACGTTGAGTCATCTTCCACCACCCAAGTGGTCCGCTTGCGGAATGTTTTGGGAGCGTCACCCTCTGCACCCCCTTCCACAGTTCGCTGCAATGCACGCCCCATTGCTTCCTCGTTGTAATTCTCCATTTTCTCCCCGTTCCATCGCGTCTGTTGCTTGGTTTTCTCCCCTTCCTGCCCTTTTCGTTCCTCTGCTTTCTGGCTTTGCCTCCTTCCCCTCCGCACTTCCTCCTTCGGCTGCCTTTCCTGCTGCTCTTCTCTCTCCTCCTGCTGGCATTTCTCCTCTTCTGCGCTCTCCCCAAACAGTCTTTCCTCCTGCTCCGCTCTCTTCGCCTGCAATTTCGACTCCTGTTCCGCTCTCCTCCCCTGTCGTTTCTTTTGCTGCTTCTGTCTCAGCAGCAACCGTGAGTCTTCTCCCACCACCGCCTCTCTGTCCTCCTTACACCTCCCCTGCTTGCCATTCTCCAGTAAACCACCACTACCTTGGGGGTCCTCAGTACTACCGTCGTCGCCGTTTTTCTCTTTCTCATCACGAGTTTCCTGCTTGACAGTTTCATCGTTGCCACTTCCCACCAAACAAGAAGGCAACTTCTGCGTGCCTCCAGGGTTATCAGGACCACCGCGACTTCGTAGAGCATTCTCAGTGTCATCCCCACAATTATTGTTCTGCAGATCATCAGCGGGCTGGATAGCTGTGCCATGGCTGCCGTCCCCCATGGCGCTCTTGAAATAAGAGGAGGAGGAGGAGGAGAAGGAGGATTTCCTTGTTCTCTTCTGCTTGCCTCCATAGTCTCCCTCCGCGTTCCTTTTCCTACTTGTCTTCACTGCTGTGCTGAGCATTTCCCCCTCCCACTTCGCATCGGCGATTGCACCCAAACAAGCAAGGTTCATGGGAGTCTCCGCGCGCTTGACTCCATCCTCCTTTTTGCCAGGCGTGATGACCACTTCACCAAACTTCTTCGCATCCTTCCTTAGGCCGGCACTTCTGCCAGCGACAGTTCCGCTTCCGTCATCCCCTCCCAGCTCGGCCGATGATATGTTACAGTGGAGACGATGACCATCACCTTCACCTCGTGGTCCAGTTGAGCAAGCTGTGGAACGAGGTTTTCCACCTTCGCCTGCCGAGTAAATGTGGCATCCTCTATCGTCCGCAAGGCTTGATACTGCCATTGCAGAGTCTCGTGTCTTCTGAGTCCCTCCCCCATCTTCGGAGCGCAAACGCTTCGTGACGGACGCTCTAACACCACCATCGTTGAAACCCGGTGTTCGACATCCTCTTCCTCCTGCTGATCGTTTCCGCTTATTGAACAACATAACACTCGCCGGGTGCTCATGATTGGCCAACTGCGGAGGCGCTGCATCTGCCCCGCCGACATCTAACAGCGCAGCTGCGTTTTGCTGGGTCATCTTCTCGGTCAAATCATCAGCGGTCCGCTCAGCCATGGCTGCACTTCTTCCCGCGCTTGCGGCGCCCATCAACATGATAATCTCTGCGGCATCCTGCGTCCAACCCACGAGGGGCACACTGTCAATGAATTGCCTACTAGGGCTCTGGCGCTGGCTCTCCTCCCTTTCGTGTTCCGGCTCAGGCACGCTTTTGAAATCCGTACTCGACGACTTATAGTGGGCGCGATCACCACTACAAGCACCACCGCATCGATCGTCACGCGGTATTTTTCCGGTCGTCAGCGTAAATTCCGCATCACTTTGGTGGTAGGCCAGCAAAGCGGTAGTGCTTCTGCTTCTGCCTCCTTCGGCCATCGCTCCCTTACCCACTTCGGTCACAGCGAGGCTCTGAGGCAGTCCGAGGGCGAGAACATGTCCTGCTTTCGAGCACACTGCTGCACTCTTGTTCCCTAACAAGTCACGACTTCCGTGATTTACTTGCCACCCAGCAACAACCATGTCAGCCGATGAAGTGTCACTGTGAGCCTTTCCAAACCCAGATAATAACTCCGGATTATGCTTATCAACAACCACAATAGCATCTGCTCTTTCTGTCCGTCGATCGTCTGTAATATTAAGCGTCCCCCACGCGCCCGATGACATGCCATCATCAGCTTCCTTCCCAGGTAACAATAACGACTCAGAATGGACCTCCGTGAGAGGCTTCTTCGGTGCGAAACCGTCTACACGGCAAGTCCTCCCGATGGTGTTTGCTGCTGTGGAGGGGATTCTGCTGCCTTCTTGGCACTCGTTCGATCTCCGAGCGACTCGCGCTTTCGAAACAAGCTCGGCAGTCATCGGCTGGCCATCTTCGAGGCTACTTTCTGCTGCTTCTACTGACCTCAACACTCCGTCTTTCTTCTTCTGCCCGATCAACACTCCGTCTTTCTCCTGCCCGATGCCTCTGCCGCGCCTGCTGGGGGAGAAGTGGTTTTGCACCTCCATGCTTCGCTTCCCCCCCTTCTCAGCAGCCTGCTCCCCCCGGCCACCTTTTCCCCGTCTTTTTCCGGCTTCATTCTTCGACTGACCCGAAGCCAATTCGTCGAAAACGTCACTTAGCACGACCGGTATCMCCCCCCCCTCCCCCAGCTTCTTCTTCCCTCTTCCCCTTCCCCTTCCCCTGCCCCGTCCCTTGCCCCCCGTCGTCTGTGCACCTGAAATTCGTCGTACGTTTTTGTCATTCTCACACTCGTGCCCGGCTTCCCCTTCCATGTTCTCCTCCTCTTTCTCTGGCTGACTGCCCACGTAATCAAAAACCGCCAGATGCGCTTTCTTCGATTTTTGGTTGTCGAGGTAATGAGGAGGAGGATGTTTTGAAGCTGTCGACATCTTCGTCAGCGCCGCCGAATGCATCATGTCCGAGGAAAACCACTCGAGGCCGAACGGTCGGTCCAAATCTATCACGCTTTCAACGTGATCGGGACACTCTTGGGATAAGACCGCCGCAGCGTTGATAGACACTAGCTGGGAGACCATGTCCAAAGCCTGCGCCTGAGATTCCTCGCCGGGATCTTGGGACTCCTGGAACGCCGATCCAACAACATGCGACATAGGATCGTCGAAAGGAACCTGGGAACAAAGAAGGCCTCCAAGCAAGCCCGCAACCCCTCTTTTCTCCCCTTCACACGCCCCCCCTCCCCCTCCTCCTCCTCCTCCTCCTCCGCCTTCGCCTGGTCGAATTGTGTTGACGTCAGTCCAAGCACCGATTCCAGCGATCGAAGGCCCGTTCCGACCCTCCCACCCTTTGTCCTCCTCCCTCTCGCCCTTGCCCTTGCCCACTTCACCTCCTCCTCCTCCTCCTCCTCTTCCCCCCCCCGCCTTCTTCGGATCTCCGAGGAGATTCAATCCAAGGTTCCCTAGCACAAGCCGAGGGCTCTTGCACCCATCCGCACCCTTCGTTCCTTGATTGGGATAGCCTGCAGCGTCGTGCCTTGTGTGTAATCTACTACTACTACCCGGCGACAGACTCCCGCGACCCATCAAGCAGCAGGTATTTTCCTGGACTCGACGACCCCGGGGGGGGGATTTGCCACGTCCCCTAGTGTCCTTCCTCGGGATGCTGCCGCCGTTTGCACACGTGCCAGCGTTTGCATCCTGCTCCCATTGGACTGTGGGGGCTTTCGCTGACCACACCTGCTTCTTTTTCTTCATCGTCCAAAGCGCGCCGCTACCAGGGTGGTCGCTACCCCTCTCCTCTTGCAGATCCTCTTGCAGATCGTCCTGTTCATTTGAAGCAAGCACATCACGATCGTCAGCGGGACGATCGCCCTGCCGTCTCATATCGCCGCCACAATGTCGTGGTTCCACCCCTTTTCTTGCTCTCTCCTTGGGCACTTTAATTGGTTCCACCGGCTTGATTGCTCTCTCCTTGGGCACTCTAAAACTCCGAAAAGCATCTTTTCTCTCCGGCGTTACCACCGCGTTCTCGTCCGATCGACCAGCCAAATCACCACCACCCCTACCGTATCCAAGGACGCCGGCGTTCTTCTCATGCTGCTCTCGACCTGCCCCATTCTCCCCCTCCCTCTTCCTGTTGCCGCCGACAACGATCGCCGGGTTGCTTATCCATTGCAGCGGCCGATATCGATCAGCAGGAATGAAGTCGAACTCGGTGGCCAAACTGCTGGAGTCCGGAACCCACTCAAGCGTGTCTGCCTCATCCAGCGAGAAGTGTTTTTTTCCTACGCGATCTGCCTCTTCTCTTCTCCCCAAATCAACGCCCACCTGATGCAACTGATCTCGCTGAGCGCTCTCTTCGCGTTTCTTTCTTCCACCCTCTTTCTCTTCACCCTCTGCTCCAAGCGTTCTTTCTCGATCGCCCTCCCTGGTGCACTGTAGATCAACAAGGGAAAGGACTGTCACCCTGCCGCCGCCATTCCTCCTCGGATCCCTCGCCTTCAAGTTCCTGTTTTCCATCCTTGCCATATCCTGTTCTGCCGCGCGCTTCGTCCACGTGGCTTTTCCTCCACCAGCATCGTCCGCCGGCCCTCTCTCTGGCCTCCGAGCTTGCGTTGGCTCTTCTTGGGGTGCCTGCTCTTCTCCGTCGCACTCCAGATCGCCGATCCATGGCTGAGTTTCGCCTTGATAGACGGTATTATACCCCCCAAGCTCCCTCCCTTTCTCTACTCCTCGCAGGTAGTCCTTGTCCTCCTCCCCTTCCTCTTCATTTTCCTCCAAGTCTGACTCGTAGTGCTTCCATGGCTGCGTCTCCTCAACGCACGCCATGCCGCCATTCTTCTGCCTTCCATCTTTAACTAATAATAATCCGCCCACCTCTTCCTCCTTCCCCTCCCTCCGACCTTCCCCCTCTGCTTCCCCATCACCGGTCACCTCCTGTTTGTCCTCTGATCCTGTGCGAGCCATGCGCAGCGGTGGTTGTCGTCTTTCCTCATAGCGAACACCTCCCTCATCCATGTTCATTTCCTTCTCCTCCTCCTCCTCCTTCTCCTCCTTCTCCTCCTCTGCACCATCAACATCAGTCCACGCCTGCGTTTCCCCAACATATACATCATCAGGAAGAGCACTGCCAACTATATCGTCCTTCATTTGCATCTCCTCCTCTTCCTCCACTGCATCATCGCCAACCCATGCCTGCGTTTCCCCGACGTACACATGATCGGGAAGGGCACGGTCAACTGTGTCGTCCTCTTCCGTCTTCATCCCCTCCTCCCCGTCCTTTGCACCATCATCACCAACCCATGCCTGTGTTTCTCCAACGTAAGAAGACCCTTCCATCCTCCTTTCCTCTGCACTCATGGAGCCATTACGTTTGACCAGCCCTGGCTCCCTGTCATCGTTCGGCCCGACCCTCTTCTTCTTTTCCTCCTCAATCCACCCTCGTACATGCCTCCGATCCTCCTGCACAGGGTTATTCCGCTTGCAAGGACCAAACCGCCCATTTGCCCACGCCTGTTTCTCAGCTACAGTATCTGTTCTCTCACATTCCTCCTCCCTCTCCCCATCTTCCCCCTCTTCCTGCGAGACAGATGACCCATGCACCCAGGCTTGTGTTTCCTCCACAGCCACTGTCTTTTCTTCCTGCTCCTCCGCTTCCTCCTCCAATGCGACAGAAAAAGTTTGGACCCATGGCTGTGTTTCCCCTACAGCATCTCTCTTTTCCCCCTCCTCCTCCTCCTCCTCCTCCTGCCGGAGAGAAGAGCCATGCACCCACGCTTGCGTTTCCCCCATTATCCCTGCCTTTCCTTCCTGCTCCCCCGGTTCCTCCCCCGATGGGACAGAAAAACCTTGTACCCATGGCTGTGTTTCCCCTATAGCGTCTCTTTTTTCTCCCTCCTCCTCCTCCTCCTCCTGCGTTTCCGCATCCTCCACAGCCACGGAGCATCCATGCACCCACGCCTGCGTCTCCGCCACGGTGCCTGCCTTTTCGCCCCGCTCCCCATCCTGCTCGTACTCTTCCTCCACTGCGAGAGAAAGACCATGAGCCCATGGCTGTGTCTCGCCTACGATGGTGTCCTTCATGCCCTCTTCCATGACCTCCGCCTCCTCGCTCACCTCTATGAGCTGCACAGAACATCCATGCTTCCACCCCTGTGTTTCTTCCATCGTGCCCGTCTTTTTCTCCTCGGCCTCCTGGGCAGAAGATAACCCGTGGATCCATTCCTGTGTAATCCCGACTGAGTCCTTCATCTTCGAATTCCTTCCCATCACCGCGACCTCCTGGTGATAAGAATTATTTCCCATCCCAGCGGGTGCTTCGGTCATCCCGTCTGCTTTTTCCTTGCCCTCATCCTCCGGCACTGAAGAGTACCCGTGGAGCCAGGCTTGCGTTTCCAATACAGTGTCTCTACCGTCTTCCTCCTTTTTCTTCTCCTCCTCCTCCTCCTCCTGTGGACCAGAACACCCATAAATCCACGTTTGAGTGCCCTCCGCAGGGTCAATCATGGCATTATACCCACTCACCGGTGAGCATCCATGCACCCACAGCTGAGTGTCCGCCGCCTCCGCACCGTTCCTCTCGTCGTGCCATGGGAGCGTCTTCCCCCCCCCTCCTCCTCCTCCTCCTCCTCCTCCTCCCTTTAAGCACGAAGTCGATACAGCCTTCCTCTTATTTTTCCCATGATCCGCAAGATCCGCAAGATCGGCATTCACTCTCCCTGTCATTCGGCTTTCCGAAGCAGCAGCTTCACACGCACTCCCCTCGTTTTCCTCCTTTCCCTCCTTTTCGTGCACACCGGTGTGCCCCGCCTCGTCAGCACCACCCATCAACGGAAATCGGCGGGACCCGGTAGTAGCACCAACAACGATCCTCGCGTTTCTCTTCAATCCTGAGTCTCTGGTTGTCTTCTCGCTCCCTTCCATTCTCTTCATCACGTCAGCCTGTCTGGACCTGGAATCCATAATCGTCATCTCCTGCAGCTCCTCTTCCCTACCCTCTCCTTCTGCCTGCTCGTCGGACGCTGGAACTCGATCCGGCGACTGCGAACCTTCGCTCCACCTTCGATCCCCTCTCCACCTTCTCAGCAGACCTTTCTCCGTTTCCTTCGATCCCCTCTCCTCCTCCGCCTCCTCTCCCGCCTTCTTGCCGGCAATCTTCACAAAAAAAATATCATCAGCACCTGGCTCATGCGCCGCTGTCGCATTCTCCGTCTCCAACCGTCCAATGGCACCGTCAGCCTTATTCACCCCTGACTTCATTTCCCCGTCGTCTTCCCTTTCGGCCCCTCCTTCGCCTTCGCCTTCGCCTTCATCGCTGGTCACAGCATCACATGTTGTCGCATCGGAATCGCAGGCCGTCAGTTCCTGATCCATGGGCAAGGGGGGGATTCCCGGCTGCTCTCGAGAACTCGAATGGACTGCATCTTCCTCCTCCCTCCTCTTCGTGGAGATTGAAGCCTCTTGACCACGCTCATCATTCTCATCATCATCATCATCATCATCGCTTGACTCGTCCTCCTCATCACTACCGGTAGTAGTCTCATCACAAGTCGTCGAGCCAGACGACGATGACGAATCGGGATCTGCAGACCTGTGCACTCCAGCCGTCAATCTGCCACGTCGATCACCTGCAGCATCGCGATTGGTCCTCCTCTTCTTGATTTCGGATGCACAAGATTTGACTCCGTTGAGCTTCCGATCGTTGTCGTCTTCATCGCAGCTATCACTTGTCTCGTCACAAAAAGCAGCTTTTCTCGGAACGTTCGAAATCCCAGCCATGGCGTTACTATCATCGGCGCTGCTTTTCTTTCTCGTTCTCTTCCTCTTCTTTTTCTTCTTCGTCTTTTTCTTCTTCTTCTTCTTCTCACCCCTTATCATCGCCTTGACAGGATCTCCCTCAGAGTGTCCGCCCCCCTCCTTTTCCTTTTCTTGGCCAGGCAGCGAAGCTGACGGCGGATGCGAACCCTCAACCTCCTTCGAGTTCATTTTGCCCTGCTCCTCATCGCGATCCGCGTGCTCACCACATGGTCCTCCTCCCCCCTGTGAATCACCAGAAGCACACACCGGCTCCTCAGTCTCAAACACTGTGGAGAAATC
>BFEA01000200.1:2152301-2169636 GCA_003427395.1 Chara braunii | reverse complement strand
ACTCCAAGGATTCACCAGAGGGTGGGTCACCCTTTCAGTTCACAATAAGCAAAAAAAACACGTCGCCAAAAAAAAAAAAAAAAACACGCGTGCAATATTTATAGTTATGAAAAAAGATATATATCGAAGGAAGAGAGGGGGGGGCGGGGGGGGGAGGGAAGAAGGGGATAGGAGAGCAAAAAGGTTATACCGCCCACGAAATAGTGTTTGTGGCCAATCGGAACGTAGTGTGATAGCGTGAGAACCACTCTCCACGTTGTTGTTCGATTTTTATGACCAATTAGGCTCAACAAGATTTTTCCAGATGTGGAAGGAGGCGAGAAATAAAATTATGCAGAACAGATAACTCACGACAATGTAACATTGACGCAAACGACAATGTAACAATGACGTAAGGAATCAGATAAACTCAAAAGGCGAGTAAATCAATAATAGATTATTGAAATACACATGAAAAAAGCTCAAGCACAACATAACCGCCAATCCCAATGATCCACCATTCTAACCACTAATCATACAAGCGCCAATAGCATGAGTGAGAGGGATATTACTTACTCAATCGATCTATATATACCACGGGGATCATACCCGGGTACCCGAAGTTTGCATTCCATCAAGACTACAGTCGGTAATCCCACTGGTCTGTCACGTAAGTCGGGCCCGGTTACCTACTCCCAAAAAAAACACGGGCAGTCGGAGATCCCAATCGTCGCTGCTAACGCTACTAGTCCAAAACACAGTCCAGGCCCAGGGTCGCAGACCCTGAGTAAGACAATAAGTCGGGCAACTAAAAAAACACACCAATACAGTTCGGGGCAGGCAAACATTCGAAAAAACAGTTAACAAAACTAAAAGGCAATGAATCAAGCCTAGAATCCAAACAAATTTATCAGACCAAACTATCAAACGCCACATATCCAGCCACTGTTAGGTTGAGGCCCGAGAGTCTACGAAAGACAACTTCGTGCCATCAAGAGCGTCTAACCAAAGACAACTTCGTGCCATCAAGAACCTCTAACCAAAGACAACTTCGTGTCATCAAGAGCGTCTAACCAACGATAACTTCGTGCCATCAAGAGCCTCTAACCAAAGACAACTTTGTGTCATCAAGAGCATCTAACCAACCCCTGTTCGAATGAAATTGCTCGTCCATTTCCATATTTCATTACGCCCGTGGGCGAAACTTCTCAGAACGCGATCTCAACTCCTTCTTCAAGGTGACGACCCTTTTGGGAATTTCAGATCGAACTATCGCATTCCTATCGATGAGATGTAGGTGGCTACTGACAACGATACTTTTTGGGGCTTTACTACGACCCTTCTGGGAATTTCAGATCGAACCATCGTATTCCTATCGATGCAATGTAGGTGGCTACTGACAACGATACTTTTTTTGGCTACTTCCACAAGAGCAAAATGATTGGCCGTTCAAGAATTCCAGCTTATCAGTTCCCCAAATTACTGCTTCGTTTTTTAATACCTGCATACTTTCAGCAAAAGGATAACGGCAGGACACCCTGATCTCGCAACCCAAAAAGTCTCGTACATTCCCACCTTCGTCCGTTCTTTTTAAAGTCAAGTTGTTCGGATAACAACACTCAAAACCCCAAAAAATCATCTTACGCTCCTGGTATGCAAGGTGCTTACCACCAACGATTACCCCAACGTCGTCAATAAGTCTGACACCGAAAATATTCTTACGCAAGCTCCTAAGGCTATTCAAAAAGTCGAACTCAGGTTTTGCGCACATGATGCAGGCAAGTGGCGACTGATAGTTTTTCCCATGGGGATGGCCACTTCCTGCTTCAGTAACACAGTCAAGACCAAAGTGTAAGTATGAGATATTTCAAACTTCACGAACCGAAAAATGTCATTAAACTGCAACATCCTCCAGTGGTCGTAACCAGTAGTCAAACCAAAGGATGCGCCACGTCCCCGACTGTTGACCCGGACAAAACTTCGTTTTTTTTCCGCAATGGTAATCCAGCAGCCATTTGATCGCAGTGATGATCTCATCATGGGGCAACAGGCTAAACATGTCATTGATGTCATAGGACCGTGATTCCATGGCATCCGGACCAATCCTACTCATACGTTCGTTGCAAATCATCAAGCTTTTTGACAACATTGAAACAACCTTCAAATTGAAGTGTCAATCCTGCGGAATGGTAAACAGCAGATGATTGAGTGCTTTTGCAACAACCTTGCTAGTCTTCTCAGTCGGTTCGGGGTACGATGGTCAAATCGGTCGAAAACGGTCAGGATCCTTATGCTTAGGGAAAGCATAGGCCTGCCCAACAGTCCATTTTGTGTTTCAATTGGCAAAACTCAACAATTTATAGGTTTTCAAATCCAAGCACATCTGGTGCACAGTCTCAGCAACATTCGACAAGAACCACAAAGTAACCCGTGTTTCTAATATAGAAATTCATCATCCATTCATAATAGTGCCTAGGGCACATTACGAGAGTGTCACTGGGGTTACGGTCCAATAGAGTAAGCACATGCCCGTCCAACTTAGCCCGCCACTCCAAGATTTCCTGCTGCCCAAAACGCAGCCTATCATCCGAGTGTCCCTTCTGCATACACACACTTAACTCCTTCAGAGTAGAGACAATAACCTGATCTTTGTGTTTCGGCCATTGCTTAAAGGTCAACTCCATCTCCCTTTTTTAACTTCCCAGATGATCAGCCCGAGGCGGTTTGGACACATTCTTAGCATTTCCCAAAAAAACAGGCACACCATTCAACTTGTGAAGTCGAAACTGCACCTGACCTCTCACCCTTGGGTAAGGAAAACCTGCACAAGCGCAAGCCAGCACATCCGCGTGAGCAAATCTCCGTCGATTGTGCAATAAATCCGCGATTTTTGGATTCTTAGTCCAGATGATCCGGATTTTATATCGTGCCCGTTTTTTCACACAAGGTGGAAGATCAAGTCCACACAACTTTTCATTAACCAACTCACGAATATCAGCAATCCTCAAACAATTATCATATAGAAGCCTAACAACCAATTTTGCAGAAAAATTAAAACCGAAACGATCCTTAATGCAACGAGCTATCAGTCACTGTAGATACGTTCTTTTAGATTTTTGATTGAAATCTTTAACAGATGAAAACAACCCAGATAGAAAGTGCAAATCCCATTTCTTCATGCATGCATACCGCTTGGGGTTCTTAAGCAGAGAAACGAGGAATGGCTTGTTAGTCCCCACACGAGGTTTCCACTGCCTAAGGTAAAGTACCTTCAAAGTACCTTCAACACACATCCGAGTTCAAGTTGGGCTTTGAAATCCTTCAGACGTCCATGCTCCCCGTTCACACAAACAAATTTCAGGCCGGAGACCTTCTGGATCACACGCCAGCGATCACTCCAAAAATTCTCCCCATCAACAAGCAAATCAAACGAGCGGATTCCGTCAATCGTGTGCTGACGTAAGACGCTAAAAATTTGGAGAGTCCAATCCTCCGAAGTCAATACTCGGGCTCAGATAGGACTGACGGATCTAAGAGTCATAACGCGCTTAGTCGTTGTAGCCCTATCGCGCTCGCGTTTCCCCTTCATTGGTTCCGTTTGCTAGATTTAGTCGCACAACCAGCGGTATTATGATAGGGGCTCCATCTTCGGATGAAGATAGACTCGGTCGTTATTAAAGTCTTGTTTGCATGTCACCTCAATAAGAATAAGCACATACGAGTCCATACCAAACCTCATCTACCATAGATAAAGATTAGTTGACTTAGCTTATCGTTTCCACATGGATTCGTGTTCCTTCCACCTAACCACTGGATCTTTAGCCGTCTGCCCGACGTATTATGATTTACATTTAACAAAAGTGATGACATATATACAACAACCCCTAGTTAGAAAATCGACACCAAAACGTAAAAACAAATTGACCCACGAATCCAAGCACTTGCGAAGCCATCGGCAACATCCCATGCAAGCTAACAATTCAACATTCTGGTTCGAACAACCATTTTTCCGTCGAAAAGCGATAATCACACACACACACACACATAAAAACGGCACAAACAAACAACGCACACAATCCTAGTCCCTTAAATAGTCATCCCACAACTTTCCGATGCGGAAATCAAATAGGCGACGCGTGCGAGACGTGGTATAAAAAACCTCGCGGACGAAGGGTCTTCAAGTATCGACTAACCATGTATGAAAACGCAAGCAGTCGCAATGATGGCATACTATGTAGTGCCCATAACTGAGCGGTCCTTCATGGATCCAAGTACCGCTTATGATACTCAGGTGTCAAACTCAAAGTATCGTGAAGGTCAACCTCTTCACGATATTGCACAGCTGAAGGAACATTTGTGCGGCCCCCGCGGCACCTTCGGTCTTTAGGCTGAGTGTCCCGGTGGGCAGGGCAAATAGGCTTTGTGCGAGGGGTGATTCCTTTCATGCAGAGTCTAGGACCTGTGATGTCCTGGACAAGGACCTCGAATCCAGGCCAATGACCAATGTCCGACTAAGAAATTTTTAAAAAACAAACAATCAGTAAAAGGAGAGAATTCCCCTTTCTTTCTCAACCTTGTCGTCAATTTAACCCTTAAGCGTGGTCCCTTAGGCCACCACGCGAACACCCAAACATAGGTATGCGCATATATATATATATATATATATATATATATATATATATAAAGCATAGGTATGTGACGATCACTTCTCACAATCAGAGTGAGAATCCTCATAACCATATATATGTATGTGATCGCAGACAGTCAAATCCAAAATCCGAACCACAGAACATACCTGCAATCACATCAAAGAGGCAACTAAAAGTCCACACACTATACGGAGTCAACTTGGACAAATGTCTATACTCATATCCCTCGCTTTAGCCATGCAAGCCCTAACCGTTGTCCAGACTATCATAATTAAATAAATGGTCATTCAATAAAAGTCCAGGTGAAAACCTTAATAATAATAAAAAAAAAACACCAGGGCTAAAACCTTTTTAGGTTGAGTATCGAGGGTGAATTGGAGTTGAGTCGTAAACTGACGAATCGACAACCGACCTGTTATCAGTGATAACAGAAGATGATCCTCGTGGGATCAAATTGTTTCTACTCCAAATCTTAAATCAAACGATCAAGAGGACCTGTAACCCAAACTAACTTCATAAGTGTATGGAGAATAAAGCTCCATAGCACATTCTCACCCAAGGTCCTCCTACAAGCTAAGCCTATGCCTACCTTTAAGCGAATACCCAACGCAAGGTAGACCTATAACAAAATCTTCTCTATACAAAGTGAATTGCTATAATTTTCACTTGTCAAAATATAATCTAACTCCTTTAAACTAAGAAAATTTCGGCAATGCTCCCCGTAGGAAAAATGTCTTCTCAGAATTTGTACTAACTCATATATGAAAACAAAAACAATCTCTAATTCAGGAAGGTCAAATTTTGTCCAACTCTCTGAATTAGTAAAAATTTGGGCAACATCTTCTTTAGAAAGGTAGACTTCCCAAATTTATATTAAGTCAGATAAAAAATACAAAGTCGGACTTGAGCTTGACTTAAGACAAAGTTCAACTAACCCTTTAGATTTGTAGAAATGTCGGCAGCGCTTCCCGTAGATAAAAATATTATTCTAAGATTTATACAAAACTAAGTTAAAAAAAAAAAAAAAAAACTTTGACTTCCTAAAGTTTAATTTTGTCAAACTCCTTGAATTTAGCAAAAATTTGGGCAGCACCCTTTTTAGAAAACGAGATTTTTCATATTTTTACTAAGTCGTGTATATAATTTAGAGAAACTGAACCTTTGAAAGTTAAAATTTGACTAACTCTTTGGTTTTGTAGAAATTTAGGCTGCGCTTCCCGTAGAGAAAGGAACTTACCAAGATTTATACAAGACCAAGTGTAATAAATGATCCAAAAAAATGCAGAAATCAACCTAAGTAAAATAATTTTTCCTCAAAAAATTAAGGAATTGAAACTAACTCTTATCGCTCTAACACGTGGCGAGCAGTTAAATCGACTACCTATCAAATTGAAACTCATACTAAGTAATAATCTCACTCAGTCACATGCAAGGTTAAACCACAAAGGTAAGTACTCTCACCAACCCAAAGTTAACCTTATCAAACAATAGTTCATTGTCTTCAATGATTTATTCCTTTATAATTAGCTTACACAAGACATAAAGCTAGACCACCCAAACTTATGGAATATGTCTAGCTCAACCATTGAATATACACAAACAAAGGGCACAATAACTTTTCTCTTCTTTGGGTACATGACTAGGCCACCGTAGTCGCCCTGAATTGTTTAAGTATCCAAGTTTTATATAACTATATGCACTTAGTTTTTTTAGGTAGCATATAACAGAACCGATATCTTTAGCTTAAGATTCAGTCTGCCCCTTCGTACCACAAATATATTATTAGTTAATACTCTCTTCAGTTTGTGATAAGCTATAGTCAAACCACCCAAACTTATGGACCCCTGTCTGATCAGCTTGTTCATAAATAGAATAATAATAAAGTATAGTCAAGTTATAACATATTGGTTCCAGCATGTGCGCGACATTGGACCAAGACCACCCAAACTTATGGAACATGTCTGACCCTCTGCCTGATTCGTTCCCTTTAATAAAACAGAAAGGGGTTGAGTCACCCAAACTTATACAACATGCTCAGACCCCCTCATTCAGAACCAAAAGAATCCGAGAAAACCCAAAATAAACAAGACAACCAAGCCACTCAAACTTATGGGACAGTGCCTGATTCCTAAAAAGTCAACCAGAAACAACCCTTGCAAGTCAGATCAACCAGACCACCCAAACTTATGGAACATGTCTGGTTCTCCAGACAATCAAAAATAAACATAGCACTGGGTCTCCTCAAACTTATGAAGACTTTCTCAGCCTTTGGGTGACCCACTCAGACACAAGTAATACTGCCTTCCTCCTATCCTTCCCCCAGATGCAATCCCACAATCTGCTTTCAATCAGACAACAAAACTGAAACTGGCATTGCACATACCTTCCTTTATGTAATTCTGGTTTAAGTCCTGGAAATCAAACTCAAAGTCAGAGTAAGGGCACACGGAATATACTCAGTCAAACATAGCAAGGAGAACACCTATGGGTTATATCTGGGTTTATAGAAGGAGATGACAGGTTACCTCTTAGTTCTCTGCCTCCATAACTCCTCCCGAGTTCCGGCAGAGCTCCCGCAATCGGTGGATTGACTCCCCACAGAGTCTTGCTACGGTCCTACGGGTTGCAATCCCGCCTGCCGCCTTCCTCTCGGAACAGGATTAAACTTGGAGTAAGAAAGGCAAAAGGAGGGGTTTGAGACTCTTGAGATACAGGAGGGAAATTGACTCAACTCCCAGGAGAGGGTCTTGTTATCTTCATCGCCAGAGGGCCCTGCAATGATGGCGAAAAACTGCAGCCTCCGATCAAACCGGAGTCACCCCCCCCCCCCACTGTCGATCCACTGACGACCCTTCAACTTGCAATAGTATCCCTCCTTCCAGGTTTACAATGCTCCATGTTGAACTGAACTTCCGGAATGCACGTCGCCAGTGTTCAGCAGCGATACGCGAAGCGAGACACGGCAAAGTGCAACAGTCACGCGTTGTTGCAAAGCATAGGAGCAGTAAGGTAAGGTATATCGCTTTATGCTAGCAACAACGCTTGACAAGGCTCAGCGAATTAGCAAAAGAAAATGACGGTCAACAAGCAGCAACAGCCTCGTGCGTTGTGTTGCAGTTTGTTAGTTGCAACCGCAACAGCTCACAGAACAAAGTGCAGCCGCCAGTCAAACCGGAGTCAACCCCCCCCCACTGTCGATCCACTGACGACCCTTCAACTTGCAATAGTATTCCTCCTTCCAGGTGAAGAGGAGGAGGGGTCGGAGGAAGACAAGGAAGGTACTGATTGGAATCAAGGTCATTCCTCGAGATCTCAAGCATGTAAGATCAAGGATGATATCTCACAACCTTGTACGAACTCCTTAAAACGTTCTCAACAAAATCTTAAATAAAAATATGGCGAACATAAAAAATATTGCAAAACCCATACCTTTTTCCAACTTATAAGTTATGAGTCAGTTAAGATCGACGATTGAATCGAAAGAAGGGTTGAACTCAAATGTTTATGTCAATACCTTGCATGCCTCTAACTATTTGCCAACTTTTATCGACCTTGCCATTCAAATTTGAACTTGTTTTCAACATGTTTTTCACATACGGTAGAGTGTCGGGTGACTCAGGGGCTATTAAGTGGGAAGTTCATTAGCGTGGGGCCATACGTCACGATAGAATGGTGCTTGGGGGGACAAGTAACCTGCAATAGGACCCCAACTGATAAAAAAACTATGATCGTTGTGTTTATAATCACGAAGACTAGAGCATGTCAATCCTCAATTTTTTTTTGTATTGAATTTTTGGTATGTGTGCGTCGACGATATTATGTTGTAAAAAAAATATTCCAAACATGGACGAAACGACACAAATTTAAACATGTCAGTAGACATTAGCATTTATGTTGCCAATAATTTCACATGTTTTCAAAATCTTAATAACTGATTGTTTAGTGTTTAGGATCTATGAAGACATGATACCTATGAGAGATTGACGTGTAAAACTTTATATGCTATGCGGGTTCGAACAAGTTATCATGTTGATAGATGGAGAAGGGGAATGCACTTGTTCACAATGGTAAGATTAAAAGTGAGGTTACAACACCATCCACTTTGTTACTATACTGGTGAGTGGCTTTTCGTCAAGTGCCTCACACTAGTATAATACCGATCTTAAGAGTATTGTACACTCTTTTACTCCCCATACAGAATTGGAAACATTTTGCGACCACACATCCATCCTTCGACAATGTAAGCTCAACAGGGGAGGACAACAATGAAGGTGTGACGACACTTGATTAAGTCAGATCATACCGCCATAGATTGTCCTTTCATAGAAACATGTATGCTCATGAATGTGGATCATTCGTACATGAACAACCGTGCGAAATTAACCTTTACTTCTGAACTGCGCATTTTGCAACAAGTACTGGACTCGCACCAAGACTACGGGGTTCGAAAGTAGTCGACTGTTGACGCTGTCGGCGCGAATACCCTTACAAGGGTATCCGCCCTGTTTTTTGCATATGAAAGAAAATAAGTTAAGTTTAAAGTTTGGGTATACCGAGCGAGATGTGGTTGTGTTTGTTGTTTACGCTGACTGAACTGCTGACTAGGATAGAGAGTGTGTGCGCGCGCAGACTTAAGGCGCACGTGATCTTCTTTCTTGTTGATAATTGTGAAGCCCTCAAGATTGTCGCTCAAAATTTTAGTTCTGATTAAAATAAGATTAAAGGTTGTTTGATTATTGGAATGCTTGAGCGGGGCGGGTGCGTACGTACGGAGGACTGCATCGATGACAAAATGGCTTGAAAACGTTTCCGTAGACTCATCGCACAACACACAGGTATATAGACGTTAGTTAATGATAAGTTCATCCTTGAGCCTAACACTATTGGTTACAGTATTGGACTTTCATCTGTAAGATTTAGGGATCAAGATGAGCGAGCGACGGCGAAGGAATATCGGAACAGCGGAAAGAAGCCGAGGGGTTGAGGGTCCGACAGGGGCTATCCCCCGTTGTTTTGCCGTTGATGACATTGGAAATGTACTAGCTGTTTGTTTTTCCTCGTTCGTAATACTCTAACAATCAAAAGTTTCTAAATATTTTTATTATTTATTGTGGTATTATTATTATTCTGCTCCGGTGCTCCATGACTCAGGCGCGACGGTGGAGTTGGAGGTCGTAGTGACATTCGAGGGCCTTGAGCACGCGCCTCCTTTTCGTTGACTTATGGGTTCCTTGCGTGTTCGGGATGTTAATGAGGTCCTTGGTCCCACCGTTTTAAGACACGAGCCAAAGAAAAACGATATGCATGCAAGCCAGTGGGTAGTTAGCCCACGAAGCGGAAAAAACCTGAGTGGTGGGGGTTGCCACGGGTGCACCGTCCACCAACCATGATATGTTTTGAGAGGTTTGAGTGTGGGCGTGCCTATGGGACCCGACAAACAAGGCTTCGTCTCGGGCACAATGAGCCTGAACACTGTCGAGAGGTCCACGACGACATGGGTTGTCGGGGCATTTTGCATGAAATCCCTCTGCACTGATGATCTTCACCCGGGACGTCCCACCTAGACCCATGTTGTAGGCTTAAGAGAAGGACGTGTCCTTGAGTCAGTGGCCTGTTATGAAGATCTGGACGTGGGCTTACCTGTTGAAGGCCCGAAAGGATTGTAAACTGTGTCGGAGGAAAAACGGCCAGAAAAAGTTCCGGGGGAGACTCAACGATACTGACGAGCAAGTTGCTCGTCAGGCTTGGGTATAAAGGACGGAAGAGTAAATTGCAACCATTTACTTAGTAGCTGGTTTCCACCGACCCTTCTCCTCTGACCAATTATGAGACAAGGATAGCAGATCGGTCCGCTACGGAGTCGTCCGCGACCAAGTGTTGTCGACAACAACGCTGGTTGAAAAAAACGGGGGAGCGGACGAGGAAGAGTCGAGGTCAGGGGGCGCAGAGAAGAAAAAGGGGAAAGAAGGTGAATCCGGACAAGAAGTGGAGGTGGATACATTAGAAGAAAGTGTGGATAAATGGTCGAGTGATTCGACCGTTTCTCGACCGCTTTTGATCTTTTAAGATGCTTTCCGAGGGGTTTGATGACGGGTGAATCTAATGGAGCGGTCAAAAGTTGTGGAGAGGTAGTGGATCTTGGGCTATGAGAGTTATGGGTTGCGCAAAAGTGACGAAAACTTGAAATTTGCAGGAATAAAAATTTAATAAATCGCCTGATTCTTTATGGAATCAGTAGAAGTAAGGTTGTAAGTTAGACTTTCCAAGGCGCTGCGAGTATAGCCGCAAAGTTAGATTTGTCTGTAGGTAAGTAGTTTAGCCGGGGCAGGTACTAGGAGTTGCGCCTGGAAAAATAATTCGTTTTTTTTGTGTGTGCGTTAATGTAATGTATCTTCCCACAATTAGGGGAAGATTCACTCTCATGTTGTGTGAATACAGTCGGATAGTTGTTGCGTGGCATAATTGAGATTAAGAGGAGGGAACAATGGAGCATCATTGTAACTGGTGTGTCGCTCATCTTGTCAAAGGAATAGCAGAAAGTAAGTTGCAAAGACTACACATACCTGCCGCCTGGAATGAAAGGGAACGAACGAAAGAGATTGAGGATGGTGATGAGAGCGCACGTTCCGGGTCTTGACGGTAGTTTGCTCGGTTGATGTCCGCAGGCACGCCGTTTGCTGCTGCACAGCGTCTTGCTGTGATTCTTCCTTACAACAGTTTGCTGTTTTTACTGTTGTGTAAGTCCTTGTTGAGTATTCTCAAGGCTCTGTGTTTGCCGGTTGGCTGACATGTTCCACAGCCAACAAACCAAGGGTCTATAAGCGGGTTGCGACAAGGGAAGGTTACATGTGGGGCCGGTGGACTGCCTATACTACTGAGTGAGTTAGCTGCAGATGCAACGCAGGCTTTGAGACTTACTTGCTGGCCAAAACACTGATCACCCCCGTCGAATGAAGAGACGAAAGAGGAGCTGATCGAAGCTACTTTTGACAAGTGCGCCACTTTTTCTATTCGTCAAAACAACAATAGACCAGTTGCAGGGCATAGCCTTTACCGCTAGTTGATGCATTGTTCATCGTACTTCAGTAGTAGGAGGTGACCCGTGAGATTGACGATCTACCTATGACCAAGTAGTCGTCAGGTCTCAAGCTGCGGGAAGGCTAAGCTCGTTGAAGAAGGATCACTGTTGCGAGTTGGAGGGTCGTCAAAGAGTCGACCACAAGTAGTTGGACTTCAGTCTGACCAGGCTATTGCGGATTTTATCCATCATTAGGAGACTCTCATTCTACGTCAGTATGAACCCACTACACCCTTGTTTGATTATCTCCCTCTAATTTTGATTGTTCTATGCATGTGTCCCCCTATGACTTTTGCTTTCTTTTAAAAACTCAATCGGACTAAATAGAAAGAATGTGTGTGTGCAGTTTAAGTTTTTTCTTTATTTTGATTTAAATCCGATTAAGAGGTGAACTGGGAGAAGGTGGGAGAAAGACAGTTTTGCATCAGTTTGACGGGTGAACTGAGAATTGGGCATTGTTTCTAAGCAAAATGACCCAGGGCTATGTTTATTTGACTGTTTTCTGATGAAGCAGACATTGTTTCTAAGCAGAATGACCTGGTTGCTGTGTTTATTTATGAGGGTTTGTCTGGCTGATTTTTTAGATCGAGCATTGTTTCTAAGCAGAATGGCTTAGTCTGTCTGAGTCTTTCGGGGTTTTTAATTGAAGTTCGGCTAAGGGATTCAACTTCATGCTTTGAGGGATTTGTGATAAGCTGAACATCGTTTCTAAGCCGAATGGTTCAACATTTTGTTTTACTTCTGAGGGAGGATTTTCTTTCTAAGGCTAAGCATTGTTTCTTTTGGCATGAAGCCACGCACATAAATATAAACTAAGTATAACAGAAAATACCTTATTTTTATTTACATGTGAACGGGCAGTTGAACATTGTTTCTAAGCAGAATGGTCCAGCGCTAAGCCATATCACTAAGAAGAGAAGGGAAACTACAGAGTATAGCTGAAAGTAATCTGGGCAAACTGAGTATTATTTCCTAACTGAATGGCTTAATCCTCTGCCCATGTTTTTTATTTATTTATCAGAACAAAGTCATAAAATACTAGGTTGTTTTTTCGGGGGCCTGGGCACCCAACGTGTGCCCAGATACCCGCCCATTTGCCCGACCAGGCATGACCACCGGGCACTGTTCCGGGTAGCCCAAACGCAAAAAAAAAAAAAAAAAAAAAAAAAACACGAAAGTAAAAAAATGTTAGAAAAAAAAAACATGTTGTGTAAAATTGCAATACAAACAACTTTTGGCTAAGGGTTATATAAAAATTCCTCATCGAATTGAAAAAAAAAAAAAAAAAATCACACTAAAGGATCCCCCTTCAACCCCTCTTAGCCCCTCTCAAAATAATTTATACCCCCCTTTCCCCCCCTTGACAGCCAACTCTGAAAAAATGAAATGAGCCCGGATTTTTGGTGCTTTGAGAAATCGGATTAAAAAAAAAAAAAAAAGTTTTTTTTTTTTTTTTTTTGCACTTCCGGGTTCCCCGAGCATCAGACCCGCCCGGACATCACGCCCGGGTGCTCGGCTGTGCAGGCCAGGCCAGGCATAAAAAACTTTCTAAAAAATATATTAGAATTTAGATATTGAACAGTTCCGAGCGACTAGATATTGTTTCTAAGCAGAATGTTTTTTTCATATGCCCAAAGAAGAAAAAAATAGGTGTGCAACATGTTTGAGTATATCTTAAGGCATGCTAGACATTGTTTGTAAGCAAAATCGTGTAGCACCATACCATATGTAAGTTCAGTATAAGCGATAAATCATCTGCGAGTTTCATGAACTAATCTATGACGAACTGACTTGGGAGCTGGTGAGAGCACTTACCAATGTGGTTTGACCTTGCATGTGACTGAGTAAGATTACTATTTAGTCCGAGTTTCAATTTGACAGGTAGTTGTTTTAGTTGCTCGGCACGTGCTAGAGTCATAGGAGTTATTTCAATTCCTGCATTTTCTGAGCTAAGTTTTTTTACTTATGTCAATTTTCGCATTTTATAGGATCATCATTTGTTATACTTTGTCTTGTATAAATTTCGGTAAGTTACTTTCTCTACTGGAAGCAATGCCAAAATTTTAACAAAAGCAAGAAGTTAAATTTTGACTACATTTTGTAGATGGCTTAGTAAAACTCTGGAAAGTCAACTTTTTCTAAAGAGAGTGCTGCCCAAATTTTTGTTAATTCAGGGACTTAGACAAAACTGAACGTTGAGAATTCAAAGTCATTTTAGGTTCAGAACTAAGTTTGTACAAATCTTGAAATAAATTTTTTGTAAAGGGAGTGCTACAAAAAATTTTACAAATCTAACGAGTTAGTTAAATTTTGTTTTAGCTGAACTTAAGTCTTACTTTGAGTTCTTATCTGACTTAGTATAAATATGAGAAGTTTGCTTTTCTAAAAAAGATGTTGCCAAAATTTGCACTGATTCAGAGAGTTAAATAACAATCGACTTTCTAAACCAGCTTTTCATATTTTGGGCTACTATAAATTATGAAAAGACACTTTTCATACGAAAGCGCTGCTGAAATTTTCTTAGTTTAGAGGAGTTATACGAAGATTATATTCGACAGACGGCGATTCTGACAATCCACTCTGCATGGAGGAGATTCTACCATAAGCCTACCTTTCTTTGGACACTGGTTTAGAGATAAACTTAGTTCAGAAAAAAAATCTTGAGTGAGAATAAGCTATGGAGGTTCATTTCCCATACACTGATAAATAACTTTGGGAATTGATCTGTTTTGTATTACAGGTCCTCTTGATCGTTAGATTCAACTTGATCCCACGAGGATCATCATATGTTATCACTGATAACAGATCGATTGCCGATTCGTCGGTTTACGACACAACTCCAATCCACTCTTGTTACCCAATCTGAAGGTTCTGACCCTTGTGGTTTTAGACATGTTTTTTTGTTCGGACTTTGGATTCGACTGTCTGCGATCACATACATATATATAACTAAGAGGAGTCCCACTGTGATTGTAAGAAGCGATCGTCATATATTTACTACTCTTTATGTATATGTACATACATACACGTCGGTGCTCGCGCGGCTTACTAAACCGTGCGCAAGGGTTAAACAAACTATGCGTTGAGAAAAAAAAGAAACTTTTTTTATTCTTTGCTTTTTATAGTTTTTGTTTAGTTGGATGTTGTAGTCTATGACAGCCGTCAAAGTCAAACCCCTTGAGTTCTCTTTAGGCCTTGGATGATACAGTTGGTCTCTAGAGCAATAAGAGACGATTGCAACCACCTGTATGAACCTCTATACCACCCATTCTCCGCAGGATGCAGAAGAGGGTGTGGTGATCAACCGCCTTGACGGTTATTTGGCGTTGAAAGATTAACCCCTCAAGGCGTGTGTCAACCGACACTGGAATGTCGAATGCGACCTTTCAGTAACGAGGACCTCATGATTATAGATACTACAAAGTACATCATCATTGCGACCGCTTGCGTAAGTATGCGTTGGTAGTCAAAATGAGAAGACCCTGCGATCGCACGATTTTATATTAGGTCTTACACGTGTTGCTGTATCAATTTCTGTATCAAAAGGTTATGGGTTGGATATTAAAAGGACAAGGAGTGTTGTTTTGTTTTGTGTCGTTCCGTGTGTGTATGTGTGTGCGTTTTATTTTTTTATTTTGAAGTGTGGTGCAATGCGTGGTGAGTAGGATGCGTCATAGTTGACTGACGACGAGACTCTTTTTATTCTTTGCTTTTTATAGTTTCTGTTTAGTTGGATGTTGTAGTCTATGACAACCGTCAAAGTCAAACCCCTTGAGTTCTTTTTGATCCTTGGATGATGAAGCTGATCTCTAGAGCAATAAGAGACGATTGCAACCACCTGTATGAACCTGTATACCGCCCATTCTCCGCAGGATGCAGAAGAGGGTGTGGTGATCAACCGCCTTTACGGTTATCTAGCGTTGAAAGATTAACCCCTCAAGGCGCGTGTCAGCCGACACTGAAGTGTCGAATAGGACCCTCCAGATTAACGAGGACCTCATGATTATAGATGCTACAAAGTACGTCATCGTTGCGACCGCTTGCGTAAGTATGCGTTGCTAGTCAAAATGAGAAGACCCTGCGATCGCAAGATTTTATATTACGTCTTACACGTGTTGCTGTACTAATTTCTGTATCAAAGGTTATGGGTTGTATATTAAAGGGACAGGGAGTGTTGTTTTATTTTGTGTCGTTCCGTGTGTGTATGTGTGTGCGTTTTATTTTTATATTTTGAAGTGTGGTGCAATGCATGGTGAGTGGGATGCGACATAGTTGACTGACGACGAATAGCGCTTAGAACTTCAACCCCCAGTAAATCGGTTCGCGTGGGGGTTTCATAGAGGCATCGACACCATGCGTAACCCCTATGCTACAGCGTACGAAAAACACCCTCGGCTGATTCACCTTTGCGGTTGCAATCGATCAACTTTCATATTGTGGACTGGTAGTTCAGCGGGGATACGTCCACCGAAGGGATATGACAGTTCCCGCAAGGTGGAGATGGGTTGTACCTCGCGTAGGGATACGCCCACCAAACTCCCGTAAAGTGGAGGTAAGTTGTACCTCACGTAGGCCCTATCCCGTAGGGGCTCACGAGAGGTATGGCTGGCGCACTCGACCGGAGCGGCTTGCGGAAGCTCCATGTGTATCGCGATAGCAAACTAACTCCTGCGTGACGCGGTCGGTAGGATCCCGCCCCGCGCGGAACCGATGCACTCCCGGCATCATCAATCATTCAAAGGTCTATCACAGCCAAAAAATACACCCCAAACACACTGCTGGCACTATGTCGACAATCGTTGATGCTTAACCATACTAAGGTTAAGATTAATTATCACTTACAGTGTAATCCATTAGGGGATTCAATTAGGGGATTCTGCAAACTGTGTCCAGCCTCCTGATTGGTCAGTGAAAATATAAAAAAACAATCCGTCACAGCGCCTCGTTTGTTGTCCTTTTCTCACTCTCTGCGTATGGTTTACAGGGCAATTTTGTTTGACTAGCACAACTTCGATAGCACCCTACTACAATTTTCTCCAGGCAGATTGAGTTATGGTCGGGGCCGTCACGATGCGGCCATGCTGTGCCTGTACTACCAACATCGTGTCTGGAGTGTATTTTCTGCCTGTCATAGACCTTTCTTTGTTTCGTGGGTGTTTTGCTAGCCCGATCATTGTCATGTGAACTGCTCTACCAAGCTCTTTTGTGTTCTTCTGCTGTGGCAGGAGAGAGCAAGAGCGAGCGAGAGAGAGAGAGAGAGAGAGAGAGAGAGAGAGAGAGAGAGAGAGAGAGAGAGAGAGAGAGAGTTGGGAATCATGGGGGAGGAAGACAGGGAGGAGAAAGATCTGTGTGCCACGAGCGAAGCCGTTGCAGGTCATGTATAGCATCCAAAGGCAGTCTCTAATCTCCTCCAAAAGCACAGGTCTTTGATCTCCTCTGAAAGCGCAAGTACAAAGCTAACAAAGACAAAAGTGAGTTTAGACGCATTACCGTATTACACTTGGCACTGTGACCTTGGACAGTAGCTCAGGCAGATCTTTCTCATGCACCCTCTCTCTCTCTCTCTCTCTCTCTCTCTCTCTCTCTCTCTCTCTCTCTCTCTCTCTCTCTCTCTCTCTCTCTCTCTCTC
>BFEA01000200.1:2119974-2152196 GCA_003427395.1 Chara braunii | reverse complement strand
TCTCTCTCTCTCTCTCTCTCTCTCTCTCTCTCTCTCTCTCTCTCTCTCTCTCTCTCTCTCGCGCGCGCGCGCGCGCGCGCGTGCACTCGCTCGTGTGTGTGTGTTTCAATATTTCTGATGTAGCGCAACGTTCTTCTCTCATGGCACCAGTAGAACGACAGTGAATTTCGTCCTACTCAATCTGCTGTATCAGAGCTGCATGCCCTTGGGGATTATTCTTGCACCCAATACAACCCTCCCTAGCACCCCAATCATGAGGAAAATACAAAAACAAAAGAGTAAACGACGCTAAGCTGTTTGTCTGGGCGCCTGCGCACCCAACTTTCGGCCAGATACGCGCCCAGGTGTGCAGCTGACGATGAACCCCAGGCAGGGTTGATGGCAGCCCCAGCACCAAAATAAAAAACAACAAAAAATCCAGAAAAAAAAATGTTGTCCAGAATTGCAATACAAACGACTTCTGGCTGAGGTTCACATCAGCGTTCGTTGCAGAATCCAACATAAAAAAAGAAAACAACAGAATCAGACTATGGCACCCCCCCCTTTAGCCCCTTAAAAACCAATTTATACCCCCCTTCCTCACCTTTGGGGCATTGACAGCCAATGCTCGAAAAGAGAAAGGAGCCCGGATTTGGGCTCCACTGGCCATGCTCAGAAAACCTCCACCCAAGAAAGAAAAAAAGAAAGGGCTGATATTTGCCTGCATGCGGTTGGCCAATGCAGGTGACCCCCGGGCGGCTCGCCTGGGTTGCATGGCCAGGCGAGCGAAGTAGCCTAGGAAAGAAGGGGATAGAAAGAAGATTCGCTTGGATGAAATTTCCACCTAGATTCTGGTGAAGGCATACTCTTCCAAAGAAAAAAAAAATCCACTGACAGAAAAAGAAAAAAACTCCCTAGAAGGAGAGGGAAATAGAAGAGAAAAACAAAACGAAAACAAAAAGATAAATCGGTCCTGACTGGCAGAGCAGCACCAGACAACCTTTCAAGAAAGGATTTATCACTCTATCAGCCTCCATGCAACACTCACCCAATGCGAAAAGACGAGCACAAAGGAGTAGTTATATTTCCATGCTGCATTTCGCACACTTGGTGAGTAGGGTGGCAAAGCCCTATTTCCTCTGCCCCCAATGTCTCCGTCGGAAGGCTTGAGGGCAAGCCTAGATTCCAGTGCCAATCCTGGGGGGCATGCCTGAGTGCACTTCTAGGTGCCCTCAGACATATTAGGCGTACGAGCTGAAAAGGGAAAACCAACCAGACGTAAGAGCTGAAAAGGGAAAACCAACCAGGCGATGAAAGACAACATCATCGGGAAAAAAAAAAAAAACCTCCCATCATGCACCCTCCATTGACGTGAAGACAGAAGCGTACAGTTCACGTTCTTCTCCCTCTCCTCCATCCCACAGGCCACCTGAACCAGCTAAAAAAGTACACATAAAATACAACTCAAACACCGTCCTTTGGGCTAAGATCAAGTGCAGTGTATCTGTTCTGATCAGCTTAACATCTGGTCCGTGGTCCATTGCGCCACATGATGACTTAAAAAAAAAAAAAAAAAAACCCTGTCAGTTCACGGAACCAAAAAATGAAGAGTCTCCACGTACACAGAGATGAAAGAACTAAAGTTCAAGCCCGAGTTGGAATACCATAATGAGTGTACAAAAGGGACTCGTTCTTTTTTTTTTTTTTTTTTTTTTTTTTCACAAAAGGGACTCGTTCAACGACATGCATGGCAGACTTTTTTGAATGAAAACATTTGGGGGAAAAAGTGGGTGTGGGGTCGGGGGGGGGTCGGGGAGCCAGAGAGGAGAGGGGCATCATTGGGCCTAACTCATTCCCATTGAGTTTCCAGACAACACAAAAATAAGAAGATCATAGCAAAAAAATTTTCCAAACGAAACTGGGCATGCAGCAACCATCTACAGTTCAAAGGCCTATGAAACGGCCGCAAGGAGGATAGCAAAGTCAGAAAAGTTAAGCCCAAGATCTGTCATCCATGCTGTCCATAGCATCCGCAACACATCATCAACGACACACAGCAGTCAACCACCTGAACTGTACAGCATCCGTCAATTGAGAAATCAACACGAAAACGATTTGTTCAGCAAATTTGCAACAACAGCGTTCCTGCGGGGGTAAAAACGCATAACACATACGATCTGTGTGCTATACGACTTGCTGTGGACAATAGTCCACGCCTGACTGCAAAATAATGCAAGCATCCAACACAGCCTATACTTCCAATAAATGATCAACGAGTCGCGAAAACCATCAGCCAATGAGAAGGGCAGAGAAGGTTGCAACCTTTGTGCCTGCCGAATCATCCTCCTCCCCGCACCGCCCTCTCCCTCCCCTTCCTCGCATGTGCACCTCCCTTGCGTTTCACTGACCTTTGATACCAATGTTGCTGCAGAAAAGACAACACATCTCCTGTGGCCAAGCAGCATCAGCCATAGCCCGCAGCCGCACCAGCAATATCTTTGACGGGCTGGAAAAAACATCTAGCCAGCGACTCTCCCCACTTACCTGCACCACAGGTCTTCATCAACGCCGGATAGCGGCAGAGTGGAATTTATCGGTAGTTTTGCCGTTTGACAGGGTTCAGAATAACATTAGGACCACCTTCACGAGGCATACTGCTCATCATTTTATCCGTTGCCTGTTCCCACTCCTTCGTGAGCGTACGCGGAGTTTCTCCTGTAAGCATTTCACACATATTCACGGACATGTGAGACTCCACAAGACAACATATTTTACTTGAACCACTGATCACATATACCTGACTTGCAAAAGACTCACATCCGCTGCTTCCAGCAAACACAATCGCGTGCGCGCAAACACACAAACACCCATGTGCACGCTCGCCCGCACACACACAAACACCCATGTGCACGCTCGCCCGCACACACACAAACACCCATGTGCACGCTCGCCCGCACACAAACAGGACGTTTAACAAAAGGACTGGGTGGAGGAAGAAACATTACCACCCAACTGGAAAGTTACGTACACACTTCGTCGAGTTTTGAGCTTGCCGCCTTAAGGCCTGTGCTCTTTTGTTAGTCAGCACCTCTTGATTTCTGTTTATATCTCTTTGAAAAACCCCATACAGTACACTCCATATAATTTTGAACTGGTATCCTTCTTACATTTGTGCCCTTTTGTTTCAAACCTAAACCTGCGCCTTCCAAGAGTGTCCTTCGACACCTCCACGGCAAGAGGCAGCAACCAACAGACCTGAGCAGGCAGCAAAAAAATGAACCTCCTCCCACCACACCTCCCTCGAGATAGTAAACAGGTGCTGGACTCGTCCCGGCTCTCCTCTCTGTTTCTCTGCCTTGTTTTACGGTCGTTTGTCTTTCTGTATTGTCCCTTGCGCCCCTCTCCCCTTTTACCCTTCTTTTTCCATCCCGGGTGTGTCCTGCTCCTGTTGTGCTCGGGTGGTGCCCGCATTCCATGACCGTGACAGGCAGCTAAGTAATCTAGAGGAAATCTGGGCGGAAGGCACCCTCTCTTTCGAAACGATCCAGGATTTTAACTCTTATTCGGCTATCTCACAGAAAAAGGCGGTAATTACCTGTTGCTTACATAGGATTTACCAGATGACCTCAGAAGTTGAGCTGGCAGGGCTTGGATTACTTACCCTAAAAAGGCTACTGAGACGACAGAACTACCCTGGGAAGTATTTTGACAACTGCCTACTCAAATTCATTCGGAAACGAGCACCATCCTGGAAAGAGTGGGGGAACAAATTCTGCGGATGGTAGGACACGTCTTTTCGTATTAGACGACTTAAGATATCTGAAATTATCTCCACGTGTTCCTCTGAGATTTGACACGTTTCTGCTGATCTTCCTGGGAAACTAGAAGCCAAAACGTCGATTCGAGCAGATTACTGGGCGCTACTCTGGGACGAATTTCCTCGAAACATACCAAATGGACTCTGTACCTGTATTTCGTCTACAGATTATTTGTTTCGACTTAGGATTTATCTGGGCTCCTACGGTGACTTTTGGGTTTTCTAATACGACAAACTGCTTTTGTCGGATTCGACGAGATATCGGATTTCGAAATATTGGAAACGTGTTGGTAAGAAAGTTACCACGAGGACTTAGAAAAAGGGAACCGACTTTGCTTCTGGAGTTTTTCGTAGACCCTCGGGGGTTCGCTCGACTGGATTTCGAATACGACAAACCGATTCATCGGATTTTCGAGCTCTGAGGATATCAGATCTGAAAACGTGTTAGTATGGATGTTTGGGGAAGACTTAGGAAGGAAACTCACGTACCTGTGCGTACCTGCTATCTGCCGTGCTGATCCTGCAAGGGCAAAGGTAGTTCCATGTTAGTATTTAGCCACTATGTAGGTTTAACCTTTCACCTCGGAGTTACTCTCCCTCCTGATGAGGCTGGCCCTGGCTCCAGCCGAAACCGGTCGAGGGCAGCCAGACTACCGTCTGTAGCGGGCGGTAGGATATCATAGCCAAGGCTATGGTGGTACTCCTGTACGTCACTCTGTTTTTTTTAGTATCTCTTCCCAGTTTTTCCGAGTTTTCACATGTCGGGATATTGTTTCTCTCAATGTGCTTGTGTTCGCGTTCTGCTGATCTCAGTTCGCTTATGATTGGCACCTCGCTCTCCTTCCCAAGGCAGCTAAGTAGTCTGCCTGAGGGACTTTTCGGGACTCTCCGCCTTCCCGAAATAATACCGCAAGCAGCACACCTGGGAAACGGACAAATGGATGATTTGACCCAGGTATTAGGCCTGGGACAGAGGGGGCACCTAATCATCTTTCGCTGCCTAATCTGTGGAGTTTCCATCTTGATCATGGGGGAAGCCGCAAGCGGTATGATTGCCAGAAGCATACTTGGGGGCAAAGCTTCTGCACGCAGCATGCCTTCGTGATTCGCTCCAAGCTCCTTGGACGAAGCAGCAGTGAAGGTATGGATATACCAGTCCATCTCCAGCTGCTCAACGAGAGGCAAGACATTGAGCAAGCAGTATTAAGCTTTGAGTGGCACCTTCTCATTTTCTCTCTCTTCCATGTTCTCTCCACTCTTCTGTTCTGTCTTTTGCTATCGAACCCACGACCTCCTGAATGCAGCTTCCGTGCTCTACCAACTGAGCTATGCCGCCGGCTTCTTTTTCTTTCTTTTGCTATCGAGCAAGCAAAACCCATTGTAGCCGATGCATGCTCAACGTTTGTTGAAAAGTTTTTTTCAGGAAATTTCAGGAGACTTCCCTCACTCAATGTATCACCTCACAACAGCTAACATGATGTCCCACTTCTGCTTCTTTCTGTGGATCTCTGCTTCTGATCGACCTCCTCCGTATGTCTCAGTTTGGATCACAGTGAGGAACCAACTGCACATCAGCATACATTCCATCACTGGCAGCCATGGAATTGACGGCACAGAAAGTAGCAGTCCGCGAATTTGTGTCTGATCAGAGCAACCCATGTACAACACGCCTGCAAAGAGAATTATGGAACAGAATGGGGAAAAAAAAGAGAAGTCGCGAGTGCATAGGAACCAGCGTTTTAGTGCAGTGTCCATGAAACGGACATTGCAGGCCAGCTGGAGGCTTTGGCCAACAGAAGCACGAGGGAAACAAGACAAGGACAAGACGATCCGCACACGGGAGTCACAGAGTGCGAAAAAGAGAAGAAAACCGCACACGTAGGCACGACCCTCTGCATGAGAGCACTTCACTAAGTACACCTGCCAGATGTAAGGGTGGGAAGAAACAATCCGAGCACGGAGAGGACGGAAGTGAGATGTCCCTAGAGCAAGCAAGGAAGGACGAAACAACAGGGAAGAAGAAGATGAGAAGAGTGGGGAAGAGACAAGTTAGAAGAGTGGAGAGAGAAGAGGAGCCCTCTGCATGGCCCTCGCTGCGGAAAGTGAGAGCAGAAGAGAAGATATGAGCGAGGGAGGGCCGGGGAGGGTGCTGCAAGAGCGAAACGACAAAAGAAATACCATTACAAGGACAATCGCTCGTGATTCAAACTTTGTGTAGACTTGACTCACCTCCAAAGACTTTCGAGTTCCTCGTTAGATGCCAGAAGACTCCTGAGATGACGCAGGAGCCCAGAAGTGCCGGGACCCACTGTTTGGAAGGAATCATCGCCATTTCGGCGGGAATATGATCGTTCCAAAGGAGAACGATGACGGGAAAAACCTTGAAAATACCGACTTCGCACAGTCTGCAGGTGGCAGTGTCCCTGCTTGTTGCCCCTTTGACAGCGTTACTCCCCCTTCTCTGTTACAAGATCACGCAGACATTAAAAAAAAAGCAGGGTGATGTGTCTCATCATCAGCACATGTCACCATACATACCCATCATCTACCTGCCTTCCCCATCTACTTCATACCGCTTATGCACATTCTTTCTTCAGAAAATCTCTGTATATGCATCTTGACAACCAGAAACAGATCCGCATCTTCAGAAAATCTCTGTATACGCATCTTCACGACCGCTTGGAACTTTACTCACTCAGCCAATTGGTGGCCTGAGAAATCACAAACACCCAACAGGCAGGCACAGACAGCAGGGTCATGTCGCTCAAGGCTCAGCTGTGGAGTTTTTCAGCAGCCAGGAGGATGGTGTGTGTGGGAACACACCTGGTCGCACAAAGGTCCATGCCACTCCTTTGCAGAGGGCTATCATCTGTGTGATGATCCACTTCCAAGTCCTTTTCTCCTCTGGCCATTCCTCCAGTTCTCTCTCCCTCCACTTCCGCTGTTTATTGGGATGGCGGAATTGGAACCCACAAAGTTGGGCAAGCATCTGCTGTATTTGAATCTTTAAGTGTTTGTTTTTTTTGTTCTTGTAAGTACAGTTGTTTTCTTTTCCTTTACTGTTTTGAAGCTGGCAAGTTCCGAACGCGGGAGCGTGTACAGTCTCTGGTTGCCTAGATAGTAGTAGGCTAGGGAGTTTTTCTGGGTGCCCAGGCAGGCGCCCAACTTGTGCCCCAAGCGCCCGGATAAAAGCCCGGGTGCCCAGCCGGGCATGACCCCCGTGCAGGGTGGGTTCCAGGCAGCCCCAGCGCAACAACAAAAAAGAAGAAAAAAAGAGAACCAAAAAAAAAAAAAATCTGGAAAGAAAAAATATTGCTGAGAATTGCAATGCAAACGATTTTTGGCTGAGGGTCACATCATAATTCCTCACTGAAATTGGAGACGAAAAAGAAAGTGATGGAATCTGCAATAACCCGCTCCAATATGCCTCTTTGTTGTCTAAGGGCCACCCCCGCAGGCCAAAGAATAAGGCCTTTCGGCCCTGTGCCCGAATGGGGTAAGAAAACAGAGCCCTGAGACGTGGCTCAGCGGCCCTGCGCCTGACAGTTGACCGAAAGTCAACAGTAGGACGACCACCAGTCAAAGTCTGCATGGACCCAGCCTAGGCGCAGTCAGACACACACTTGTTGGTATGCAGGTATCCAGACAGCATTTGGTCCAAGTGGAAGTCTGTACCTGTACGAGTTCCAGGCCGTCGGCTGTGAGTCAATCTGAGCCTCCGTGGGTGAGGGACCAGAGGCGGGTCAATCTCGTCAAACACTACTTATTGACTCTGCCTCCGGGAGTCAACATTCAGTCTTGCCGTGCTGACTTGACGCCGGTGCAACGCTGCTGCGACGCTGCTGCAACGCTGGCTGTACGCTGGCACTGTGCAACGACGACGCAAGACTGCTGCACCGCCTGCTGGCGCCTGGCGCCTTCCTGCTCTGGCACCAGCTGTCTTCTTGCTTGCTGATGTGGCATATGCCACGCTGTCTTCCACATTGCTGATGTGGCGCATGCCACCCTGTCTACATTGCTGACGAGGCATTTGCCACACTATCTTCATTGCTGAGTTGGATGCAACAAGGAGGGAGATCGGAATCTGTGGATTGATTGAGAGAGAGAGAGAGGAGACTTACCTGTTGGTGATGTCGACATTGTGCGCTGTTGTGACGTCTTCATGGGACAACTGTGCCACGCGGCACTCTGATGCAATCAGACCTTGTCAGGCTCATTTCTTGGCCACTGTTTGCTGACATGGAGGCGAGGGGAGGCCCGAAGGAGAAGAGCGGAACGAGGGGTCTCTACCTTTGTGGTCATTGATGGATACTTACTCTTCCACCCTCTAAAGTCGATTCACCCCCCTCCTCTCCTTCGTCTACTGGTTACGAGACATTGTATCACATATCACATTTCATGATTATTGGAGACATTATTCAGTGCTGAGTTATCTTGTACTTCGACATTTGACGAGTGTTCCTCCAGACTGGGTTCATTACAGAATCAGACTAAGGCACCCCCCTTTAAAGTTTAAACCACTTTAGCCCCTCTGAAACCAATTTTCACCCCCCTTTTGCCCCCTTGACAGCCAAGGCTCAAAAAGAGAAAAGAGCCCGTCACAATTGAATCACTGCATCCCTATTGAACCGAGTGTCCTGGTAGATGCTGTGCACTCGCTAGCCTCCTCCCTACAGACCGAGTGCCCTGGTCTATCCTAAGGCACTCTCTTTGAGGACTATGACATCACTTGACCGAGTGTCCTGGTCCATGTCCACCTGCTACTTAGTCTCTACTGTCCCTCCCTCCTTGTTCTCGAAATCCCTGATCCAGCACGCAATAATCAAGCCCCTTGAGGAGCGCACTGCGTCCAGAGGTGTTTTTTTGCCCATGTTCGCAAAAAACAGCACAGCTGTCTTCTTGGGCCTCTACCTGATTTTGCTCTTCGTCGCCAGTCAACCCGAATAGCCTGCTTCAGCCCCTTCTTTATCAGGCAGTTGATTTCTTTGTCTGAAAGGGGGCTGTTTATTGGCTGCTTATTGGCTGACACGCTTCTAATGGATCACTGCGTCCCTATTGAACCGAGTGTCCTGGTAGATGCTCTGCACTCTCTAGCCTCCTCCCTACAGACCGAGTGCACTGGTCTATCCTAAGGCACTCTCTTTGAGGACTATAACAACACTTGACCGAGTGCCCTGGTCCATGTCCACCTGCTACTTTGTCTCTAAAAACCAGCACAGCTGTCTTCTTGGGCCTCTACCTGATTTTGCTCTTCGCCGCCAGTCAACCCGAATAGCCTGCTTCAGCCCCTTCTTTATCAGGCAGTTGATTTCTTTGTCTGAAAGGGGGCCGTTCTGGAACCTGGCTCTGTTCCGGTCTGTCCAAATCACTTCGCAGATCAGGCCTCTTACCGCATGAGCAATGTAGCCCCAGGCCTTTTTCTCCTGGTCCTCACAGGAACCCCAACAGTGCTGTTCCCACCGCTCATCCCATTTTACCCCTTCTCCACCTATCTGTTCCCAATGGTATTCCCACCATTCCCAAACTCGATTGAAGGCAGGGCATTCCCACCAGAGGTGGTGTGTGTTGATTCAAACGGCCAGTCACAACATGGGCAACGCAGCTTGATGGCTGCTCAGTGCGGTGCATTGCTTCGAGAGGCACAGTCCGGAGGCCATCAGTGATAAAAGCCAGAGGACGCTGACTTGTTTTCCGTTCGGGGGATAAGTCGGCATCTTCCACGCATTCTCAAACTGTTCCCCTGGCACCGATAGGTCCTCTCGGAGGCCATCAGTGATAGAAGCCAGAGGACGCTGACTTGTTCTCCGTTTGGGGGATAAGTCAGCATCTTCCACACATTCTCAAACTGTTCCCCTGACGTCGATAGGTCCTCCAAGAGGACCGTTTGGCACCTGGCCACCGTGATTTCTGCTGCAGTTTTCCTGTTCTTTCCGGGTAGCAGATCACCCTATTTGATCGTGTATTCACACACGAGAAATTTCGGCATGGCCGAGTACTTGTGCATTCCAACTCCAAGTTGCGGATCGATAGTGAGCCGTATCAATGAAACTCTTCCCACCCAGGTCAGTGTTCTCACAGCTTTCGTCTTGTCTTTCAGCTCCACTACCCGTGCCTGAGATGGGTTGCTCCAGATTAGTAATGTTTCCTCATTCAGCAGACCCACCCAGTTCATCTGAATGCCACGAGCATTTCCATCTCTCTATTCTGCAAAAACCACTGGGGAGGATGTCTGTGACCTTCCATATCGCGTCGGATTCCTGTTCTACCCCTGCGAGGTACCATGTGCGCAGCGGGTCTACCCCCTCTGGCGCCAGAATTGTCTGCCAGCCCTGAGGTATTGCATTAATGATGCGCTGCCAGTTCTCTGCCACATGGTGTAAGCCGAACAGGAGCTCCTTCACGTCCAGCCTCCCAGCAGAGTGGACCACAGATCTCTGATTTGAACGATCCCCTTGCACATATAATCCAAAGGTAGCGGTTGAGCCGTCTACCGCTACCCCAACACAATTACCATCACGATCCAGGACCTGGGGGGAGTTATGAACAACTGTTGAGCCAACACACGTCCTCTTCTCCACGACTCCACTCCGGAGGCAGCCTGCATCAGTCTTCCGTCACTGCTTCCCAAAAAACAGACGTCAACTTCTTCCTCATGAAAATGGTTTCATGAAGAAGCAGACCCACACACCCATTGGTCTGAACAGGCCCCACTCCTTCGTCAGGACGTGCTCCGCCCCCAGAAAAATCATAAAATAACACGACCAGGAGCTTTTGTACAGGGGCCGCAAATTCATAAAATAAACACATACCCCTTCCATTCGCATCTCCTGAACCTCTCATGTCCCATGATGCCGCCTTCAGCTTATCCATCTAGAGGATCCTTTCAACTGCTTGAGAGCTTGGATGCGTGGCTGTTCTTGCTGTGACCTTACCAGCCCTTGACACATGAAAGAAACTCCTCGTAAGAGTGTGATGTACTTTGACTTCATACAGGTGTGCTGCATGGCTATCGTCAGCTTGTGTCGTGAGAAGATGTTGGGTTAAGTCCTATAACGAGTGCATCCCTCGTTTTCTGTTGCCAAGACATCGCAACGATGTGCTGCACTCACAAAAAAACACTGCCAGTGATACATACTGGAGGAAGGTGGGGATGACGTCAAGTCCGCATGGCCGTTCTGGGCTGGGCTACACATGCCTGTGCGGCGGGCTACACATGCCTGTGCGGTCACCAAATGCAGCCTCCATGTAAATGCTGCTTCTGCACATCTTTCCAGCTCCCTCTCGATAAGTTCACTCGTGATGAGGATCTCCATCTCCATTCTTTCCAGAGCATGGCCGTCATAAATTCTGACAACAGTTTTTCCTCGTCTGGCAGCTTCTCATTCACATTTAAGTGTGTCCTCGTCTGGCAGCTTCTCGTTCACATTTACATGTGCACTAACGCTGAGATCTCCAGAATGACTGAGATTAGCTATAGTTCGTGCAGGTTTCTTTCTCGGACTTAATCCATGTGCTACCACCTCACGCCAGCCTGTGTTAGTGACTCTGCACAGTCTGGAGGGATGCGTAGCTCAGATTGGTCCACACACACGCACACGGGCATGCAGGTCATTTCTCATGATGTTCAGGCCTGCATCCCGGTGTGCGTATCTGTGCACCAATCTGGGTTACGTCGCCACCAGAGATTCCCGGAGTAATCAACTCAACAGGACCATGACATTACACACCGGAACGCCTGAGCTGGAGACGAGGGAGAAAAGGCAGAGGTTTCAGGCACACTGGGAAGAAAAACGTTCTCACTCACGAATCCATGCTGTTGCGTTACTTGAAAACTCAATTACCTAACACCAAGTCTGAACTTCCCATGAGATATGGAGGTAGGATGATGGAAGCAAGGCCCACAACAAAAAAAGGGAGAGAGCCGGAAGAAGACGAGATTGAAAGGATGAGCAGAGGTGAACTTCCACTGAGCTATGGAGGTACGATGACCCACAACAACGAAAGGGAGAGAGGCTGGAGAAGAGCAGATTGAAAGGATAAGGGGGGCAGAGGAAGTAAAGGCGATGTTGACACAGGGAGGGACTTAGAGACACAGCTGAGAGAAAACGGAACCATTCACCGAACACTGTAATCCGTATCGTCATCATCAACAGCGGCAGCAGCAGCAGCTGCACTATGTCATGACCACCACCAGTATCATCATTTTCAAAGATCTCCCCCATCACCATTACCTATTCTCATCATCAACATGAACGCTAGTCATTACGATGATGATCACCATCACCATCATCATCATCACCACCACCATCATCACCATCATCATCATCATCATCATCATTTTGAGCATACATCATTACCTATGCATAGGTAATGATCCATTACCATCGACAGCAGTTCTGGCAAGAAGGCACATTTTCCAAGATCTCCATACTGATCACCAAGCTCAGAATGGAGGAGAAAACACAATGCAGGCTTGCCTGCAGCTGTGCAGGTCAAGAGCCGGCACCAGACAAACATCGGTTTTCACTCGATCTCCACAACGGTTTTCACTCAATCTCCGCAACGGTTTTCACTCAATCTCCACAACGGTTTTCACTCAATCTCCACAACGGTTTTCACTCAATCTCCACGACTGACAATATGCCATCAGAAATGTGCCTTCTTGCCATCATCAGAACTGCTGTCTATGGCATCCCGCTTGGCTTCCATGCTTTTGGCATTCGCATCATTCATCAATTACCGTCATCTTGCACATTCGAATCCTATTGCGAAATGAATCTGGAAGCAGCAACTCCAGAATTTTTTTTTATTTTTTTTTTTTTTTGGGGGGGGGGGGGGGGGGGACCGGGAGCTTTTTTCTCCATTCTTTTTTGTGAAGTTTGATCATCCTACTGACTGGCCCTACCGTCTTTACCCGAATAGAACGCCCGATCGTTTTCGCTGTATGTAGACTGAAAATTGCACCAAATACGGCTATAATGACCGGGCGTTCTATTCGGGGTGAAGACGGTAGGTAAGGATTGTAGTATGTTACTCGTTTGCTTCCAGTGGAATTCGAACAGTTCTTCGGTCTGCATTTCAACAGTTCGGGGTGTACCAACTGAGCTCTACCTTCTTCCCCCGACTAGAACGTACGGTCATTACAGCTGTATCGAGACTGAAAGATGGCTCAATACAGCTATAATGACCGTACGTTGTATTCAGGGAAAGAAGGTAGGCCAGTTGGTAGCTCCAGAAATTCCAAGTCCTGGTGTGAACGCATGGCAATGTGCCCATATATACTGGCCTGTGCCAAACCACGTGGCAACGACGCCCATATATCCTTCTAACAGCTCGTTATACTGTGCCAAACAACGTGGCAACGACGCCCAACCCCAATTTTTTTCCTGCTGACTGTGCCCAAATCAGCAAGTGTCCCCCTGGTTGCTTGTGCCCAACGAAACCCAAGAAAACGACTTTCAAGAAACTAAAACCCCTAAACCAGACAGGGAAACCACCAGTACGTCCTTCGGGACATCCATTACAATTGGAACGATACAGAGAAGATTAGCATGGCCCCTGCGCAAGGATGACACGTATAAATCAAGAAATGGTCCAAAAAAAAAAAAAAACAAAAAAAAAACAGTACCTCATGGGGGCTTAGGCCCCCTTCTGACGCGAATGAATACAGGTCCGCACGATACAAAGAAGATTAGCATGGCCCCTGCGCAAGGATGACACGCATAAATCGAGAAATGGTCCAAAAAAAAAAAAACAGTACCTCAGGGGGTCTTAGGCCCCCTTCTGACGCGAATGAATGCAGGTCCGCACGGCGCACCGATTCATCCACCGGGTTAACGCCTCATACTGGTGGTGATCCGATTGACCTCAGACTGCTACAGCATCACGAAACAAAAAACCGCGAAGCCCTGCCTGTCAGATGCGGACAGGCCTGCCCACAAGAAACAACCATGCCATGTGACATGTGACCTCCTCCCCCCCACCCCAAATCGCTGTTCACATGGAACCCTTCTTCACTTCGGTCTTCAAAAATGTGACCTCTCTCATTTTAACATTTGCTACTACCACAAATATATCTGCACCGGAAACCGCTTCACCTACCGTCTTCCCCCGAACATAACGCACCCTGAAAATGAACGTATACAAGCTATATTTCCGGTCCGGTACAGCCAAGATAAGGGTGCGTTGTGTTCGGGGGAAGACGATAGGCTCACGCTCCAGGCTTCGCAGCAGGCCCCGCGCCCTCCTACTCGTCGCCGCAGAATTCATATACCGAGCTGGCATCAGCACGTGTGCTCTTTTTTTCTGTCAGCACTGTCATCCACGGCATTGCCCTCGGCTGCCATATTTGACATTTGCATCGTTCGTCAATAACCATCATGTGCCAGCTACCATCTCTAACACATGCAGTAGGAGCGCCTCTCTCCTCCCTGAAAAGGCAACCAGACCCAACACAACTGACCTTCTTCACAAACCCCACAGCTATCAGGAACGCCATTCACACCAGATACCCACCCTGCTATATACTAAAACCCATCCCAGGTTCATTGGTCATTAACCCGCCGATGCGCGGTCATGCGTTATATCTGCGTTGATCAATAACAACAGATCATCACCACGTTTTTTTAGTTTATCATCACGTTTTTTTAGTTTATCATCACGTTTTATGAGTTTAAGTAAGATAAGAAGGGTTTAGAAAAAGGAAACCGTCCATGGCCATGACCAAGGCCAAGGCCAAGATTCAACTGTTAAATCACCAGTACTTCGCCCAGCTATCGGCCATAAAAAATAAAATAAAAATAGAGTAGAAACGTTTCTAGTCGGATGAATTTGGACGCGCCTGTAGTGGCCCGTACGTTTCCTTCAAAAATTGTCGCTTGTTACCAAGGTCTCGCGAGCCACTTCCAGACCCTAATGTGCTGAGACTTTGACACCCCCACCCACCCGACAGATCGACACGGCCCAAGTTTTTTTTTTTTTTTTTTTTTTAACCAAACAGAAATTTCCTTATATAACCAATCCGAGGCCGGGGACCTCACAATTCCACCCGGGGTACTGACAGCATCAGCCAGCTTAGCTTACAGGCTTGCGCCTGCAGAAAGTCACGGCCCAAGTTCAAGCCAGTTGGGGGGCAACAAAAATTCAACAAAAAGAACTACTTAAGATTCTCGAAGAAACCTTTCTCGGCCTTTTGGCTAAGATCAAGAAATGTAGTATCTGTTGTCATAAGATTAATATCTGATCCGTGGTCCATTGGGCCACAGAGAAAAAAAGAAAACAAAAAAGGTTCTCGAAAAATTTACTCGTAACAAATCATTAATCATTACCTACCTGTTCTCTCCTCCTTCAAATCTGTTGACCTGAATCAAAGCAATACTGTAAATACTAATCAGTCGATTGACGAATCAGAATACAGGAAGCTCAGAAAAAAAATAACTCGCACGCCGATCCTCCCCCCAGAATCAGTGAAAAGGAAACTGGACGATCTCTCTTCTCCGCCACTCAACCTTTTTTTTTTGGGGGGGGGGGGAAGGGTGCAAACATTTGTATTAAAATCATAGGAAAGAGGCCGGAGACATCACAATTCGACCTCGAAAATCTGGGGTCATTACCCAATTTAGGCTCAGAGCAATCTATAAGTGGAAGCCGGGTCTAGTGTCCCATTTCCTATCATCATGGTGCTATCCGAAGAAAAATCAACCTTGAAGAGCTGAAACAACCAGTACTTGGCCCAGCTATCGGCCGCAGCCGCAGAAAAGAAAAAAATAGAGTAGAAACGTTTCTACTCGGATGAATGAATTTGGGCGCTCCTGTAGTGGCGGCGCCCGTACGTTTCCTACAATTGTGCCTTGTTAACGGGCACAACTTTAGGAAGTACTGCAGTGGTTTAAAGTCCACGATATATATTATATATTGTCACACTGTGAATCAGAGCGCTAGATATATATCGATATTTTCTGTCTAACATGGCGAATCTAAAGCGAATCTTCTCTCTTCTCTCCGACTTTCTTTCTCCTCCCTACTGCTCACAGAGATTGCCTCGGAGATTACCACTCACTTCAGACGTCATGTAGACCTCTTTGGCATCAGCGCCAACAAACAGCACGAAGAAGATAGAAGTACCCAAGTCATCCATCTACCTGTTTGCTTTTCTTTTTCCCCGGACCATATCGTGAATTGTGTGTGTGTCAACCCTAATTGCACAGCGGCCACGCTAATCGTCTTTCTCTGTATCGCTCCACTTTTAACGGATGCCCTGAAGGACACCAAGGCTCCTACTTAGGAGGAGTTGCGCCATACCAACGAAATCCACAGCCCCTCCTCATGCCTTTGCTATCAGACACTGCCAGTCCAGGCAGCACATTAGACGCCTCATATGGCCCACAACATACCTGGCAGCGCCCTTTAGCAGCGTCGTACATATATCTCCCCTGTGCCTGGGATTATAACTAGCATCATCCGCTATTGGCCTCCCTGCTTGTCCCCTTCGGGGTAGGGGGCACGGGGGGAAGGTTGGGGGGGGAAGGTAAATGATCACGCTTCAGCTCCACTGAAATTGCTGCTCAACTCTTCCGTGCCTATGCTCGTCCGTCAGAATCGCAGATTTGACCCACCCCAATGTGGCTGCATGATGGTACATGGTAAATAGCTCATACGTTCGAATCCCGATGAGATCTACTCTCTCTCTCTCTCTCTCTCTCTCTCTCTCTCTCTCTCTCTCTCTCTCTCTCTCTCTCTTTCTGTGTGTGTGTGTGTGTGTGTGTGTGCGTGTGTGTGTGTGAAGAAGGCGTAAAAAAAGGAGTGGCCCATGCGAAAACGCCACGGGGCTGACAAGCACTCTCTCTCTCTCTCTCTCTCTCTCTCTCTCTCTCTCTCTCTCTCTCTCTCTCNTCTCTCTCTCTCTCTCTCTCTCTCTCTCTCTCTCTCTCTCTGTGT
Organism: Chara braunii; assembly: GCA_003427395.1. Taxonomy (NCBI): domain Eukaryota; kingdom Viridiplantae; phylum Streptophyta; class Charophyceae; order Charales; family Characeae; genus Chara; species Chara braunii. The sequence goes on along the minus strand of BFEA01000200.1, from coordinate 2,135,464 downwards.
GTGTGTGTGTGTGTGTGTGTGTGCATATCTACGTAGTCCAGGAAAAAGATGTAAAAACGGAGTGGGTCGGCCATGCGAACACGCGACGAGGAACGTTGGAAATCCTCTCTCTCTCTCTCTCTCTCTCTCTCTCTCTCTCTCTCTCTCTCTCTCTCTCTCTCTCTCTCTCTCTCTCTCTCTCTCTCATTCTGGATGATCAACAGGAAAAGGAAGACTCTGACGGAGAAGGAGAAGAACTAAAGAAAAGGGGCCGGAGGCCTGTTTCAAATACGAAACAGGACCGCTCCTGTGTGCTGAAAGAAGAAGAACACCATGCCTACACCGGGACGACGAAGTGCAAGTGAAAACATCGGAAACGAGAACACAACCAGGAAAAGGTAAGAAATATGTACAGACCTCGCGTGCTTCTGTGTCCTCTTCTCCTTCGTGGCATTGATTCTCCTCCCCTTTCTTTTCGCGCTTGCCACGTCAAAAATTGTCCACAACGTCGTGCCGCCAACCTTGGTGTTGAATCCTCGAAGCTGCCGGGGATTATCGCTTTTGAGAAGACAGGGCGGCCGACATGACGCTCAAAAAACGAGAGGACTGAATGCGCTGACGAGAAAGAACGTGCAGGGAGGCATGCAAGAATGGCGCCCAAGGCTTCTCCCGCCGCAGGGAGCCACCAGCGACTCCGTGCGTGGGAAACGCCGGAGGAATTCTAGAGAGGGAAACGGGTGGCGCATGCAGAAAGACACTGGATAACGGTTCTTGGAGTTGCTTTCGTCAAAAAAAAAAAAAGAAGGCGACGGCATTGTAGTAGGGGTACAGATGAAGCCCCCGGTTTTTTTGTTTTTTTTTTGGCTTTTACAAGAAAGCTCAGCTCATTTGATTTCGCACACCACAACAGAGGCCGGAATCCTCCATAAACAACCAGGAACAGGCAAAGAAAACCAAGATGTGGGTGTCGGGGAGAAAAAGCCAGAGACAGAAATGGCGAAAACCAGACGGCTGTCCTGCAACCCGCCGACCCTTTCCAAGAAAGAACACCGCATCAGGCCTTACAATCCAAAAGGAGAAACAAATCCTGAGGAACAAATCTATCTAGGATGCTAAGCTATTCTATGTCGACATCTAAGCAAATATTGCTATTCTACGCAAACCCACTGCCTAAGAGGTGGTCCCCACTGCCCGGCGGCTGGAAAACCAGCGAGACCAAAAAAAACGGCCCACCGTCTTTGGAACGTGTTTGGCATATTTTGTTGGTACCCCACCGCGACCGCAAACTTTGGCATTGGAAACGGCCTCACTTACCCGAATAGGGAAACTTGGAAGGTCGGATCCGAAAAAGGAAAGTTTGGTAGGGGCACGGGTCCATGGCCTTCCGTTGCGCCTGTAGCAGGACATGTCCGTGTGTGGCTGTGTGTGACGCGGTGTGACATGTGTCGAACAGGTGCCATGCGGTACACAGGCTGCTTATCGGCTGCTCCCCTGCGGTGGTGCACGTACGGGCAATGAAAATGACCGTTGGGGCCATGGGTTGGGTTTCCCATCCTGTCGTTGGCACCGTCTGGATGCTGGGATGTGCGCAAAGTGGGACGGCAGGTCTCCGGGCAACAACGGGGGGTGGCGAGAGGGGGATGATGACGACCCCCAGGTGAAGAAGGAAGACGTACGTCTAGGAGAGGTGTTTCTTTTTTTCTTGGACAAAGGTTGTGGGTGTGCAAAGTTGGCCAGACACGTACATGTCTAAATTGGGAACGGCTTCCCTGCATAGTGCCATGGAAACCATGAATCCTTCGTCGGTGGCCTGTTCAGAAGAGGAGTGGGAAGACATGCTCTTCATGTTCGTCCTCATAATGACGCACTGGGTGGACGGGCGTAATGCAGCAGCCATGGCCGTCCTTGAAGCTGTCGCCATGACTCCGTTTTTCTACCGGGACACGTCGGGGGCCATGACGATGCTTGCTGGTGGACTGCTTGACGACATGGCTCTGAGCTGTTTGCTAGCACAGGAGTTGGGGAGACGCATGACACGAAGACGACGATTGTGGGTGGTGGAGCGCAGTGGAGGTCTTTGGAAGGACCAGCAGCGACAGGGAGCAGAGAACGAGACGGTGTTCTTGCGGTTCTGCAGACTCCCACGATCGTTGTTCTTCGAAGTTCTCCAACAAATCAGCCCGCATATCCAGCGTTCGCCGATGAATTTTCGGTTGCCCATTCCTGCCGGTCAGAAGTTTACCTGAGCATTGATGAGGTGGGCGACACGTGGCTACTACAGGCAATCCGGCCACAGTTTGGGTATAGGCCTCGCCAATGCATTGAGAAGCAATGAAGACGTGGTTGATGCTATCATCCACGAGTACGGCCATCTCCTGCAATTTTCGACAGGACGTCGTCTTCAAGACGTTCCAAACGCATTCGAGGCAAAGGGGTTTACAGGGTGCGTGGGGGCAATCGACTGCACACACATGTACATCGACAAGCCGAAGGGAACCCGTTCCAAGTGCTACTACCATCACACTGGAGATTTTTATGTGGTTGCACAGGTCGTATGCGACCATGAGTGCAGGATAGTCAGTGTGTTTGTCGGTTGTTCTGGGTTCGTGCATGACTCGCGTGCTTTGCGGATGTCGCCCTTATACCGCCACACCAAGAATGGGAGAGGTGTGCTCAGCGAGGGAGGAGTTGTTCTCCATGACGGCACACATGTGGGGCGCTATCTGTTGGGAGATGCAGGGTACCCCCTTCTGCCATGGCTCATGACACCAATGGGCAGATTTGGGAAAACGTTTATGGACCGGACCTACGATGAGTGTCACATAACGACCAGGTCTTGTATAGAGCACACTTTCAGGCGTCTGTAGAGCGTGTGGATGAATTTCATCCACACACACATCGCTAACTGGAAACCCTGCACAAGGAATTCATGGTCGTGTGCATTCTGCACAACCTCATGACCGAACACAGGGTAGAGATCGACCCTACAAACATGGGAGATGGCAGTGACAACGATGGTCAGGGTCCACCTCCCAACAGTTGTCGCCATCGATGCCGCCGAAGGCGAGTGCAACGTAGGATACCCGACCTCAACGTCAAACTAGGAGCTGAAGACGACACCACATACGACACAAATATAGGAAAGCGGGTCAAGGCTAACTTGATAGCACATGTGGAGCACCACATTGTCGTTCACGGAGCGTCGACGCCATGTCCGTGGAAATAAACAATGTGTGTGTGTGTGTGCGTGTGTGTATGAGTGTGTGTGTGTGTGTGTGAGGCAGAATTGAACTACACGTTGATAATAGAGACGAATAATTTTTTTTTTTGCCATGAACTACTCGAATTATGCATCCCTTTGTCCTATCCGATGTCCTTTCTCTCTCTCTCTCTCTCTCTCTCTCTCTCTCTCTCTCTCTCTCTCTCTCTCTCTCTCTCTCTCTCTCTCTCCTTTCTCTCTCATTCTCTTAATTGGAGAATTCATAGGTTCGAATCTTGCTGGATGCATCAAATCTATCAAACAAGTATCAGAACATACACATAAAACAAAGGTTATTTGCAATTCACTTTTAATTGAATTGGAATCATTGTTTCATTTTATGAATTTGAATTGTATTTTTTTTTTAACTCATCAAATAAAATTGAAAAAAAATAAATAATATATATATATATATATATATATATATATATATATATAGTTGTTTCCATCAGCCGTTGGTGCACTTGGCAATGCAATGGGCGCATAGCAAGTACAATTCAGCAAATCGTACCAACTGTCTTGATATTGGAAAAGAGAAACGTGTACATGCAACGTTCGGACACACACGATCATTTTCAAAGTCCCCCTTTATATATATATATATATATATATATCGTCACAAATAGAACTGCGCGGTAAACCGTAGGCAGAGAGAGAGAAGAGGACAACAAACGAGGGGCTGTGACAAACTGTTTCGTCGGAGTKTCACSGACTCATCAGGAGGCTGAACCCTCAACAGTCTGCAGAATCCCGTCACTGATTACACTGTAAATGATAATCTACCTTAACCAAAATCAAAGTAGACTATCACTCACCTACACCAGATGGAAAACTCTACAGACTATCGGTTCACACCCCATCACAAGCCAGCAAAACATCCACGATATATAAATATATATATATATATATATATATATATATATATATATATATATATATATATATATTGTGTGCCCATACTTGGATGGAAAACAAAAAAGGAAGAAAATGAAAACAGGGTGACGAAAGAGCAAACACACACACACACACACACACATACACACACACACACATATATTGTGTGCCCATTATCAGATGATGATGATGATGATGATGATGATGATGATGATAACGATGATGATTATGATGGTTGTGACGGTGATGACGGTCATGACGATCATGATAGTGATGACAGTGTCAACGAAGCAGACGTTCATGATGAAGTGTTGGATGTCGATGACGACAGTGATGACGCTGGCGATGATGACGCCAGCGTCATCACCGTCGGCATATCGTCATCCAATACCTCAACATGAACACCTGCGTCGTTGTCATTGTCATTGTCATCATCGTTATTATCGTCATCAACGTCTTCAACATCACAACCGTCATAATCATCATCGTCATCATCATTATCATCATTGTCATTACAAATTTCATCGCAAAAAAATATGACACTGTCGTGACCATTATCACCGTCATCAACGTTAACGCCATCATCATCATCATCATCATCATCATCATCATCATCATCATCATCATCATCATCATCACCATCATCACCATCATCACCATCATCGTCGTTACAGACTTCACAGTGGAGAGAGAGAGAGAGAGAGAGAGAGAGAGAGAGAGAGAGAGAGAGAGAGAAAGGGAGACAATTTTCAAAAACGAATAGGTTAGTTCGAAACTGTGTAGATAAATCACCGTCTGGACATTGAAAGCCGCCTCTGCACTTACCAAGTGACACGACATCCACTAAATGATAGCCGCCCCTACGGAAAAAAAAACGACATCCCCAGGGCAAAAACAAAACCCGACGACCAACAATTTGCTATGACGACAATTCCACCTACACCGACGCTAAGGATATATGGCTTCCGAGTTCCACAACATGTATCCATGATATGAAGCCACGTCACATGTGCGTAACGAATGCCATGTCACCTTCTCCACGCCCACTGCCTCATATCGAAAACGAACACCCTCGTCACATTGCACCGTTCATCACCCATGCACCTCTGACAAAATTGCCCAGGAACGGCAGTTGCACAAAACACATTGACAAACGCCAGCAGAGAACATGAACTGTCTTCGTTGTTGGGAGGGGGTTTCTGGTTGCATGCGTTCGTTCCACTGTTGTGCTCACACCCATGCACTGCCCTGCTCCTCTCTACCACATGTGTCGCACAACCCGTATGTCGTCCTCCGGGGAGAAAGTTTGGACCGGCCCTTGAAGGTAACCTCTCTCTCGTAGGGGGAGCTCCATGTGTGCCACGTACGATGCGTTCCTGTGCATGGCACCCATATGCTCTTCGGCCAGGACGAACACTAGGAACCTGACGACATCGCCAACGACATCACGCGTCCGCATCTGCCACGTGTCAAGGACGATGGCAAACGACTTAAGGACGAACAAGACAACCTCAATGAGATTTTTGTCGCCATCATACCCCAGCCCACCTACGATCATCGCCATGTGGGTCGAGAAAAGGTTAACCGACCCCCCATTTTTCACCTCAATTTATAAGAAAACCATAAGGCAATCCCAAGCAAACTTCACACCAATCTATAAAGTGCACTTCTTACTAACACATTATTAAAAAAAATACCAAAAAAATCAAAATAAAAACACATAAAACAACAACTCAAAAGTGCATTTTCAGGCAATTTTGCCAAAAAACAACTTCATCAAAATTTCAGGATTTTCAGGATGATTAATAATGTGTTAGTAAGAAGTGCACTCTATAGATTGGTGTGAAGTTTGCTTGGGATGGCCTTATGGTTTTCTTATAAATTGAGGTGAAAAATGGGGGGTCGGTTAACCTTTTCTCGACCCACATGGTGATGAGACCATTGACAAGCTCATAGTAAGTACGACTCTCCCGCACCTCCACAACGGGGCCCCACTCCATATCTCGATCGAGTTCCTTGCCCCTCTCGTACTTCGTCTCCTAGACAATTACTTCCTTGCCATCCACCCTTTCGCGGACCACCGACAGGACGTCCGACACCTTCTCTCTCTCTCTCTCTCTCTCTCTCTCTCTCTCTCTCTCTCTCTCTCTCTCTCTCTCTCTCTCTCNTCTCTCTCTCTCTCTCTCTCTCTCTCTCTCTCTCTCTCTCTCTCTCTCTCTCTCTCTCTCTCTCTCTCTCTCTCTCTCTCTCTCTCTCTGCGCTTCGAATGCAGCTGTCGCCCGCATAAGTGGCCACACACAAAAAAACAGAGCACCGCACGAACGACGGATTCCTCACACACGGCGCGCCCTCCCTACTGTGGTCGCTTTGCTCCTCACACTGAACACTCCCTGACCACGCTTATGTAGGCACTAGGCGGGAGTAGTTCCCCGACGCTACGCTCTCTTCGATGCTCTCCCGCGACCTTCCGGCGCCGTATATATATATAATATATATATATATGCAAGGAACATGAATATGGACGAAGCACAAAAATCCAGATTGCAAAATCACACTGAAGTCCAAGTAGTCAAAGCAAGAGCAGATAGCACAATGGAACCGAGTAACCATCCATTTGAGAACGATACAGAAGAATCGTGAGTCAATGTCCAAGCCCAACAGGGCAACACCAACAGCATAACCCAATGTAGCTCTCTCTCTTGAATGGCGCCATGCGCCCTACCTACTCTACAGCCTAACACTACAACTACAGTATGAAAGCAACCAGACAACTTGACGACCAGCGAGTGATGATGTCAACACCAATGCCGACCTCCCATCTCCACCAGGTACGTCTCCCTCTTCTCCCTCACTCTCCCTTGTTATCCCACACAGCGCCCTTCACTTCCGAAGAGCCACCTTCGCCCTTCCTCCTCTGCGCCCACAGGCAGCCCGGCTATGGCCGCCAGCGCCCTGCGCCCAGGCAGCGCTCTACCGCTTAGCGCCTGCCTGCTTTCCTCAGCCTAGCGTAGCACAGCAGCTCGCAAACGTGCAGCGTGCTGGCATTGCCCGCAATGGTCAAGATCCCTGCCCACTCGCCCTGCTTGCCTATATGCCAGTGTTGCATGTGGGCGGCCTCCCCTTGAGCCTGTGCCTGGGCCCCAGTACATGCACCCAGGCCCGATGCAGTTGGGGCCCAGGAGATGCAGTTGCGCCTCTTTCATCAAGGCCTGCGACCAGATTCAGATAGTAGACCGGTTTCCCATTGGCATTTTCGGCCTCTATATCCAGCATGCATTGTCGGCCTCACGTTTATGTGCCTAGGGCCTAACCAACTCGGGGCCCTGGGATTTCTGCATTTGCAGAGCTCCGATACTCGGTGCACACCAACCAACTGGCGTGCTGCAACTGTATGGACCCCACTTCGTGAAATGTTTGCACAGAGGGCTCTTGTTGATTTGCTGGCCCGCCTTCACTTAGGGCGGGCATGAGGCTTGCTGGGGCTTTAGCCCAGAACATGTACATCATGGCAAGGCCCCTTCTTGAGGGCTCAATCCTCACATTCCATCCCCCTTAGCTTCGAAAGTCCGTTGAGATGCTTACTTCGCAAGTGCCTTCCCTTTTAACATTCTCTCATACTCTGCCACCACTTGAGGAGCTGTGTCAATCAGTTCCTCTCTGGTGAACCATCGATCTTCCTTTGGATTTGTATGATGCCTGAATCTGACGCGATACTCCCGCTTGGGTTTTGAAGATCTTCCTCTACCCAATGGCTTATGAACAGGCAGATCTTTGTGATCCACAATGTCGTCGATATTCACATGACCATCCATGGTTGGGGGCAGCATCGATCTCCTTGAAGGGAATTGATCTGTCTCAGCGAAAGGTGCAAGCTTTGAGGCATGAAAGACAGGGTGAGTGTGTAGGTGTCTAGGGATACGGATAACATAGGTAGGACCATCCATCTCATCCCCCACTACATCCAAGACTTTCCAGGGACCAAAATACTAAGGCATTAGTTTACGAGAGATCCCGAATTCATGTCCTAGCTCACTAACCTTGACCCAGACACGTTCCCCTACCTGAAATAAGGACTGTCGTCGATGCTTGTTCTCAGAAGCAATCATTGCTTGCTGAGCTTTCTTGATGTGCTCGACAGCTTGCTGCGACAACTTCTCATACTGCACATCATACTCAAGTGTGCCTAGAGTTGCAGAGGGTCGGTTTTCAGGTAGGAGGAAGTCTAGAGCTGATCTAGACTTCCATCCCAAGTGCAGTTGATTAGGACTGATGCCGATATTGTTGTGTACAACATTGTTGTACAGGCTGGCGATGAGAGGCAACTTCTCATCTCAATCATCCTGGCTGGGCTTGATGTAATGCCTCAGCAAGTGCTGTACAACTCTGCTCATTTGCTCGGCCTGTCCATTGGCTTCGGGATGATTCCCTGAAGTCATCTGAAGTTGACTGCCCATCTGCTCAGCAGTCTTCTTCCACAACTCACTTGTGAATCGGACATCTCTGTCACTAACAATTGACTTTGGAAGTCCAAAATCACGCACCCAGTTGTCCATAAACAACTTGATGACGTGGTCAGTCCTTGCGGTCTCTTGCATGACAACTAGTCTAGCGTACTTGGTGAATCGATCGATGATGACGAAGATGTGCCTCTTGCCATTCTTACTGGTCACCAGGGTGTCCATGAAATCCATGGAAACACTTTGTCCTGGACCAGCGGGGATATCATGATGTTAGGGTTTCAACAACCCAAGCGGTGCTTGAGTTTGCGGCTTGTCCCGCTGACAGACCTGACAGGTCTGTACATACCTCTTTGCGTCATCTAGCATTCCAGGCCACCAAAATCGTTGTACTAGATTGACACTTGTCTTTTTGTAGCCAAAGAGTCCGGTTGCGTCATGACATTCTCCTAGAAATAAACTACGCAAACTCTCACTCGATGAAACTACTAACCTTTTACACCCGGCCTTATCAAGAAAGAGTAACCCATCCACCATCACAAACTCACTTTCTGTGGCCTTGTCTTTTGCCTGAAGTTTGCGCATGATGTCCATCATGACAGGGTCTTCCTGATAGGCTCCCACCAACGATTGAGTTACTTCCTAAGATACACCAAACCAAAAAACTAGCGCCCCTAGGTAGTCTGCTCTACGGGACAGCGCATCTGCAACCTTGTTGTACTCTCCCTTCAGATACTCTAGCTTGAAATCATACTGATCTATGACCTCAATCCATCGCTTGAGTGCATCAGAGAGAGCCGGTTGAGTCTTGATCCATTTCAGGGTCTGATGGTCAGTTCTCAAGTAGAAAAACCGTCCCAACAGGAAATGCCTCCAGTGGACAAGAGCTTTGTAAAGAGCATAGAGTTCCCTTTCGTAGGTGGACTTTGCCAGTTTCTTTGATAACATTTTCTTGCTCATGTACTCAATCGGTTTCAACTTCTTCCCATCCTGATGAGCCAGCACTGCGCCGATGTCGTATTGGCTTGCGTCAGTGGTCACTATGAATGGCTTTTGAGGATCGGGAACCATGAGAACCTCATGATTCATGAGAGCATGCTTCAATCGTTTGAAAGCAGCCTCGCACTCATCACTCCAGTCTCACGGCGTGTCAAGTCGAGTTAGATCTGTCAAAGGAAAGGAGACTGTAGAATAGTTCTTTACGAAGTTCCTATAATAGTCGTACATTCCTAAGAAAGATCTGACCTCAGTAACAGTCTGAGGTCGTGGCCAGTCCCTTATACTAGCCACCTTCGCATCTTCCGGCCTAATCCCTTCCGCAGATACTTCATGACCCAAATATAAGACCTTAGTACATCCGAACTCACAATTCTCTAGGTTGACCTTATACTTGTGTTGTCGCAAGAGTGAGAGTACAGTCTCAACGTGTTGTGCATGCTCTTTGACAGACTTACTAAAGATTAGAATATCGTCGAGATAAACAACGACAAACTTATCTAAATGGTCATGGAAGATCCTATTCATGGCATGCTGGAATGTATCCGGCGCGTTACAAGGGCCAAAGGGCATCACAACAAACTCATATCTGGTCTGAAATGCAGTCTTGTGCTGATCCTCAGGTCTTATTGCGATCTGATGGTAGTCGGATTTTAAATCTATCTTGCTATAATACTTGCATCCCTGCACCCTATCCAATAGGTCGTCTATGCGAGGCAAAGGCTCTGCGTTCTTCACTGTGATGACATTGAGGCCTCTATAGTCAATGCACATCCTCAATGTACCCCCCTTCTTCGGTACAAATAGCACTGGAGATCCGTAGGGGGAAGTACTTGGCCGGATCCATCCCTTTTCTGTCAGCTCTTTCAGTTGTCGCCGAAGTTCCTCCAACTCGGCCGGAGCCATCCTATAGATCCTTCCCTTTGGGGTTTTACTCCCTGGAATGATTTCTATGGCGTGGACAACCTCTCTTTCTATGATTCCTGTAGGCTCCTCGAACAAATTAGGGAACTTAGCAACGACGTGTTCTATCTCTTGGGGTGTTTTAACGGCCTCCCCTTTCTCAGAGACATACACAAGGTACATACCCTCCTCTTGGTTCTGTTTGTAATAATTATAGAACGCTGATGCACACAAGCAGCCATAGGTATCTATTATGCTACTCGCTTTGAACTTAGTCAATCTGACTGTTCTGCCATCATGCAACTTATGTTTTAACACCTTCTTGTCCCAGTCAAACTGGGGCTTGACAACCTCAAGGTAGTACATGCCTAACAACATGTCGAATGGAAAATCGTCGCTAACCAGGAATGGAATCTTATGATTAAGTTCCCGTCCTCCATAGGAGAAGGTACAAACTACATCCTTGATATAGTTTGTGACTATCATGCGCTCCTTATTGGCCAAAGTAGATGCTACAGGTCTACTAAGGTGTTGTACCCGGTCCTGTACGTGCAACCTTTCCAAACAGTCGCGACTTATGTAATTCCGCGTGGAGCCAATGTCTATGAAGGCACCACATTTGCGGCGTCCTACATCAACTTCCACCATGAAATATTCCCCTCTAGGACCTTTCCTTGGTGCCACCCAAGATTCACGAGGGTCCTTGTTTGACCACTCACTTTCCAGATCTTCTAAGGCTTCAGACATATCCAACGTACAAAGCATAGTTTGGTCTGGATGAGTCTGCGGGGTGACTAAAGAGTCATTAGCTATGGCCATCTCATGAAGTGGGGAGGGTTTCTGGCCCACTTCACCATGAGTAGAAGCAGCTAAAACTTCCACCGGCCTCACGTGTTTCCCGAGCTAGAAGCCTGGGAAGAAGATGCCCCCATCTTATGAGGTATCTTCTGCGTGACCTTTGCGTTCTGACACCTGTACTAGGTGTGTCCGTATTCACCACAGTTAATACAAGCACCACGCACTCGGCGGTCCCGCCACACTTCTTGATCAAGACCTGCCTTGACCCAATCAGCAACTTTGGTCTGATTGGAGGCGGCCTTCCCTTGACTCTTTTGATGGCCCTTCACTCGGGCACCAGCCTTAGCCTTAACTACTGCAGCGAGGGTGCTACCCTCAGCGATCTCCTCGCCGTCGTACTCTGAAACGTCCAACATGTCTGTGAGCTCGTCAATCTCTGTTTGAGTTCCATCGGACTCAACCATCATCAATTTAGCCCCCTTCTTCTTCCATTCTTGTGGACTCTTCTTCTTCCTCGCGTCATTCTGAGAAGGTTGAGCATTTCCTAGAGTGGCCTCCAAATCTAAGGTTTTTTTAGACAACGTCTCAAACGAGTGATACTCGAGGCGAGCCTCGCTGGCCAGCAAATTCCTGAGGTTCTCTGGGAGACATCTCACAAATGTAGTCAACTGAAACTGGTTATCGTAATTGATGCCGGGAACGACGATGAGGCTTTCCACGGTAGTCGTAAGCTCTCTGACTGACTTAAACTTTCGTTGGTCTAGTCTATGCATCGCATCAGTGACCATTTGTGTCTGCCGAGGATTGTGCTAACGAGCTTCTACCATCTCTAAGAACCAAGATAATGTAATGGTCTTAGCCTAGTCCGCCATGCGTCGTCCGTACCCGACCTTTGCAACTAAACCATCTAGCCATTTTGCTGCCTTACCCTCAAGGTAAGACGCAACAGTAATCACCTCCTCCTCCTGCAAAGTCCTCTTTACCTTTACCCATACCGGAACCGTTCTCAACCATGTGTTGAGTTCCTCGTCCTTCTTCTCTCATGAGAAGGAAGGAGGCGGTTTCATAGGGGTCTTAGGGTACCATTGACCTTGCGACTGTCCCTGTTGAGGAACAGGTTATTGCGGTGGTTGTGTAGCTATCACCGCTGGACCCGAAGAAGAAGAAGCAACAGTCTGTGCGGCTGCTGCAGACGTACCACTTGGTTGTGTGCCAGCTTGTACAGGATAGGGGTCTGACATCGTCGTTAACGGCAAGGACGACTGTGCTGCTAGCCTATATTCTGACCTTTGCAAAAGATCCAAGATCTGGTCTAGAGAGTTCTGCATAAAGTCCAATCTGCTGTCCACGTGCGTATGAAACGACAACATATTGTTCTTTAATACCTTCAGTTGGTCAGACATTCCTGACTCATCCAAACCCTCTAACGCAGCCTTGTCTGCCTCTAATGTATCAAGCCTGGCTGTTCTATTTTTGATCTCTCTTTCTCTATCGGTTGCCTGCTTCAGTTTCCTCTCTAACCGCTCGCGGATCCTTTCGACCTGTTGGAGCTCTAGGAGCTCCCTAGCGTGTGGGGTCAACGGGCTTAACTGCGAGCCCGCCATTTGACTTGTAGACTGCCCATAACTCATTGAACCGGACGTACCCGTGGGACCAAGGGGCATTCCCAACTGGGTCCCAAACAAGGACGCATCAGAGCCTGCGCCATTAGCCATTGTTGCTGCTCTGGCTACTGCTGCCTGCTCTCTAGCTGCTTCGTTTGCTGCTGCCAACGCTGTTGCAAGAGCACGGGCTCTTCGCTCGGCACGAAGCCGTTTTTTGTCTTCCGGTTGTAAGGCCTGAAACAATGATTGCCCTCGAACGTGTTAGTCTCCTATTGTCAACTCTACCCTCATTGGTGTCTGACCCACTCATCAGTTAGGCAAACACTGTCTGCACTACAACCCCCTAGTGGAGTCCTACCACAGCATGTGTCTGACCGACACCTAATTTTCTAAAAATAATTGTGTCCGGCAGGTCCCCTACTTGTACTGATCAAGTGGCAGCCTACAACATTTACAATAGACTATCAACATAGTCTAGGTGTATCTTGATTGGTTCACTTACAACAGCATTAGATAGAATTGGCTATGGTAGTATACAACAGTCCTACTCTAATTTGTCTGTGAGGTGTTAGCAGCTGTCAACCAACTAATCAATAATAAGCCACGACCATGTTGCAGATGTATGATTAGTGGGTATGGTTGTGTTTCCAGTTGAGCATCAATTAGAACCTACCCTCCCCTCAATCCAACATACCGAATAGCATCAATGAGCAACGGTGTTTTTGTGTTTGTTTTCGGCCCACCCCTGTGCCCAAGTCATTGCCGAGCAAGCCAGCCCATCCACTCTTATTTACCCTCGTACGGAACGAGCCTTACTGCCCAGTATGATCTGGTTGATCATGAGGGATTTAAGGAGAGCCCCCATCTCCGCATGAATTATTTAACGTCGCAGACAGGACGACGATCACAGCCAGAGTCAACACTGAGTCCCCAACCAGAAATGTTTATAGACGGTCTGGTAAGCGTCTCTTATGGGCTGGCACACCCGGCAGGACTTCTATCAGCGCAGCAAAGTGCCAAAGTGGACAACAGCCATCGCATGTGTGACCTACTCCCATTGGGTTGGCATGGTGACCGTGACCCAGTGCTTCAACCAGGGCCCTTCAGAGGCACCGCCCTTTCTCCTTCCAGATGCTTCCGGGAAGATTGTCGTCTCTCAAGGTAGCGTGCTCACGACACCTCACCAAAAGAGAGGACTTTCAAGTTGGACTCACTTCCTCGCGGTAAGAAGAGATTTGAGGAGTAGATAAGGTAAGGGAACAACGTACCTGCAGATAGCTGGCCCCAACCACAGATTTCTCACCAATTGAGTTGAGTGTGCATTTGATGACCGGTCTTGGCCTCGGTACCATTCACAACGTAATGCAGTGCCACCTCAGCCTAATGCCACATCAACATGCTTTCATCACCAATCATACATTCCGCCTGTCACGACGGCAATCAATGTCGTCTTAGCCTTCCGGCGCACAACTCTCTACCCAGGCTGTGCGCCTAATATGGCCTGACGTCACAAGAACCAACTGCGAAGAAGCATCGTCAACGCACCAAGTCTGTCTAACGCCAACGCACCAAGGTAAGTGGCGAATCAAACCAGCTCCGATACAAAAATGCAAGGAACATGAATATGGACGAAGCACAAAAATCTAAATTGCAAAATCACACTAAAGTCCAAGTAGTCAAAGCAAGAGCAGATAGCACAATGAAACCGAGTAACTATCCATTTGAGAACGATACAGAAGAATCGTGACTCAATGTCCAAGCCCAACAGGGCAACACCAACAGCATAACCCAATGTAGCTCTCTCTCTTGAATGGCGCCAGGCGCCCTACTTACTCTACGGCCTAACACTACAACTACAGTATGAAAGCAACCAGACAACTTGACGACCAGCGAGTAATGATGTCAACACCAATGCCGACCTCCCATCTCCACCAGGTACATCTCCCTCTTCTCCCTCACTCTCCCTTGTTATCCCACACAGCGCCCTTTACCTCCGAAGAACCACCTTCACCCTTCCTCCTTTGCGCCCAGAGGCAGCCCGGTTATGGCTGCCAGCGCCCTGCGCCCAGGCAGCGCTCTACCGCTTAGCGCCTGCCTGCTTTCCTCAGCCTAGCGCAACAAAGCAACTCGCAAACGCGCAGGGTGCTGGCATTGCCCGCAATGGCCAAGATCCCTGCCCACTCGCCCTGCTTGCCGATATGCCAGTGTTGCGTGTGGGCGGCCTCCCCTTGAGCCTGTGCCTGGGCCCCAGTACCTGTACCCAGGCCCGATGCAGTTGGGGCCCAGGAGATGCAGTTGCGCCTCTTTCATCGAGGCCTGCGACCAGATTCAGATAGTAGACCGGTGTCAGGCGGCCACAAGTAGTGCGCCGCCTGAAAACGGCAGTTTAGGGGTTTAGGCTCAGGGTTAAGTCCGCGTTTTGACAGTGCTTTGGGCCTGTCTCTTATACACATCTAGATGTGTATAAGAGACAGCCACTTGGCTGTGTGCCAGCCTGTAGCGGAAAGGGGTCTGACATCGTCGTTAACGGCAAGGACGACTGTGCTGCTAGCCTATATTCTGACCTTTGCAAAAGATCCAAGATCTGGTCTAGAGAGTTC
>BFEA01000200.1:2078263-2100235 GCA_003427395.1 Chara braunii | reverse complement strand
AACAGTTTGTCACAGCCCCTCGTTTGTTGTCCTCTTCTCTCTCTCTGCCTACGGTTTACCGGGCAGTTCTATTTGTGACGATATATATATATATATACATACCCAGTGACCTATTGCTCATCGCATGGCCCTAGGATGTTTTTATACGAAGAAAAACAAAATCAACGGCCTAACTCAGTTCCTAACACATGCATGTGTCATTCAGGAGGTGTTCGGTTCAGTCCCCATAAGCCTCATGTACCGTCCTCCTGGCCTAGCTCGGTGCCTAGCATATACAAGTGCCATTCAGGAGGTGTTGGGTTCAGTCCCCATTGGCCTCATGTACCTTTGTGGGCAAGCTTGACGCCCGTCACCAAAAGATAAGCCATTCGCCCCCCCGGAGCAGTATTCAGCACAAACTGCGGATGGTAGTAGGGGGAACTGGAGGTGAGGCATAACAACTACCCTATCAAAGAAGTGCTATCGGCTGACCCCTGCCCAGTATCGATGGACTGCAAGTCCGGTGCAGCACCCGCATGTTCTCTCGTTGGAGGCTTGAACATGGGCTGGCTGCTACGGGGTTCCCCATAATACTATAGTGGTAAATTAAAAAAAAGGCTTGAAAGGCCATCTCCAGTCCAGATTTGACAAGTACCTGAAATGGTTGGGGTATCAAAGAATTAACCTTCCCAAAACAAAAACGAAAATGATATCATCAACTGTTTTTTTTTTTTTTTTTTGCCTTCTCATCAGGGTACAGCTGTATGCATATTTTTCTTTCCATTTTTAACTGCCTTCTGCCATGTCAAGGAACTCATCTTTTCCATATTTCACGACCAACCTAGCACTACTCCTAAGCCTATATGTGAGACCCTTGCAAACATAGCTATCTACCTCTGGTGAAGGGAGGTTTCCTCTCTCGGTGGAGGGAGGGAATTACATGTCGCCCCTTGCCCTAGTGCTTTAGATGGTGCAGGGTTGGGGCTGCCGATGGGGGCCCCAACAATGTGGTCCAACTGCGACGAGAAAAAATAAAACTTAACCTCCTTGTTCAAAAATCAAATTCGGAATTGGCTTTGGGAAGTGACGACGGCAACACGGGGCAGGTGACGTTCATATTGGCGACGGTAGAAACAAACATTTGCAGCGGCGCAATCGAGTCGTCATAAGTCATTTGAAATTAGAAAGCGCCCTGCGAAGGTCACTTGCCATCGCCTCCTCCTGGTGCCGCGCGTATGTGTAGAGTCGAGCACACGTCGGCAACTTGGCGCTGAAGTTACCAAGTCGCACAAACAGTGTGGACATGCGCCACAATAACATGCGCAACTCATCCGACATAAGCAAAAGTTTCACACGGTTGGGAACTGGGGGCCAAATAACACTACAAAAACATGCAATTTTGCAGGACCGGCCCGCAGTACAGAACCGCCACGCACACACACACACACACACACACACACACACATACACACACACACTCAACAACCGATCATATATCCAAATGCGGGTCAACAACCATGTTGAAAACTTGTTGGGAAAAAGTTCGAGACCTATAGGAAACCATGTTGGACTCGTTGAGTCAAAGTTGGAAACCTGTAGGAAACCATGTTCGACTCGTTGAGAACAAATTGATAATGTTGTGAAGCAGTTGAACACGGTTGAAGACCCACTTGCAACAGTTGGTCAAAGCCCTTCTGTCCTGAATAAGTTAAACATGAAAATGCAAATTTGTTGGAATTCGACGATAATTTTTCTGTTGATTCTCTAGTTGGTCCAATGGCCATGCGCATCGCCCATTGAAGGCAACTGATGACAAGGCGTGCGTTTGATCGATGGTCAACTCGGGCTGGTCACTGCACCGCGCACTTGCTGCGACGTCTGTCTGCACTGCGGGGGCCAAGTCCTCATCGCGTTGCCCCTGTCAACATTGTGTTGGGAGGGCAAGTCGTGTGTTGGAATGTCGAATCTGTTGCTGACCTGAAAGGAATGCGGAGCAGGTGTGTCGTATCCGCCAGCAACTAGACTTGGGAGGGGACTTTGACCCATGTACATGGCTCCTGCAGGCATACTCTGCATAGACGGCCATCTAGGGAACCGTCCACGTGTCCCTGTCGCATGCTGATGTGCCGAAGCAGGGACAGGGGCCCGTGGTATGTGGATCGGCAAGCCTCGACCCCCATCAAACAACTAGCCAATGAAGGATTGAACCACTGATGTTGATGGTGAAGAGTTTGACACGAATTCTTGAAGAGGGTCGTTTTTGGTTTAGAATCCCACATCATTGCCCACCGAGAGATCTGTCCTCCATCGACTGGAATCCATCATGCTGCACCCGCCAATAAAAAAAGGCAGCTCTTTCTCTCTCTCTCTCTCTCTCTCTCTCTCTCTCTCTCTCTCTCTCTCTCTCTCTCTCTCTCTCTCTCTCTCTCTCATGCAACACCCCTCCTGAACTACCTCCACCGACACCAACAAAGGAAGATAGCCATATACCCTAAAATCAAGAAGAGCAACACCGCTGCACCCAGTACGATGAGAACATTAATGATGCTTGCGAGGACAACCCAAGATAGGATTTTGCGATGGCTACCATAGCAGCAGTAGGTGTCAATGACAACGGCATACATGCAAGAACCCTGACATCGATCGTTACATGTGGAGGCTTGCCAACAAGGAAGAGCACCTGCGACGTGGCGAGGAAGGGGTTGTAGAGTGGCATGCACGTTCTCACATGCCCCCCAACCCACCTCCCGTCTACAAATGTCAGTGTCTAGCAACGACACACTCACATCTTGCCTGAAAAGCCGAACGATGAGGGATGGCAAAACACATAACCGCGGGATGATGGCCCGTGTGACATGCACCGTTGACGAAGACAAGTTCGCAGGCTGTGAATTCGCAACATCACAAGACATAGGATGCACACATTCCACGGGTTGTCTTCCACGCTGCCGTCCACAGAAAACGGTCCGTACACCTCCGACAACACTGGAATGCAACTCACGGACAGGGACTGTGTGACGACGACACCATGAACGACAACCTGCACACAAACCTCACACCCTGCACGTGCGAACGACATCAACGATTGCATCGCAACATGCACATCACCACAACTGCGGAGGAAGAAGACGATATCGACGCCGCTGTGTTCGAAGCATCAACGCAATATGGGAGTCGTACACACCCAGGGACGAAGGTCACTGTTGCTCAACTGATCGTCGTTCTCACCCCACGAAAAATTTCGAATTCGAAATTTTGTCCACCGTTGCAAGGTCGTTTGAAAACAGGGGGACTCGGAACCAGACTGTCCCCACGGGCCCATGTGCCAACCGTGCGACAACAAACCGGTTGTCTGCAGTAGCATGCTGGTCTGGAAAACGGTCCCCTCCATGGCTGCCTGGACCACGCCCTCGGGCCTTCTGATGCCATCGAAGAACATGCTCCCCCCCCTGCTCTGCTGGGGGCCATGTTTAGAAAAGGAATTCTGGAACTCGACGAAGATTTTCTAGACCGCCGACCATATAGAAATGCCCCGTCAGCATTTCGACAACCCCTTTCCATCAGCGGCCGGGTCTGGAAAACCTTTCTAAAGAGGCTTTCCACACCTCTTTCCATGACCAGTGGAGTCTCCAAAACGATCGGGCTCTTTTCTTTACCAAGCCGCCGGCGAGTGAGGTCCAACTCTAACTTTAAAATGAACCAACCCCTAATCAAAGGAGTCTATTCAACTCCCCCCCCAAAAACCCTGCGAGCGGGGTTGGGGTCCAACCTGGAGCCCTTGTTAACATGACCACACTCCTTCGTTTGTATACACCTTTTGCCTGACTAGCTTCAAGTATGGCCATGGAATTCTCGACCGATCCAAAACCGAGCGTGTAGGTTTATAGAAAAAAAATAGCATAGCTTGAATCACCAGTACTTGGCCCAACTATCGACGCTGAGCAGGCCAACCCCCTGCGCCAAGTTTTTCCGAACCGCCACTATGTTGTTTCGACTTTGTTCTAGACGGCGGTTCCAACCATTGAGGTTTGGTACCTCGAAGCCTAGAAGTTGTGGGCCGCTAATGACAACGGTCCGCGACCGATTTATGGACCGAGTACTACTGGTGGTTTAAGAAAGAGCAAAAAAGGGAATAAAAAACAGAAAGGAAAAACCAAAAGTAGAGGAGCACACCGCTCCCTGGTGAGTAGGTGCAAGTTAGAGAAGCTGATGATTGTATTATTCCTTTCGTGCCAAATCACTGTACAGATTACTACTCTGGTTGATTGAGCTATGTAGCCCCATCCCTAAGTACTCCACTGATTAGGACCTAAAACTTGCCCCCGGTTTTCGGAGAAGTAACACTTTCTTTTTCTTTTCTTTCTTTCTTTCTTTCTTGGAAACTTTTTCGAAATGCCCCTCCAAATTCCCTTTATTTGCGGTATGCCCCTCCTTCAACCTACTTACCTTGTCATGCCCCTGGGGCCTCTGAAGTTTCCCGCAGACCCTTGTCGGTGAGGGTTGCAACATTTCAGCATGCCCCTGTGCCCGTTGGTGGCACTCGCAGACGTATCCCTGGCTTTGGGAGGGCAGCTACCGGGGCATGCTGAAAATTTGGAATCGGTACCTGTAGGGGTATATTGAACATATTTCAGGCCCAATTGTTTTTTGGAAACTTTAATCATTGTCAGAAGTGCATGACAGGGTAAGTCGGTCATCAGAGAGGCATACCGCAAATAAATGAAAGTTAAAGGGGCATTTCTTTCTTGGAAATTTTTTTGTCAGGCACCTCAAATTTCCATTGATTTGCACCATGCCCCTCTAACGGCCGAGTTACTCTGCTGCACCCCTCTGACGGAAAACCCCTTGCGTCGATTGGTCCTAAAATATGTTTCATATGCCCCTATCGGTACCTATTCCAAATTTATAGTATGCCCCTACGGGATGACCACCCATTTGCATCACAAATTCTTTTCGTATGCCCCTACCTGTACTGTGCATGTTTTTGGCATGCCCCTGTGACCGTTGGTGTCACTCGCAACTCTCTCTTTCTGTGTGTGTGTGTGTGTGTGTGTGTGTGTGTGTGTGTGTGTGTGTGTTTGTCTGACTACGCACACTCTTATTTTCACACTAGCAATAACTCCCTAAATGTTGCAAGGGAATATGAAAAATATGCATGCCCCCAACAAGGGCATATCGTGGAGGGACCGGTAGAGTAGAGCAACAAGTCCAGTAAGGGCGTCCCAAAAGTTGCACCCCTCCCTGGCAGGGGCCTGCCGAAAACTTCACAGACCCTAACGACACGACAAGGTAAGTCGACCGTTAGAGAGGCGCATAACAAATAAAAGGAAATTTGAGGGGCATGATATAATTTTTCCTTTTTCCTTTTCTTTTCTTTCCTTTTCAGATTCTTGCACTCTCTCAGTGTTGCATTCTTCTCTTTCTTCGGTCCTTCCTTTTTGTCCTGGCCTCAAACTCTTGCGCTTACGCATATGATATCTTGTTTTTAAACTCCGAAGGACTTGGTTGCTCTTAGACTGTCTGGCTCGTTCTTGAACATTTGTCTATTTCACGATTTGCTTGTCTGGTCTTGAACCCCTGATCTTCTCCAAACACAGATTGGATCAATAATATATAAATTGGGATCCGTGCTAGACTAGTGGGTACCTGCAAAATGTTTCGAACTCTTGTTATTTCTGTCATCATAGGGTTAGGCGATATTGCTTTGAATTTTTCTCGGGCTGAACTTGGTCCGTTGTGAAATTGATGTTTTCTTGTTATTTGAAAGACTTTCAACTGACAAGGATTTGGATAGATGTTATTGAAGTTGGCGATCTCTGGTCGTATTTATTGGGTTAATGACGCTCAAAACGTCCTCACTCACGACCCTTGAAGATGGTCGGATTGACACTGGCGGGAACTAGTCGAGTCATGCCAATTCGTAGGCTAGTGCCACGACTGAGATAGAGGGATCTTGTTACTATTAATGATTTTTTGACCCTTGTGGTTGTACTAGTGTTGGTATCGTGTTTTTATTTTTTTTGTAGTTTTCTTGCTCTTTTTATTTTTTATTTTTATTTTTATTTTGACAACTTGAATCCCTTTTGCCGTTTTTGGAGTACTCTTTTTTGCTTGCCGCATTCGTCGCATGTCGATTGCACTTGTTTATGGATGATACCAATTCATTGTAGAAACATTTTGCTTTTCGTTTTCGGTTTCATCGTTTCACGTAGTAAGAAGTCAAACTTTAATAGAGTGGCTACTTAGCGTACGCGATAGCGGTTCGACCCCATTCAATGAACTACGTCACATGTGGTCAGTATCATGGACACTTTTCGAGGGAATTTCTCAATCGTTATCCAGGTTTTTCATCTTCACGTTTTGTCACTAACGTCAATGCTATCATCCCATATGCTAATACGACTCCTCATCATGATCTTCCTATACCACCTACCTTTTTTACCGTTCACATCTGCGCCTACTATATCACCACCACTTTAATTTGTTCACCACGTTTCCTCCTCGTCCTAATTTATTGTAAGTTAACCAAAACCACTTTGAACAATATTACAATATTGTTGATAAGATGAATGTGAAGGTTCAACAACAGGAAGAAAATACAAATAAAATCGATGTTGAGCGCATCGGCCCCCGTATTTTTCGCAAAAGGGAAGAACCGATGCACTTAACATATGGTGTTGTTGCCTGCTTGTGGCTCGGTAAGACCAGTTTGCCTCACTTTTTCACATAGGTGGACCGCTTTGCCGACACCTGAAATAGATGTTCAATCTGGTAGGCTAAAGTGTCGTCTTCCATACCCTTGGCGCAAATCAAACCTCGCAGGCTTACTTGTCAAAAAAAAAAAAGGTGATCGATCCCTTACACTGCGGCCGCGAACCTAATACGGTCATTCTTTTTGGCTACTTAGGCTTTGAATCGCACGACTTAGAAGCGCCCGTTATTATTTTAAGGAGCATAAATTTCAAATTCAATATTCCAGTAACAACACATTCCAATAGCTTAAGCAACATTTGCCTTAGCATTACATCCAAATTCCTTGCCAAATTTGAAATACAAATAAAATACAGAAAATAAAACTAATAATAAAAATAAAAATAAATAAAAAGAGAATTAAAATTAGTGAGTGAGCGTGCATATTTTCTACACTGCCATTTTTTGAGATTTTTTGTTTGTTTTCGGAACATCCAAATGTCCTAAATATTTACAGATGTGTACTTCACATAATACAAAATTCATTAAAAAAATTTCAAAAAATAATAAAATTGTTCAGTTCCAGCAATAAAGGGAAAACAAAAAGTAAAAAATGAAGAAAAAAAACAAAATAGTGAGTGGGCAAGCACGCTTTGACACTGGCATCTTTGACGATTTTTAATTTTTTGTTTGGCTCAGCAAAATGATTTCAAAATTTATAGACATGTATCTCACATTATTAAACGCTAAAAAAAAACAAATCTGAAAAAAAAACTTATTTTTAGGTCCTGAAATCATTTATGGTGGGGGCCGAATGCCTTTGGGGTCGGACCCCAAATGCGTGTACGTACGAAGGTCGGCCCAAGGACCTTCGTAAGTACGGGTCGGGACCCTACATGTACATATGTGTGTATATTATATAAGTTCATGAAAAATAACCTTAGATAAGAGAGGTGTGAATGACGAACATATAAGTATTACGAGAGTTCTGAGAATGTGTAGTTATTGATATTTGCTTCATATCCTAATTAAGCGATCATTTCGCCAGTATTAGGAATTTCTCATAGAATTAAAAATACCATGTCGATACCCTTGTGGGGTTTCTGCTCCAACACCGATATAAAATAGTGTGAGGAATTTGAAAAGTTTATTGGTGGTAGACTAGAGAAGTGAGGAATTTGAAAAGTATATTGGCGGTAGACTAGAGAAGCCCTTTGACTTTATCTGCGAAGCATTGCTAGGGAAAAGGTGGGAAGAGACTTTCAAGGTTGGAAAAAATGGAGAGGTGAACCAGATGGAATGAGATAACAAAAATGTTTGCAAAAGGACTTTGGGACTATATGGCTCAAGTGATAGAATCATGATTATGAGAGAAGGAGATATGAGTACTCGGGTGACGGGCGACACTAGTGTATCTCATGTGATAAGTTAGTGAAACTTCGACAGTCTGTTACAACCTCTCGTTTGTTGTCTTTTCCTTCCTCTTTGCCTATGGTTTATTTGACAGTTTTGCTTAATGGTATATATAACGGCTTAGCTAACCCCTGCTATAGTTGTATCATATCATGTGAAACGAAAGTGCTTGGTATCATCACTATATAATCATATTGTGCCTCTAATGCTAGTAATGTGTCTAAAGTGTATTTTCTAACTGTGACAAAGTTTATTTTTTTGTCTTATGAGTGTTTTTGTGGTTTAAGATCGGGTGTGAACTTGGGATCAATTGAGTTTTCTGTCTAGTGTGGATGAACGATAGTCTACTTTCACTTTTATCACAACTTGAAGTACGTTGGGGGTAGCGGCTGGTGTCCACCTTAAGGTGTTAGCTATAAAATTGCAATTAAATCTTAACAATTATCAGGGTTAACATAAACTTTCAATTCAAGTATTATTAATTAAGGAGCTCTGCATATTGTAAAGGGATCAGTGACAAACTCCTCATAGACGGAACCCTGTCAAAGCAACTTGTCACAACATCTTGTTTCTTATCATTTTCTTCATTCTAGGATTTACCTATATACATATATATATATAGGGTAGTCGGCGCTCGGGTTTGGCCGAACTGTCGAACCCAAACGACCAAACGTTTGACTCTCTCCCCGTACGTTTCATCAAACACCAAATTTTTTTGATTTTTTTTTTTTGATAGTATGTGGATGTCATGTTCTACTTATATACATATTTTTAAAAAAAATGGAGGGAGGGCAAGTTGCCCGCTAAACGGATGGGCTAACCCTCGATGATGTGTGTGTGTGTGTGTGTGTGTGTGTGTGTTGAGTTGAGAGTAGTCACAATCATATGAGTTATATGCATGTGTGTAGCAAACACATAAGAGGAGTCAATAACAAGATATGCACTGTAGTTTGACAAAGATTAGATGATGATAGTAGAAATCACGTTTCCGCCGTCAATCTAGCACCCTCGTAACCTCCATTGAACCTGCTAATCCACCTAGCATCGACGCAACTTATTATCATCCGTACGACAATAAGTTTGTCGGTTGTACGACGTGATAGGATGAATTATTGATGCGTCTATATAATTATAGTCGCCAAGCAACAAAAAAGCGAACCATGGAACATACTAGTCCTACCTCATACAAAAAGTTGTCGGTACTCGATACGGGTAACAGTTTGCTAGGTCCAAGAACTACCCTTCATGAGAATAAGCGAAATACTTGTCCGCGTCCAATTTCATACTACGAGTTGTCAGTACCAGGTAACACATACCAGGTTACTGGGTCTAATAGCTAACCAATACTGTCTCGAGTTCAAGTTCAAACCTTGTCAAAACCCCTATCTGAATAAACTTGATCCAAAACCTTCTTCGATATGACCGACCCTACAACAAAGACCCTATTGAAACTAATAATATCCCGAGTCTAACATCACCTAGAACATATGATTCGTGAAAACCCAACAAAAACAACAAAACCCAACATTTTGTATGAGTGAAATCGTAGAAGTTAAACAGATGTACTTAAAAATATATATATATTTTTAATCCTTGCTCTAGAGACGGGCAAAAAAACGAGCAAAAAGTGAAGCGATCTTAAAAATGTGTCGGAAAAACTTTTATAGCAAAGATCATGTTATAGGACTATAAGTGATTTCCAACAGATCGGCAAACGAAAGAGATCCAATAAAATAATTGCAAGGTGAACTTGAAAACAGTGAAAAAAACAGTTCTAGTGAATACTGATGTATAAGATTATATGTCGTTCTCAATAGTATAAATTCTTATAAAGCAATTTTGAAGTCAGCAATAGAAACGTTCTAAAACAATATATGACATGTAAAATAATAACACAAACAACTTTTACCCCGGATGTATCTTCAAATTATTAGTCAAATCCAAGTTAAAAATAAAAATCTGAAGAAAAAAAAAAGGTTGCCCATAAAAGAGAGAACATGTAAGGCGAATGAAGTAACAAACAAGATAACATGTTAGTCTGCTTGAGAAACCCTTGAACACGTTCGCCATGCTACATGACTCATACACATAATATTTTGAGACAATTAAAAAACTACCTATTTCGATTCCATAATAAACGGTGTTTCGCTTGTTAGTGTTTTTTTTAAAGGAAAACATGTTTTTTTCCTCTCAATTTTCAGTGGTTCTAAAAAATTACCTTTTTATCGAAGTTATTTTGCTTCATGTAGAATATTGCTCCTACGGAAGACCTAACTATTGTACTTTTAAAAATCTTCAATAAATTTCGTTCAAAGTTCAAACCCAACATTTTCTTTTGTTGGCTTTTCACGAATCCTATATTACGGTCTTGATACGTACTACGTACATGCATGATGAAATCCTAAAAGATTAAGACTTCGTCGATTACGCAAACCACACCACACCACACCAAACCAAACCATAAAACACGGAGAGTCAAATCAACACTAAGACCAATTAGGAAAACTATCATAAATTTAAATAAACTTGTTCGTATCGTAAGCACAAACAACCACAACCGTATGCTGCCAAATCACAACATGGTGTACTGCAAAGTGTTTGAGTAGCCGTTGAAAGAACCTCCTCAGAAAGTCTTCGGGTGCCAACTCCTGTTGGAGGTTTAAAACTTTGGCGGAAATCTCTAACCGAATCGAAGTATTCTAATCAACTATATCAAATTGACTTCCCATAATGATTTTTTTTTGTCGTTTACTATTCTACAAGTAAAACGACTGTCCATTTTGGATAAGTGGTCAATTGTCTTGTCATGTGCCAATGCAACAATGGAATGACACTGTTGATTGTATTGTGCAACGTATTGCATAACGGACGATAGCAGTCGATGACTGCGTGGCATTATTGTTTGGGATGCGGAGTGCAGCCCGCTTTTCACTGCGCACCCTCTGCACACTACTACCCCACCCTTCTTTACGCAATCCTGAAACGCCTCGCCCCAAACACCTAACCTCGAAGTTTGAGCCCTCCTCTTCACCAACCATAAAAAAACGTGATTCCCAAACACCACACCCTAAACCCTAAACCCTAAAAAACTTCGAAACGTTTAACCCCCACCCCGCCCCTCTCACCCCTTTCACCGTGTTCACTGTTTGAAATTCGTTTTTCAGACCACAACATACACACCACGAACCTCATCCGAGTCCATTTTAACCCCCATCCTCCGCCAACCATCCCCCCTTACCTCTCTGCATGGCGATAAATGTCACCAAAGCCCCAAAACCTCACCACTTCCCAAACCCCCGCTCCAACAGTGCCCAGGATACCACCCTCTTCTACCTACGTGAGTGAACACACTTAAAACTCTCCATAAATTTTACCCCCTCCCATAAAACCTCACACTCAACGATTTTTTTTTTTTTTTTTTTTTTTTTTTTTTTTTTTTTTTTTTTTTTTTTTTTTTTTTTTTCCCTTTCCCTTGCCCTCTACTTTTTATTCCCCGGGGGGGGGGGGGGGGGGGGGGGGGGGGGGGGTCCCTAAAATTAAGGACAATCATCCCCTCCTAAAAAAACTTTATTTTATTTGTTTTTTTTAGGTCAACGGCTCGGGGCCTCGGGTGCGTAGACGGATTGGGCCCCCGGTCCTTTGAACCGCCCATTTGCCTGCCCGGCATGATGCCCGCGCGGTCTGCGACCGCAGGCAACCGTGTGGGGTTTATAGCAGTCTAGATATGCCCGATCCAATATTTTTTTGAAGAAAGTTAGGGGCTTAAGACCATACAAGCAGAGTGCGAAGTTGGACCTATCACGGACCACAAACCCGATTTAGTAGATTGAAAACGTTCTCAATTTTGTAGAAATAATAGACAATGACCCAAGAAGAAGTCTGACCATCCCAGACGAACTTGATCCTTCATGAGTTAGAGACAAGATATCATATGAGTAAATGCAGAGGTTCGACGTCAGGCATATTAAAGAAGAACAAAAAGGAAGGACCAAAGAAAGGGAAAAATGTAAATTGAGAGAAGGTAAGAGTTTGAGGCAAAAGCGGGTAAGAGTTTGAGCCAAGAAGAATTGAAAGAAAGGGAAAGAAAAATCAAGAAAGAAAGAAATAAAGAAGGAATAAAAATGAAAGACCTACTGATCCTAAAACCGAGGTTTCATCTATACCGCTACTACAAAACCAGACACCTTGATTAGCTACCCATATCCCTGACATTTTGAGTTCGTCAACCCACTGTCACCACAATCCTCCGTTCTTGTTCAAGAAGTTATGTAGCGTTTGATCAAAGTACTCATTCGAAAAACCATGAAGGCAGAGCTCGATCTTCAAAGTGAATAGAAAGGCAACCTCAACACCTGGGAGAGTGGTAAGCCTTCTTCCCCGATGTATGAATTAGTTAATAATAATTAACTTCTAATGTCTCTCGGGATATAACGTGCAAAAATCTTGTACTCTTTTAAATCTTAATTCCCGGCTTTGCACAAATCACCGATTATTATGTGTGGCTACTCATGTCACACCCACTCGCTAATAAAAAGTATCGAGGAGGCATCCAATGAACTCCCAGTGCCTATCGCCCCTCGTCCGCTTTAGTGTTAGATTACAATCCTAACACCTGGCAAACTTCTTCACAATATTATGAGCATTTCTCTTTGCTTTCAAAGCGTTCTACTGGTATATAATAAAGATCGAGACGCCATCGACCATCTATTATCCCATTAACCAAACGACTGCCACATCCCAATGAGTTGATAAAGAAAACTTATAAAACGAACATAGAAGGCAAGTCAAGACCAAGATGAATGCCTTTCCGATTTGAATACCGATTTTCTCCTTGAGAACCTACCCACTGACCATCATTTAAGTATTATAAAGTACTCATCCCGATTTTTTATGTTTTTCCAGTTTGCCTCATTTCTTTAGTAGAATCTCATTGTATCACTTTCCCTGCAGTAATGATTCATAACCCATCTTACGGTCCTTTAGTAGGTTATAGAAAAACTATTTAACATTAGATGGTAGACTTAGGAAAGTATTCTATTTTTTTAGCGCCCTGTTGAATGAATACAACATCCCCGCGATATCCATTGTACTTTTTAAGGTAGAGTGAGATCTGACATGAAGTTCCTATAATAATTTTTTCATCCGATTACTAGTTGTTTTCTTACTTGCTATCACTACAAAATTCGAATGGGGGAGACATATCCGTCTCCATTTGGTTGTATCCTTATGTTTTGGGGATGGTATATGCCCTTCCCTGTTTCTCGTTCATATTTCACCACCCTACTTGTAAAATTTATTCCTAGCATCATCTTTCTTCTACCTTACCACCATTGCTTCCTCATAGATACAAATAACCTCGAGGTTTGCATTATCCATAAAAAATTTCGGTCATCCTTTATTTGTGCACAAATGAACAACAAATCAGGGTATCACCCAAGATATGGTCTATCGGAGTGCACACGACATCCGATCAGAGAGACGTTCCTTCCATTCTAACACATTGTCCATGTAACCTTCATTCATATTGACTTATACCTTATTGAAGAAATCATAAAGACTAAGCTTATAGAAAAAAAATTAATACAACAGTGAGAGCGACGACGGTGCATGAGAGCCCCTTTGGAATTTCGAAATAATGAACAAGGTATATTACGTTCGTTTTTTAACCACACCATTCATTCAATAACACACATAACTTTCCCACATGATATATTTCATTCAATTAGTAGCAATAATATGTTTATCCCTCTTTCCTGGATGCATCTATAAAATTATACAGCACATCATTAATACTATGATTCTTAGAACTAACAATACGCATCCACCTGGTTCATAAACTATTCCATATCATCGACATATCCAAACTGACACTCATCTCCCCACACAACCTTCGAATATCTGTTTTTCGAAACTTTTAATCAAAAACTGTCCGCACTACTAATCTGCACCGCACGTTCACATTAAACGTCCGTTAAATTTATCTTAAAATAATAGATCTTAAAGTGAATCTTGTTCTTTTATGAGAGAAGCATATAGTCTCTCCATGTATCTCCTTCTCGCTCACTTACCAGGTATCGACTGCTTATATTTTATGGGTTTATCCCTACAACTTAAGTGCAAACTTACTATATGGATGAAAAATTTTCCTTGTGTCAATAGTTCCACATAAATCACATGTAATAAAATGGAGCGTAACATACTTCTCAATTCCAGACCTTCGTAGTCAATTATAGACCTTGTGATTCTTACACCCCCCGCCAATCATATCCGGATTTAAGGTTCTGTACATGTACTCATTCCACGTGCCACTAAAGCATCAAGGGTCGCGGCACCGAAGACACTTGAGCATACACTACCGACTCTCTTCCTTCCACCACGTCATAACCCTAAGAAATAAGTCATAGTAGATAATCACGAAACTTACTCGCCTAGGAAGCTTGGTCGTTCATAATAAGATAAGGGCAGTTACACAAAAAAACGCATTGGGAGAACCATTATTTAGAGAAGTCCCAGAAGACAAAGAAGCAGAAGATGCATGAAGAGAACGACATAGTAGACTGAAAATGTGCTATAATTTTGTCACGCTCGGGATGCTTCCTCAAACAATATCCAACGACACATCCTCAACAGTTTCATGAGTAACACTCACTTCCTTTGTTTCTTTATGCCCACCACCGCTAGCTTCTGCGAGTTCTTGCGTCGAAGCGACACCCTGTGAGTCCGTTTCCGCTTTTAGCTGTTGCACTTGCACCCCCACAACCACTCGTTTGTTGTCATTTTATCCCTCTCAACGGACGGTTTACCGAGCAATTCTTTTTGACGATATATAGTGTTAATGAGCCGAATGTTTAGGAGGATCTGCCCTCCCGCCCCCCGCGAATATTCAGGGCTGCAACTCAAACGTCGACTCACGACTGCCCCTAAGTTAGGAACTCGCCAAACCCGGTTTGAGGACTCAATTTTGTCTTTTTTTTTTTTTTTTTAGGAGCACGTTTTCCTGCTTATGGACCATCACCCTAAAAATTCTATATGATCCAGATCATAAAAAAAAATAAAACGAAAAAAGAAGAAAGGAGAGGAAAATAATACGAGATTCCCCCCCCATTTTTTTTTTTAATTTTTTTTTCGAAGGTTTTGTATTTTCTACTTCGTTTGTTATCAATCAATCAATGAATAAATCAAAGACATGCATTCATTAATTGGTTGATTGACTGTGCTCGCCGATATGAATTAATTGATTGCTCGTATGCGTGCGCTTGCACACACACACACACACACACACACACACACACACATACACAAACACACACACAAAGTAAAGTTGACAATTTTTCTAACGAATACCACTAACTCTTGGCGGTGTGGTAAGTCGTAATATATGAGTTAAAGGCATCATGACCAGAGTATCGGGGTTCAACGTCCTTATAAGTCGGTGAGAGTTCTACGAATCGTTCTTACCACGTAAATATTTTTTTTATGTGGAGTTTTGTATAGCGAATATGACAGCACACACATACACACAAATACACAGAAAAACACATGCTTACGTGGGCGCGCTCGCTCGCTCGTTCGCTCGTTGGCTCGTTCGCTCGTTCGTTCGTGCGAGCGAGCGCGCGCGCGCGAGAGAGAGAGAGAGAGAGAGAGAGAGAGAAAGAGAGAGAAGGAGAAAAAGAGAGAGAGAGAGAGAGAGAGAGAGAGAGAGAGAGAGAGAGAGAGAGAGAGAGCAATGAGTTCGACTGTTGGTCTGTTTTGTTCTAACCGAACCGAACAATCATGTGATAGGCTAATTTCAAACTTCAATTTTGTTTGTTCATTTTTTTTTTAACTTATTACTTCTTTATTATTTTTCTTAATTTCATGCCTTTATGATATAAAAAATGTTATTGAAGTAAAAAAAAAATCAAATAGTTTCGATAATTTTTTTTAACGTTATATTTTTTTTAGGATAACTTCGGCGCAGTCACGAAAACAGTTTGTAATTGCACTTCAGGCAATCCCGCGAATACAACACACCCCCACGCGACCCCACTGGACCCGAAACGTAGGTCATATACATTGAACATTACCGGCCCTTTTGCCTCAAGTGCAATTACAAACTCAATCGCTGACTGCGCCGTAGTTTTCTCATTTTTTTTACTTGTCAATTAATCAATCAATTACTGAATCAAATAAATTATTTTATCAATTGTGTGTGTTTGTGTATGTAATGTTATGTTCATTATAAAATAAAAATAAAAAATTGTATATGTCATGATGTTTCATTCGATTTCTTGGATATTTGTGTTGTCATGTTTTACACAACTCGACATAAAATGGGTCATTTTGTCAATGAAACAGTCGGGCATATTCAAGTTGTGAATAGCAAAGATAAGAACACATATATGCATAAACATACTGACACATAGTACACATATGCATTCACACATACACGAACCTGCTAAAACTCACAAACAATCACACAAACACATACGCAGATACTACGCACGTACACTCACTAAAAAAAAATAAAATTCTCAGAACTAAATAATAATTTTGTAAAAAAAATAAATTCAAAATTTTAATTTTTTATTATATTTAAAAAAATGTAATTCCACTTTTAAATTTGTCGTCTTACTTAAGAATTGCGTAGCACGACAAACGTATTCGCGCCTCTTCACGTTCGCGCAAATGTGTTCGCGCATTCGCAGGAACAACTCACGAACATGTTCGGGCGAACGTAGTTTTTTTCGTAAAAATAAAATAAAAATGTTTTTTGGTTTTTGATTTTTAACTCATGATTGGCTACAAATTTGAACATGACTCCAAGGCAAAAGTTGCTTGTATTAATATGTTACATAATGTATAGTTGTTTCTCAATTTTTCATAAAGTATATATATATTTTTTAAAATATTTTTTTATATTCGCGTTCAAAGGGTTTTGGACGCTTGTTCGCGTTCGGGCGAACATGTTCACGTTCACCTCCGAACGCGAACACGGTGCTACGCAACTTGAGAACTTTCCTTCCAATAATGGAGTATCCCTTCTTATTTGAACTATATGCTAGAGATGGAATGAAAGTATTAACGAGCTCATGAAATATTTTAATTGGACTGTTATTCTATATATGAATTTTTAGTCATAAATAGGGGAATTCAATCTAAGTTAGGATATATTTCTTAAAGAATAATGAAAGTTTAATAAAAATATTTTATAAACTCGTTTTAATTTTCATTTTATCTTTAATAAATAAATGTAGTTGTAAGGGAAATTAATTTTTAGACAGAAACTTGTCAAATAAAACTACAAAATTTTATAATTAAACAAACATTGGAATGATAATTTTTTAATATGAAGGATTTTTTTTTAATTATAATGTTTTTTAATCTTTCATTTCTTGTAAGAATTTATCTATTGTATCACAAAAACACATGCACGCGCAGACACACTCGCACACATATCGACAAATACAATCTTACTCGCACATGCATGTCTGTATATGTATATGTGATCAATCTATCAATCAATTAATTGAACAATGTATAATTTGCTAATTAACGAATCAACCAATCAACCATAAGATTGAATTAAGTAATTAAATAATAAATTAAATAATCACTTAACTAATCAATCAATCAATTAATCAATTAATTAACATATATTCATTAATCAATTAATATATACATACATCCAGGGTTACTGGCGTTCGGGATGGGCCGAACGCCTGAACCTGAACGCCCGAACCTGAAGGCCCGAACGTACGGGACCCCTTCGGAAGGCGTTCGGCCGTTCAAGCCGAACGCGGCAAAAAAAAAAAAAAAAAACATTTTCAAAAAATTCCGAAACAAAAACATGTTATGGTGAAATATAAACTAAACAACATTTGCCTAGCCACTACATCCAAATAATTTACCAAATTTGAATTAAAAATCAAATACAGAAAATAAACACCATGATAAAAAAATAAAAAAATAAAAAAATAAAAAGAGAATTAAAATGAGTGAGTGTGCCAGCACCTTTTCGACACCGCCATCTTTGCCGATTTTTAATTATTTTTTGACATTGACAAATGCCCTGAAAATTTAAGGATCTGTAGTTTACATAATCAATAACTCATTAAAATGTTTTCAAAAAATAATAATTTTTTTTAGGTCCCGAAATAAAGTAAACACAAAAAGTTAAAAGTGAAAAAAATAAAATAGTGAGTGGGCGAGCACGTTTTGACACCCCCATCTTTGACGATTTTTAATGTTTTTTTTAACTTAGCATAATGGCTTCAAAATTTATAGGCGTGTAGGTTACATCATAGAGAACTCTCAAAAAAACATTCAGAAAAAAAAAATCATTTTTAGGCTCCGAATTGTTTTTTGGAGGGGGCCGAACCTAGAGGTGTTCGGCCCCTGAACTAGACCCCGAACGCCGGAACGTTCGGGGGCCAGCCCGGGGGCCCCTGAACGTTCGGTCAGGTAACCCTGCATACATCAATAAAAAAATACTAAAAAAAAAAAAGTTAAAAAAATATTCCATTAAAAAAAATGCTTCATATATATCATTTTAATGTTTGTCAAATTTTAATATTTTCAGTTTTCTTTGATAAGTTTCTGTCTAAAAACGAGTTTTCCCTTTTTAACTATACCTATTTGTTGAAGAGGTCTGGACGAATTTATGAAATGTCGTAGTTAAACTTTTATTCTATTACAACAAATATTTTTCAATTTAGATTGGATAAAAGTATTTACGCTGAAAAATCCTTACATAGAATGAACGTCCAATTAAAATATTTCATGAACTCATCCGGGCTTTCATTCCATCTTTAGCATGGAGTTCAAATAAGAAGGGATACCCTATTTTTGGAATTAAAGTTTTCAAGTGAGACGAAAATTTTTCCAAATGAAGTGGCATTTGAAGATGGAATAAAAATTTGAAATTTAAAATGTAATTTTCTACGCTACCAGTCGGGCCGCCCGAGTCCCGAGCAGCCAGCTTGTGCAAGGACCTGAGAAGGTCCCACCCCCCCCCTAAAAAAATAAAACTTGGAAAAATCCGAAAAAAAACAATGTTATGAAGTAAAATGAACTAAAGAACCTTTGTCTGAGGGTCACATCGAAATTCTTTACCAAATTAAAAAAAAATATATATACATATATATTATATATATTTTTAATATTATTGGTCTGAAAGAAAGGTTTCGCAAGAATTCGGACCCCCCTCGAGAATATATTTTTTTAATAAAAATAAAATTTTTAAAGGAAAAAATAATGTGTAAAGAAACTTAACATTATGACGTTCAATCTGCTGAACCCGAATATTAGAAATCTAGTGTATATAAAATAATTTTTATAATATCAAAAAATATATATGATAATTTACATAAAATATATTTAAAAAACTCGAGGAGCATAATGAATGAGAGAATTTGAATACAACGTTGCAAACGACGCTCTACAATGAATAGGAAATAAGAAAAAATATGACTGCAAGAAAAACTTGAATATAGAGATACTAAAGACAGATGAAAAAATATAAAAAGTATGTAAAAAAACAAGATTAAGCTGAATAATTGGCGGGTGGAAAAAAATAAAGAAGAGATAGGGCTTCCATGTATATATTTTTTTAAATGTATGAAAATAAAAGTCATAGCGAGTGGAATAAAATAGAAACAACGGATGTATAAAATTTTTCTATTTGACGATTCTGTAGTTTTTTTTTTTTTTAACTTCGTTCTTTTAATTAACATAGTGTTTTTTATAATGAAATGGAGTAACAAATATGAATACAAGTTTGTGATGAGATATTTGACCGTATTCGTTTTGGTGGAGGACACTCTATGAGGATTGATATGACTCAAGGGTTCTTTAATCATCAATATTTGAATTTCGTATAATTCAAAGTTTGATATTTTATGTAATTAAATAGCTTGTATAAAATTCATATATATATATATTTTTGTTAATATGGATCACGCAAAATTTTACGGAGAAAACTTTATAAGCCTATTTAAAGTCGACTTGGTCAAAGACGAGTCTAATAAAATATCGAGTGTATCATTTAATATATATATATATTTTCTTAAAAATTTTATATACGACGTTTGACAAAAAAAAAACATTAGTTTAGATGAATCTTTATCTGTTGAAATACAGGATACTTCGAAAAAACAAGGATTTGCTAGAAAAAAATGAGATGATATTCATAAATTAGCTGAATCAAATCGTAGTTTTTCTCATTATCGTTGGTGGTAAGAATGTACATATAGAAATCATCACCAACCAAACTCGAGTACGCGCAACGTTTATGACATTTAGTTAGCTGCGCGTATTTATTTTATTACTATGAATTTTCGTCTCCGCTCGAAACTTACAAGCACAGACTTAGTGACATTTTATGAGTAACCTTATATGCTTCATAAATTTGCTTATCATTTTTTATTCCCCATGTTTCTCGCTAATTTGACATGATTGTTGAACATTATTTGAAGATTTTATAAATGAATCGTGTTGACGTTGTCTATACAAGTAAGCATGAATTGAATTATAATTGACTGGTTTTTAACTTTTTTTAATAACTGCTCATCAATATAAAAAACTGATTATATGAGGTAGGAGGAGTTATTTCGTCGATGAGCCGAGGGAATATAAAAATGTTTGTATGCAATACATTAATGTCAAAATTTCAAGACGCTAAAAAAATTACTTATTGGATTAAGGTTAGTTTTTTTAGACTATATACATGAATAGTTTACAATCTTTTATCTTTTGTATAATTAAGTTAGTGAAAAATAAGCTACATGTGGTAAGGACAAATAGCTGAGTAGGGAACCGGGTCGCCCGACCGACCAGCGCCTGCCCGGGGAGGTCCCGGGCGGCCTGGCCGGGCGGGCGGACCGGTTGGGGGCCGGGCACCGCCAGCACACCTTGTCGAGGGGGGGGTTCAGACCCCGAATCGCCATTTTTGACGTCCCCAGGACCTACCGGGTCCGACCAGGCCTAAAAAACGGCGCATCGGGCCCGTGAGGCCAACTTTTTTTTTTGAAATTGTGACGGTCCTCCGGCCGTCGATCATCCATGATCGATGGCCAGAGGGCCGTTTGATTTTTGGAGGGAGAACGAGGACCCGTTTGAACAGCCGACTAGCTGAGGTGGCCTGCATCGGCTGTCCAAACGGGGCCTTGGTTTTCCCCTGCCGCCGAAGTTCGTGGTTCAACCGCCCGTCGTCGTGGAGCCGCACGTTGTCGCCTAGGAGCTACACTCCCCCGTCGTCGTGGAGCCGCTAGTCGCCATCGCCTGGGAGCTACACTCCCCCGTCGTCGTGGAGCCGCATGTCGCCCGTAGCCAGCCTCGTGGAGTCGCCCGTCGCCCGTCGCCAGCGTCGTGGAGTCGCCCGTCTCTCGTCCCCCTCTCATCATCTTCTTCTTCTTCTTCTTCTTCTTCTCTCATTCTTCTCCTCCTCCTTCTTCTTCTTCTTCTTCTCTCCTCCTCCTCCTCTTCCGACTATCTTTTTTTTTTTTTTTTTTTTTTTTGTTTCATTCGTCAGCGATAGGTCGTGAGATAAACGACAAGTAAGAAAAGAAAAAAAAATTTGCTCCCTTCTTCTTCTTCTTCTTCTTCTTTCTTCCCCCGCCTCCCCCTGAACTTCTTCTCCTTCCTCTTCTCTCCTCCTCCTCCTCTTCCGCCCATCTTCTTCTTCTTCTTCTTCTTCGTCTTCTTCTTCTTCTCTCCTCCTCCTCCTCTTCCGACTTTTTTTTTTTTTTTCCATTCGTCAACGATAGGTCGCGAGATAAACGACAGGTAAGAAAAAAAAAAGAAAATTACTCCCTTTTTCTTCTTCTTCTTCTTCTTCTTCTTCTTCTTCTTCTTCTTCTTCTTCTTCTTCTTCTTCTCTCCTCCCCCGCCTCCCCCTCATCTTCTTCTCCT
>BFEA01000200.1:2042002-2054123 GCA_003427395.1 Chara braunii | reverse complement strand
CTGGGGGCCCTATTCCAACCTCGGGTCCCGTGAGGGGCCCGTGTGTAGGCTTTCAGCATGTAACATTTCGCCACCCACCACTGCTCGATGTCCCGTACAAGATTCGCCACCCACCGCCCCAATGGACAACATCGTCGGCGCACCGCCCTTTCCCCCCCTGCAAGAGCCAATGGCCGACTACAGGGGGTAAGGGCACCACACGA
This sequence comes from Chara braunii, assembly GCA_003427395.1. Classification (NCBI taxonomy): domain Eukaryota; kingdom Viridiplantae; phylum Streptophyta; class Charophyceae; order Charales; family Characeae; genus Chara; species Chara braunii. The sequence continues at coordinate 2,053,920 of BFEA01000200.1, read as the reverse complement.
CGTCCCCTACAAGATTCACCCACCCACTGCCCAATGACTACTGGTTCTGGCTGTTGCCGTTGTCCCGCCGCCGAAGGCGTGCAATGTTTGTGCAGTGGGCCCACAGACAACTTCTGCACCACGGAGTTGTGGACATTGCTGCCCTGCACGTGTCGGCGAATCTCCACGGAACACGGAGTCCCGGATTTGAAAGCTCCTTGCAAGGAGCTTTATTTGTCTGGTTGTTTTGGCTGGTGATTCCTACTTTTTTTAGGAACATGATAACTATCCTTACTCTGTTTTCACTTTTTTTTTCACTATTCCGTTTTTAGGATTCTTCTGACCACACTGCATTCCTAAAAAATGTCATTTTTAGGAGTGACTACCAAGACGCTTAGTCCTGATGAACCTGGTCTACGTTTGCCAAACTGCTCCGAAGGGTGATTCTGGTGGATGGGAGGTGAAGGGTAAGAAAATCAGATAACGGAGCAATTGGACCGAGGGCACGCACACACTGCGCACCCAAAATCGTATTTTCTTAAAAAAATGGGATGCCCGACTTGGGAAAATAATGGCTGGACTGGTCACGCTGCTTCCCCATTTCGTAACAGACAAGGTTGCGGCCGACTTCTCCAGGCACACTGCGAGATCGCATTTCCTGGCAATATCTTCGCCTTCAAACTCCTAAGACTTTCCATTTCCGCAGGTTGATTCCGAACAAGAAAGGGAATTAAATTTTGCAGTAACGTCCTGAGGGCACGCTCACTCTGCGGTAGCAAATCCGTATAAATTGCGAAAATGGGTTGGGCCGAATTGGGGTATTTGGAATGTTTCAGGTCACACTGCATTCACACCGCGTTCCCATTTCGCTAAAGACACGGTCGCTACCGTGCCATCAGGGTGCTGCTGTTTGGGGTTTCCAGTCACACAGAAGTAACCCCAAATATAGAACGTACATGTTCCCTTTTCAACTTTGCATTCATTTACGAAAATTAAAAAAAAAAAGAATAAGGATTTTGCGGTAACCTCTGGAGGTTACCGGAAATTCCTCAAACCCGCTGGCCGCTGACAAATGGGTTTGCGAATGGGGTGTTTGGGGTCGGAACCATTGTTTGTGACCAGCCGTGTGCACATTTTTTGGGGAGTGTTACAAATGGGTTTGCNTTGGGGAGTGTTACAAATGGGTTTGCGAATGGGGTGTTTGGGGTCGGAACCATTGTTTGTGACCAGCCGTGTGCACATTTTTTGGGGAGTGTTACGGTTTTGGTACCCAGTGTGAGCGTGCCCTGAGTTACCGCAGATTCCTAACCCCCGCGGCCCCTCAGGCCACTGACAAATGGGGTCACAAATAACTAGGTTGGGGAAATGAGATCCTGGTGTGACTATCCCTGGACACTATTTTTTTGGGATTTTGGGGATTATGCGGATTTGGTACCGGAGTGTGAGCGTGCCCTGAGTTGGTTTCAGGACATGTGGCGCCTTCCGAGTTTTGTTTTTGGCAGGATTATGCGGATTTGGTACCAGAGTGTGAGCTTGCCCTGAGTTGGTTTCAGGACACGTGGCGCCTTCAGAGTTTTTTTTTGGTCCACAGTCAGTCGCAATGACCTGCTGGTTCTGAACTCCTGGGGCCTGGTCCCACCATCAAAGAGGATCGGGTTTAATTCCTGAATCTGGATGTATTTTGTGCAAAGATGCAGAAAAGCAGATCAATAGCAACTCTCTGCATCTCTCCAGAAACACGTCCAGATTCAGGAAGTTAATCCAATCCTCTTTGCGGATGGGACCAGGCCACTGGACCAGGTTCCTTAATGCGCAGTTGGTAGTAGCTCGGTAAACCTGGAGTCCCGGACACTTTGTTGCTCTTTGTCACAGTGGATGGGCAGTAGGGACCAAAGTGGAAGGAGCGACTTCAGAAATTATAGCAGATCTGGGACGGGATCCCTAAACCGACGCCGGTCCAACGGCAGGTGGACTTGACAAAGGAGCTCAATCCTGATAGTAGGATTTTACGAATGGGCATAACTCAGTTGGTACACCCATGAACTGTTGGAATACAGACCGGAGTTTGAATCCAGATGACACCAGATGACCAGAATGAAATCCTTCTCAATTACAAAGGCCAGTCAATTCAATGATGACACCTCGAGGCCGTTGCCCTTTTCCTTTTTTTTTCAAAGGAAGAAAAAGGAAGAAAGGACAAAAGAAAGTTGGATTTAATATATGGCACATCAAGAGATGAGTTTTTTTTTGTTTTGCTGATTGTTCAAGTTCTCTGTTTTTGTGGATGGTGGTTAGCTTTTCGTTCCTCAAGTGTCGTGGCAGATGGATTCACCCTTTTATTGTTACTGGGCGTTAAGCATTCTGGAGCAGTGGTCTTGTTTCTGCAATTTCTGTACTGCCATTTTTTCTTCGGCTCTCACCTAAACCGAAGCTGGGTGTAATGGTCCCATTCTTTCTTGTTTTTCCCGGTTGTTTGAGAGATTTCCTGGCCCTATTTTGCATATATATACATATATAGTTGTTGCCCTCTTCTCTCTCTCTGCCTACGGTTTACTGGGCAGTTCTGTTTGTGACGATATATACATATATAGTTGTTGTCCTCTTCTCCCTCTCTGCCTATGGTATACCATACAGCTCTGTTTGACGACATATATATAATGATTCAATGAATGATTAGTTCTTTTGGTAAAAAAAAAAGATTTAATTTACTGTTTGTCCTTGAACCCCCTTTGTCGTGATTGTCACTGATTGCAATCATGAGTAATTTTTGGACCTTATGCACAAGTGGTAGCTATCTCTCTTGTTCTATGTGCCCTTGTTTTTGGAACTTGGTAAAAGGAAATGAGAATGAAAATCACCGAAATTGGGGCACTCGAAAATTTGTACATCCCTGCTGTAACACCCTTGGGTCAAGCATACTGAGCCCTTCGATGGCTTGTGTCAAAGTTGTGTGTATACCCGTGGCAAAAGGGAGATCCAAGAATCATAAGGGAGCTTGTCAGGTTGATGCCCCCGACAAGCAGGGGGCACAATATCATTGTAGTTGGCAGATGATTGTAATCGACGGACAAGAAAGAAAAGAGTAGAAAAGCAGCAAAAGCTCTTTTTTTTTTTTTTTTTTTTTTTTTTTTTTTTTTTTTTTCCCGCATAAGCAAGAACTCAATTAACGATAATACACTGTCTACCCGGACGCGAACAAGAAAAAAGAGTAGAAAAACCTGTTTTTTCTTTCCGCCCCCCTCCGCCTCCTAAGCAACAAGTTGAACTCAATTAACGATAATGCACTGTCTACCCGGAAGAACACAGTTCTAGGAGCCTGACCCAGCTTCACTTAGTTGGCCTTGCCCAAGGGATTCCGAACTGTTCTGGTCCCATACCACCATCAGAAACAACTCCTAGCACCAACTGGCCTAGCTCAGTTGGTACACCCCTGAACTACTGAAATACAGGCTCGAGTTCGAACTCTAGTGGAAACAAATGAGTAAAAGAGTAAAATACTACATTTCTGAATACCCAAGGAAGGTCAGTTGCATTATGATTTATTTATTTATTTATTTATTTTTTACATGATGATATCTCAACGTCGTAGCCCTTTTTTAAAAAAAGAAAGAAACAACTCCTAGTTATTTTACTTTCTAAATCACCTCTGCCTCCCCAAAGTGCGAGCTCAGGGCGGAACTTAGAACAGTTCAAATGAAAAATTGACTCCCTGCTGACCTTCAAAACCACAAACTGCTGCCCTCCTACTGCGGAGTGAAAACTGAGTGTGCAGGTTTTGAAAAGCCTGTATTAAGTTGGGCCCAGTACCTACCTTTTTTTGTGTGTGTTTTAGTTCCTATTCCACAAGTCAGATGAGAACATCATTATCCTCACCCTACGCTCCTTCCCATTATGGCTGGAAGTCCCGAGTGGACGGCATTGACTACTTCCCATGGGAAGGATGTACCACCCCTCACCCCTGCCTAATCTGGCCTCGATGACTTCACTCTTGAAACTGGTCTGTTCCGAAGGCCTGGACTTATGACTGTACTGCTAATTGAGTCGTACTTGCTCCTCTCAGCTGCTGAGCTGTCTGATACATTTGGAAGCCTAGAGCGGTATGATACTTCTGTTTTCTGACTCTCCTTTTTTAGCAGGTCTTGCGACTACCGTAAACCCTAGCACCACTTTGAACTGCTGAAGTCCTATGCCGGTACCTACCTTGTTTTTTCCTATGCGGCATTTTTTTTTGGTTGTTTTTTAACTAAACCATGGCTTTGATCTATTCGTCGGGAGCAACACAAGCTGGGAATCGGGCCCATCGTCCCTCATAAAAACGGAAAATCACATAGGATTCGAGATTTGGGGCCGAGGTCCCCACAGTCTACCCGGTAAAACAAGTCAGCCGTACCGGAGGCATTACCTGATTTGTCATGTGTGGAAGTAGCCAACCAAGCGAGAGTGGAGGAACCAAATCGCCTAATTGCCATATATCTATCTCAGCCTATGTATTTCCATACCTCACTTGGAACACAAACCAGCCTGTAGAGACCTTTCAGCCCTGTGGTTGTCTAATCTGTGTGATTCCTAGCCTCTCCAGACCAGCTGCAGTAGGGGAAGAAAATCTGAGCAGAAAATCACAGCTTCTACTTTCTAGTTAACCGTGCTTTCTCGTCTATGTAGTGCTAAGCACACTCTTTTTGCATTTTCCTGCACAACCAGGGCCCCAAAATCGCCCTCTGTGACTCATCTAGTGTAACCAGCTGATTTTGGATCGCCCAGGTCTTTATGAACCAGATGGGACCTTTTCTTTTCCTATCAACCAAAATTGTGTATCTCATGCGTTTTCTTTTCCTATCAACCAAAATTGTGTATCTCATGCGATTCCGGATCTGAGCTTGCCTGGAAGTTCTCCGTTGAATAGTGCGTTGTTCCGAGATTGCCAAAGGACACTCATGATGATGCCTCGGCAGGTCTGCCCACGTAGCCTCACCCTGTGGCACAGTCATGCATGTGTGGGCTCATTCCTGTTTCAATCCATTCGTCTGACCATGGAAAGGCCTCAGATGAGAATGCTTTCCAATGTTTTCTCCACCATTGCCATAATCTGAGAGAGAAAGGGCAGTCGAGCCACACGTGTGTGGTAGATTCCCATGCCCACCTTCATCTAGAACATGCTCGTGGAACGTCCATTCTCCTTGAAATAAGCCATTCTGCAGACGGTATGACATTGAGGGTCTGTAACCAAAGTAGACTGGCAACCTTTTGCTCGGGCATCCTCTTGAGGTGTTTCCAATATCTCAGCAAGTCTTCCTCCGACATGAGCTGCGGGAACTTGGCCTGCCAACGTTCCACGGCGACCATTGCTGGCTTTCTTCGTATTTGCTTTCTTTGTATAGCTACTCCTGTATTCGGTTTGTACTCCGCTAAAGGCATAAAAGAGTCGCTTCCCTTACCGTCTTTCCAACCTTGTAGGAAAGGTTCCACAAAGTAAGAAAGTGCCTCATTTCCCATTGTGCAATGCTCCTTACCTGTTTTATCGAATTTGGAGAGAACTCTTAACTCTATCGAGTCTGTCCGGTCTTGGTCTGCTTGGATGCTTGTCTCTTAGGCAAAATGCAGTTCCTGACCCTGAGTGAGAGTCCGGGCATGGGTCCACTTTTGGACCCTCGTTCTGGTGGACAGTTCAGGGCCGACTGTTCTCCAGACACAGTCCTGTTCATTCTATCTGATGAACCAAGTGTTACTAGTCTGTAAGGGCGGTCGTTGGAGAGCACTTACCCACACAATGGAGATTGCGGATAGCAACTTCTCTAGGTTACTGGCCACATTGTGTAGCCTTGGTAATTTCAATCTGAGGTTGTCTGGCAAGATCCAATCCAGATTGTCTCCGTCCCAAATAATCCCTTATCTGGATGACACCTTTGGCAGTCCAAGCTTTCCCAAAACTACCAGAAGCGTCAACTGCTGAAAAGGGGTTATGGTCCTCTTGAGGTATAAGGGGGTTATCAAAAAGTGGTTGGATGAGAACTTCAGATTTCGTGGTAGGAGGTTCCCGAACAGAGGGCTGAACTTTGCTCCATGCATATATCAGATTTCTCCACAGCTTGCTTTTGGGTTTTTTCCGGGCATAGAATGGAAGCTCTAGGCATCACCAAACATCAGATGGGGCGGAAAGGTCCCATTCTACAGCCAAAATGTATTCCGCTAGTAGTTTCCACGTCTTTTACGCTAGTAGGATTCCGACATTCCTTTTATGGAACATTTGGCAAGAAGTGCTATGTTCTGTGCTTTGGGATCCAAAATACCCAGACTTCCCTGGTCTCTCTTAGCAGTAAGCAATTCCCACACAACTTTTGACATAAAGTCTTGATCTTCCCCTGCTTTGGGTTTCCATAAGTACTTGGCTGCGGCTCTCCGTATTGACTTGTAGGCCCTATCTCCCAACTAGTGTATGGTGCACTGGAACCATAAGATTGAAAAGACTGCTGATGATAAGACTCGAGCTCTGCCAAATAGGGAAAGAGAGTAATGCTTTTCCCAAATTGTGATTCGAGATACCACTTCGGAGGCCCGCAGTGAATCTTGTGTTGAGGAGGCGTCAGTTAGTGAGACATGAATGCCCAGCAATCGTGTTGAGTTTTGCACTGGAACTTGCTGCATGCCCCCAGCCTGAGTCCAAAATGAAGGGTGAGGGAAGTAGAAAAACAAATTTGTTCCAGTTTAATTGAGGCTTCAGACAGGAGACTAAGTATCAATGACATTGTGTAGTTCTTCCAAGGATTCTCTATTGTTTGAGCATGTTACTGTTAAGTCGTCTGCGATCACGCTGCAGCTCAGATGGATGGTAGAAGATAGTCTGAGACCAGTGATTGCGTCTCGATACATTGATTCACAGAGCACACACAGCCTTCGGGCACATACATAGCTTGCGGATTATACATGGCCTACGGGCTACATACACAAGTTTCCACACATAGTGCTGTCTGTACATCTTCATACATAGATACACGAAGCATACACAGCCTTCGGGTATACACATACATTGTGAACTACACAACTCTCAGACTGGGGGGGTCTAGTAACTGGGTGGGGTCTAGTATCTGCGGTAGGGACAGGTATGGACCACCGGAGTTCCTACTGATATTCAGGTAGAACTGTCTAGTGGCTATGTATAAGGCGTAGACCTTGGGGGTAAGGGTAGGGGTATAAGTCGCGCAGGCCAGTCCGAGTTCCGTCTGGCCTTGTGTAAGCTAGGGGAAGGACGGTAAGACTGCTTCAAATTCCTTCAATGAGTGCTACCCTGTCTGAAACCTAGGGCCCGGAGTCTCTTGGGGCCTGTAGTAGATTGTCTGGGCCTGGCGTCCGGAGTTCCCGTTCGACGAGGCTCGTCCGATTCCGCTTTCACCAGGGCCGGGCAACCTATCAGCCCTGGTGCCTATCACTGCTATTCGGTCCAAGTTACCTTCCTATTGGTAGGGTAATGTCCCTGAGCGCTGGTCACACTGAGGTAGGATAGTGGGATAGGGGGTGCGCTAGGAGTATTGGCGTGAGGATGGGATGGGAGGTGGTCTCATATTCCAGGACACCCACGGACTAGTAGGGACTACTGCTCCAGGTGATCGTTGTGTACTCAGTGACTGACCTCTACAACACCATGGACTTAAAAAAAAAAGAAAAAAGATCAGTGATTGCGTCGTTGTACCTAAATTAAATGTTATCAAGTAATATCTCTAGTTGTAACACAAATAATAGAGGTGCCAAGGAGCAACCCTGTCTTAGTGAACGAGTCAATGGGAATTCATTTGACAATCTACCATTCACGTTCACCACGGTTGTTGCTTCTGAGTACATTGTCTGGATCCATGTGCAAAAGGACTTTCCAAAGTTCATTCGTTTCAACGTAGTAGCTACAAACGCCCATCCGACTTCAACGTAGTAGCTACAAACGCCCATCGGACTTTGTCATAAGCTTTCTCCATGTTCAGTAGCATTACCGTAACTTCTCTTTTTTCTTTGCTGATGACTTTAAGCGTTTGGACAGTTAGTAGTATGTTCTTGAATATTGACCTCCCTTGAACAAACACCCCTTGTTCACTTCCAGTTAACTGTGGTAGGTACCTGGCTAATCTCAAAGCTAGGGCTTTTGCCAAAATTTTGTATGCTACATTAAGTAGAGAAATGGGTTTCCAATTGCGTATGTCTCGTTTGTCTCCCTTCTTGTAGAGCAGGGTTATCACACCTTTGACCCAGCCAGTCGGTAATTGTTTACCATCGAGAATGTTGTTGTATACTTGTAGGAGAAAGGGGCCTGTGGTCTTCCACGTGGCTATGAGCAATTCCACTGGGAGACCATCCAGCCCGGGGTATTTTCCCTTGGCCATTTGGCCCGCAGCATGTCTAAGTTCCTCTAAGGTCAATGGTCTATCCAAGTCCAACCTAGCCTGAGTTGTCAGACTAGTCTTCGAGCGGTCCCATAAATCAGAATGTGAGGACAGGTCAGAATCGAAAGAGTCAGTCAGTCTACGGGTGGCGAGGATGTCTTTAAAATAATCTACAACATAGGAACACAAATCGACCGTAGTTGTTGCTATTGGAGCGTCTAAAGAGAAAGGATGAGATAGTTCACGAATGAAGGGTTTGGTGTTCCTTAATAGGAGTGACTTAAATGTCATTTTAGTCATGCGATCGAGGCCCATGATACCGTTGATCTTGAGCCATTCCATCCATTGTTCTTGTCGTTGAGTCTCTTTCCAACTCTTGAAGGAGAGTGCCGACTTTAATTTGAGAGAATACATCCAATGCAGATTGAATCATTCTCAGACCCGCATCTGCCGATTGTTCGTCCTCAATGAACAGATCTTTGGCTGTTTGCCATCTTTGCATGTGTTTGTTTATCCAGTCAATGATTCCAAGATCTTGTAAACGAGAGACGCGTAATTTGAAAGATCCTGTTGTCTTTCTGCCTGTTGTGCGATGATAAATTCCCCTACAACCGGGTAGTGATCTGAGAGGGTAGCCACTTGAACTTCTACATGAATGCTCCTTCTTTCGGAGAATGAGCCTTTAGCCAGAAAAATATATAATCTTTTTCTAGGACCTGCTAGGTGGGGGTTTGGTTGAGGCCCAAACCAAGTATAACCTGGAGAGTCTGGATTCATAAGGCGGGTAGATGTCTGTGAGCTTGTGAGGGGCCATGAAGAAGTTGAGTAAGGTGGTGTCTTGTCTGATGTGTGTTGTGCTATGTGACATTTTGCCGGAGGCTGTCACCAGCCTGTTCCGTCTGGTAGGCTAAACCTTTCCCTGGCACCGTGTTACACCAGTGGGTGCGCGCGGGGCGTAAAAGGTGAGAGAAGTGTCGTCAACAAACCGGAGGACAACACAATTATATTAGTTGGAAGATAATGGTAATGAATGAGCGATGCATCTGCCAGACACATCAGTCAGACTCTAGTGTAATGCCATGGAAGGCAATGCCAATGAGGATGCCCTTATCTGATGCCATCATAGTGTTCATCTAAGAGAATGACTGGAAGCCGTGGCGAAAACTTAAGCTGATTTTGCCGGATGCTGGCAGAAAGGTGATTTTGTTTGGTGCTGGTACAGAGGTCATTTTGTCGGATGCTCAGTGGCCAAGTGATGATTTTGTCTGATGCTGGCTTTTAACCCAAGCATCTGCAGAAACACCTGCACTAAACCACCAGTACCTCGCCCAACTTGAAAAAGCCGATGCGGCTGTTAACGCGCCGCGTCGGGCGGGGTACCCATCTACGAACGACCGGTATTCCCCAAAAAAGGGCCAAAAAGGAAAAAAAAAGAACATGTCGACGAAAACGAGAAGCAACGAACGAAAAAACAAATGGGCACGGCAGGGGGGGGGGGGGGGGGGGAAGACCGAGAGAGAGAGAGAGAGAGAGAGAGAGAGAGAGAGAGAGAGAGAGAGAGAGAGAGAGAGAGAGAGAGAGGGAGAGGACGTCAGAGTGTCTGACGCTGCACCAAACTCGGCATCAGACATGCCCTGAGGCTCTCTCTCTCTCACACAATGTCCATATGAGATCTTCCGCATTATCTCGAAAGATTCATTCTCATATCGACATTGTGTGTGTGTGTGTCTCTCTCTCTCTCTCTCACACACACACACACACACACACGTGTGTGTGTGTGTGTGTGTGTGTGTGTGTGTGTGTGTGTGTGTGTGTGTGTGTGTGTGTGTGTGTGTGAGAGAGAGAGAGAGAGAGAGAGAGAGAGAGTCGCGACATACATACTATACAAAAAGGAAGTGCAAAGTTTTTGGGGCGCATCTGCCCATGTTCTAGCGTGAAGTTCATTCTCATTTTGCACATTTCGAGAGTTGTGGGGGGGAGGGGTGATGCGTGGTGTCCACATGAGTCAGTCTGGCGCTCTCTCTCTCTCTCTCTCTCTCTCTCTCTCTCTGTCTCCTAACGTCCATATGAGAATGAATCTTCCGCGTTATCGCAGAAGATTCATTCTCATATCAGAATGGACGTTATGTACTACAGGTTGTCCGCGGCTCGGCAATAAAGTCCGACGCTCTGGAACGATCGGGCTACCGGTAGTCCGAGCGTCGGACTTTATAGCTGAGCGAGGTACTGGTGGTTGAGGCCACCAGTACACCCAGGTCTGCAGGTGCCTTACTGCGCGCCAAGCTTTCCGGATCGCCAGCGGGGCACTTCTCTTTTTTTTTTTTCACTGGTGCCGCCAGCCATTGTGGTCCAGTAGGTTGAGCGCCCGAAAACTTCGCAGGTGACGAGTTTATTTTTCAGCAAGGCTGGGGCCGTGTACTGACTGTTTGAGTTGCTTATACACTTAGGGCATACTCACCCTAGTACTTTTTCCATTTCTCTGTGCCACTGGACGTAATTGCTATACATACAGGGAAGTCCTGGTGTGTGAGTATATGCCCTGAGCGTGTAAGAAAGGTGAGGGAAAATGCTCTCAACAAACAAGGGGACTGCGTCACTTGGCAGATGATAGTGATTGACGAAAGATGAAGATGCTAGACATGGGAATACAGTGAAATGCCATGAGTGGCCGTGCTGACAAGAACGCCATTATCTGATGCCATCATCCCCCTGTGAGATCAAGTAGAACTGTGGAGAAAAGGTAGGTTAGTCCGGTGTCGGTCTTTACTTTTTTCTTTGTGTTTTTTTTTTCTGTTCTTTTCTCTTACACTTAACATCATTATTTCGTTCGTCAGACAAATGAGAGGCTGGGCAGCACACATAAGGCCCGGCCTGAGAAAACCGGGTCTGTTACCCAGCTCCGGTTCACATTGCAGCACAGTACAATAGCTAGGCTACTAGCGAGTGATGGGCACATGTTACTGAGCTGCCAACTAAAGAGTGAAAACATAATGCCTGGACCTAGAATCTGATTCTCAGCTCAGCCTATCGCTAGTAACTTGAAAAAGAGGACTGTCAATATCCAATCGGATTCCATCTAAACGTAGAGAGAGAGAGAGAGAGAGAGAGAGAGAGAGAGAGAGAGAGAGAGAGAGAGAGAGAGAGATGCAGTTGTCGTCTTGCATGCATCTTGCACGCACTTTATAATGGGTGCACCTTCCTCTCTCTCTCTCTCTCTCTCACACACACACACACACACACACACACACACACACACACACACACACACACACACACACACACACTCTGGTGCTTCCCTCTAGCTTTTTTCTTTAGGTTGAAAATAATTATCTATATATATATCGTCAAATAGAACTGTCCGGTAAACCGTAGGCAGAGAGGGAGAAGAGGACAACAAACGAGGGGCTGTGACAAACTATTTGACGATATATATGTAGAGTTTTCCATCTGGTGTGGGTGAGTGATAGTCTACTTTGATTTTGGTTAAGGTAGATTATCACTTACAGTGTAATCAGTGAGGGGATTCTGCAGACTGTTGAGGGTTCAGCCTCCTGATGAGTCGGTGAAACTCCGACG
>BFEA01000200.1:2027019-2038837 GCA_003427395.1 Chara braunii | reverse complement strand
ATAGAGAGAGAGAGAAGACAAACAAAGAACGAAAAAGGGAAAGTAAGGGAAACTATGGAGTGTGGAATAAAGATGAAGGCAAAGGAGAGGGTAAGAAAAGACTGAAGAATGAGTCTGCATGAGAAGTTTTCCGAAAATGGGGGCTGCTGGGGCCCACCTCCTGTTTTCTCAGATGGCAACTAATGTTGGGATGCCGGCTTACAATTTGTTGCAAATGACGGTGATTGATGAAGAATGCAAAGCCAAACATGACTGCCTAGTGCGATGCCATGAACGATAATTCTGACAAGAGAGCATGTTTCATTCTGATGCAATGCATCTGGCCGCAATTCTGTCCAGGAATTTTAGCAAAAGGTAGGCTGGGTGTGGTCGAGGCTGTAAGCCAAGCCCCACATGCTTACAGTGGCCCTCACGACCTTGTCACCAGAAGTTAGCGAAGGGCATCGCACTGTAGAACATATCTGGATGTATCCAACCAAAGATGCATTCAGATTCGGTTGATTTAGAAAAACTTGACATGCAAGTATTGCCCAAGTGCTGAGTCAGACAAATTCCAGTGTGATAGAACATGCGAGATCGTGACGGTTGGTGACAGGTCACATGTCACTCGAGCTGCTAAGCATGGCATTTATGTTCGCTCTGATTTGCAGCTTGCCGAGTTATGTGTTAACACACCAGTTCCAAGCGTCTGTTTCCCAAAATTGATTTCTGCCCACTCCAAAGAAATGTGCACTGTTCCTACTCACACTAGAACTTTTCTAAATGTATCTGACCGCTATTACAGCAAGACCTGGACGAATCTGACCGCGATCACGTCCAGAGCTTAGTAGAAAAAGTCCTGGTGTGAGAGAGTATGCGCTGAGGCATTCCGTGGCCCGGGTGTTTTTCCAGCAACTGGTCGTATGAACCTCGAAGTGCATTTTCAAATGAATGGAAGTCCGTAGAGAAACATTGAGACATGGAACAGCCCTGGCGATGGGAGAGCAGACTGTGCCAATGTATCATCTTAAAATAGGACCGAATCCTCTTCTCTTTTTCTGCTTTTTATTTTTTTGAACAGAGCCTTATGGTCCTGGCTCAAAGTTATGCCAGTTTTTCCAGTCTCAGTTCAACTTGTTGCTTCCTTTGGATTCAATTTGATGCAACCTTGCCTCCCACCAGCCAGTTCTGCTGAACTTGGGATCCGAAGCGCCCCGCTCGTCAGCTGGTCTCGTCTCTATTAAACCACCACTACTTGGCGCAGCTGTCGGCCGCAGGAAAAAGAAGAGTAAAAAGTGCTAAAAACGTTTCTAGTCGGATGAATTTGGGCGCTCCTGTAGCGGCCCGTACGTTTCCTAAAATTGTGGCTTGTTAACGGGCACGGCCTTAGGAAGTACTGGTGCTTTAACACCTTTATTTTTCCTCCACTGTGCTCTGATTTCCATCGATCAGTCTTTCGTCAAAGCCCACATCTTCTCCCTGTTGTTGCGCGTATTATCCAATGTGATGCTGCGTCTTTCTCTCCAGACGACGCATATGAGATGATATGGTTGCCTTTCTGATTAGACCATACCATAGCCTAAGTTTCAGGCTTTTGGAAAGTGTAAGGGATGTTTAACTTAGTCCAGAGGAGGAGCTGTGGAGGAAGTTCGGGGAAGGGAGAAAGGGATGGGAAAAGCCCAAACATCACTACCGGTAGCCCGTGCTCAGAGATCTATTGCTTCTCTGAATCTCTGTTAGATTAAGCAGTGGAAAATGTTCTCCCGTTCCTGATCTGGACAGACTCAAAAGATTTCTAGACTATTTAAGATGGGGTTGCTCTTTTTGCGCCGCATGTGTAGCCACTGGCCAATCGTCAACTGCCAGTGGGAGGGTTACATATGAGGTCAACCATTACAGGATGCTTCGAGTTTGACGGAGCGAAGAGATTTGAATTCACGCCATGGTATATTGATGTCTATGTTGAGGTCAGGTCAACAGCAGCGGCCGAGCAGCCCTCCTTGACTGTGTGGTTATATTATAATACGGGGATGGGAGCCTCTATATGTGCCTGTAGCTGCATCAGTTCCCATTGAGCTGGATCAAACTCTAGGTCCCCTATGCGTGTATCCGTACCGAAGATTCACCGCAGATTATAAGCTAAGACCCTAACTTACCTCAGCAGAGAGGCGTCGGGCGTGACTTGTTCCACCCCTCCGTTTACAGCTCTAGGCATTTCTCTATTACGGCAATCTATAGAAAAGGCAGTAAAGACCGACTGGTATGAGTCATTCGAGGGCCTGTGCAAGAATTTGGGCCTCACTCAACTGTTGTCCACTACACAAAAATGACGTCGCTCCACTTACAGTGACTTACTGTCCACTGTCCATGTGAAAAACTGCTTGGACAGTAGTCAGAAATCGGATGGACAATCGACTGTCCACGATCGTATAGTTCCCAGCCTGCATAATTTGTTATGTGGAAAGTCCTTCAAGGAACTCACCATGTGGACCTGAACTTGGAGAGCGTACTTGGTTTGGGTGGACAAAACGGTTCTGACGCCCTGTCTTGTAGTGCTGTCACGGTTGGAGTGCTGTATAATGGACAGTAAGCGGAGCGATGCTGCGTTTCCACAGTTTTGGCTCACTCTGACAGCTGTCCACGAGCTATATAAAATTTGGTATAGGGGACAGTAGTGGAGCGAGGCCCTTTATATGCTTTGGTTTGCTGCTGATCTTGGTCGAGGATTCCCCAATCACCTTTTTTTTCCATGTTATGATCCTGGCTCATTTTGAAGTACACATTCATCAGAAAGTACAATGCCATCCAATTGCAGAAAGAAATTAATGAACTTGAGAGGAGAGGGAAGGAAAGAAGAAGAAGAAGATGAAAGAAAGAAGAAGAAGAAGATGTACAGCAACGAACACCAATGAGAATTCCCTTCTTCTTCGCTAACCACTCTCCTCCTCCTTATCTCCTCTCCTCTTATTCAAATGAGAAATATCTGACATAATAATAATAATGTTGGATGGCTGAACCAGAATCAATGGCCGAATCCCTCTTCTATTGCAGGCATCGAATGAAGTCCACCATAGCCATGGCCACCCTTCTTCCTCCTTCCACGGCCAATGCTATGGCGGACTACCAGGGCACCGCCCTGCTGTGCAAAGGACAACACAAAGCAGCTATGGCTGCTCTAGCCCAGGCTGCCATGCCTGACTCTGCCTCAAAGTTTCTTGGTGTAGCTCCAGTGCAACGGGCCTTCCAGATGCAGCGCCCACCAAGGTGATGAAGATGGCATCCACCATGGCCAGGTAAGTACCCCTGGCGCTCCGTCCTCCTAGTCCCGCTCTTCTTCCTCCTCCTGTCCTTGCTTCTCCACAGCAGCCCTGCTCTTGATGCTTAGCGCTGCTCCAGCAAGCGCTCCAACCAGTGTGTCGCCAAACTTGCACACCGATAATGAGGAGGAACACTTCGCTCCTCCTGGAGATATAGTGGCCTGCTTGCCTCTTGACGAGTGACTTCCTAGGCCTCGCAACCTCCAAGCAACCGGTACCTCCTCCGTTGCGAAGGGAAACATCATTGCAGACTCTGATATTGCCCGTACAGGCCCTAGACTCAGAGTGGTTGGACTGGTACCCGCCTAGACCTAGCCTACAACTACTGGGCCTCTAAAAATGCCAACTTTTGTCTTCTTCTGCTCGGTCTCGAGTACCCGGCATATCTACCTCTACTTGGTGTGGTACCGGCCTACCTGCTAATTAAGTGTTTTCCGCTTCTCTATTGCGGCCCTCTTTCCCCGCCACTTGAGTGTTTTCCCCCTGCTGCAACCCTCAATGTCATGGCCACAGGTAAGTACCGGCCCTTCGGGCCTTCTGAATGAACTGGTGCCCTTGCGAGTCACACACACACTCAAGCTGACAAGCACTTAGACAGGCATGCAGACCAGCAAACACACACACACACAAGCTTAGAAAACTGAGCAACAAGTGGGAAACTCAGCAATGCATACATTCCATGAGCAAAACTCGGAAATCAGGTGTGTGTCTCAGTCCGTGTTTGGCAGGTCATTACACTACCCCCCTCTCACTCTGAGTCCCCGACAAAAGCATTGTAAACGAACATAGCAAAGAGAATTCATGAGTACTCAGTAGCAGTGAGCTTTGCATAAATTTTTGGTACAACAGTAGAGGCTGTTTGTCGTTCGTATGCTTTGACAACGCGAGGTGCGCTGCACAATAGTTCGTTCTTTGAGATCCAATAGAGATCATTCAATGGGTGATACATGAAGTGAATGTGGTAGTGTTTGTTGTCCTTCCCCAATGTGACCTTTAATTCTATTTATCTCGTGACCGCCATAGATCGCATGAGGGATCATGTCCTCCCGATAGTCGAAAGATTTAGCATCACGGTATATGAACAACTTTCATGTGTGAAAGACTGGGCACATGTGACGATGAGGAGGCACAACAATTACATATGAACGGCCAAACTTATCATCGCCAATCACATCCAAGACTTCCCACGGACCATAATAGAGAGGGATAAGTTTGCGTGACACCCCCTCTTCTTTTGAAAATTCAGACATGTCGACCCAGACATAACCCCCCACTTCGATAGCCAAAGGTGTGCGTTTTCTTATTTGCGTGATGGATCATGGCGTTTTGTCGCTTGGTCATTGCTGCAATGGCGACCTTGAGCAAGCAATCATACTTGGCTCTGAAGCCAGGTCTACCAGCCGTCAGACCAGCCGACTATTCAGGGAATAAGTAGGAGTGCGGATTATGAATCTGCCAACCGTAATGTAGCCTGTTTGGTGTCATGACGGTGAAACAATGGATGAACTTCCGATGAAGTTGTTGTACTCTTCATCCCACTTTTCCTGATTCGGAATAATTAAGGCAGAAACAAGTTAAAACACGGTCTGATTAATTTCCTCAGCCAAACCGTTGGCTTCAGGATGTCGACCAGATGTCATGCTCAATTTGAGGCCAGGTAGTTGGGACGTGAAATCCTTTCATTTAGTACTTACGAAAGCGCAGGTCCCGATCACTCACAAGGGTTTTCGAGGTCTTGAACTGCAGAATGTACTTCTGGTGGAACTTCCGGATCACAAGTTCAGCTGGGGCATAAGGTGGCAATGAAATTAGAATCAGAAATTTGGAAAATTGGTCAACAATCACCATCACTTGTGAATATCTATACTTACTCGTCTTTCCCCTGCCCATGAAGTTGATAGGGACACTCTTTGGGACTGTTGGGAATGAGAAGAGGTTTAAGAAACCCAATGGACTTTTGCCTGGATGGTTTGTTTCGTTGGCATACTCAACACAACCATAAACTTTTCAGCAGATCCTTTCATACCACGCCAGTCAAATTGTTGTAATAGGTTTCCGTAAGTTTTTGCCATGCCAAAAAGTCCATTTCGACCATGAGCCAAATCCAAGAAATGTCTGCGGAGAGGCTCATGTTTGGGTACACACAAACGGTCCTTCTTTCCATAGCGTCGGAAAACCAATCCTTCACATTCGTGAAAATCAGGTTGACTGTTGGGGTCAGCCCGTAGCTGCTCAAGGATCCGATTAAGGTCCGGGTCCTTGGCAGTTTGCTCCACAAGTTTCTCCTTCAGTTTCTTCCGGAGGTCGTAGGAGTGTACAAGGCCAGTCATATACTTGCGATGGTGAGACAATGCATCAACGACTCGATTATGACGACCCTTTTTGTGTTTTAGTTCAAAGTAAAATATGTCAATTTCATGGAACCAGTGAGTCAATGCGGGGGATAGGGTGGTTTGCTCCTTGATTCATTTCAAGGTCTCATGATTTGAGAAGACCTTGAAACGACGTCCCAAAAGATAGTCCTTCCAATGGTTCAATGCTTCGTGTAGAGCATAGAGCTCGCGCATGTAGGTGGAAGCGATTACCTTTTCGTTGGATATCCATTTGCTATAGTATTCGAGCGGTCGCAAACCATCACTATCATCTTGCAGCAGCACCGTGCCAATCCCTTACTGGCTCGCATCTGTAGGGACTACGATTGTGAGTTTGGAATTTGCAATGTGGAGCACATGATAACTTACCAAGGCCTCTTTCAAGGCTTGAAAAGCGGTCTCACATATTACATCCTACGTGTAAGATACGTTCTTGCTTGTTAGTTTGGGCAACGGGCGAGCAACAGTAGAAAATCGAGGCACGAATTTTCGATAGTGTGAGAACGCAACTCGCGGACGTTTGCAGATTGAGGCCACTTGCGTATAACCTCAACCTTGGTTGCCTCCGGCTCAAGGCCGCTCGCAGACAACCGGTGCCCCAGATAGATGACGTTGTCCCTCCCAAACTCAAATTCCTCTTAAGTGAAGTGGATCTGCATTTTCTTGAGGATGGTGAATACGTCCTCAAGATGCATCATGTGTTCCTCAACTGATTTCCTAAAAAATAGAATTTCATCTAATAGATACAAAACTACATGTCGACCGATCTTCGCGGAGGACCTTGTCAATAAGACTTTGAAAGGTGGCCGGTGCGTTCATGAGGTCGAAGAGCATTGTAATAAATTCGTGAAGCCCATCACGAGTCTCGAATGCAGTTTTGTGCTGGTCTGCAAGATCAAATTCAATTTGGTGGTACACTGACTTGAGATCGATCTTGGAGAAGACCTTGCACCCATTTGCAGCATCAAGCAAACCATTTATGTGTGACAAAGGGTACACATTCTTCGTTGTGATGTGGTTTAGACTGCGGTAAGGAATACACATATACAGTTTGTCTCCTTTTGGGGGACAAATAGGATGGGTGCATCAAATTCAGATTCACAAGGTTTAATCCATTCCTTGTCGATCATCTCGTCGATCTATTTTCGGAGTTCCTCCAACTCGTCGGTTCCATACGGTATATACAACCCCTTGGGGGAACAACGCCTTCAACCTACTCAATCGTGTGTTTGACCTATCGTGTGGGAACTCCACGGGGGTCGGCCAGAACTTTTAGAAATCAGTCGAGTAGGCTTTGGATGCTTGTTGGGATCAACAGGGGTGAGGGATAAGAAAAAGGATCACCTAGATCAGATCGCAGATTTCTAGTAAAGGAAACCAACTCTGAAGTATGACCCATTTGGAATAGAAGTAGGTGGAAAAATAAAAATACTAGAAGTAGGCAAAATAAGATTTCTTATAGCTGCAAAAGCAGAAGGCACATGAGTAGGCCGAACAAAAGCAACATACAATTGTTCTTCCTCCTTGTGCTTGCGCCATTTCTTGGAGAAGTGCATTGTATTGAGACAAATCATTGGGATTCGCTTTTCTTGTCTAGAAATATTGTGTGTTCATTTCCCAAATCATCATGCACAACAAAGAGATCAGCCTTCCACTCGGTCCATTTGCATTGGGACCGTAGCCAGCCCAATCCAAGAAATGTGTCGAAAGGACACTTATCAAGCACATAGAGGTTGAGTGCATGTGTGATTGTCTTATCTTTGTCAAAGGTAGTGCGCACACCTTTGACTGCATGCGTGAAGGAGAAAACTTCTTGTTGCCTACTTGGGTCTCGCAAGGGGCCTGCAACTCCACTTGCTTCATTCCCAAGCCCACCTTGCGTACCCCGTGTGGAGACATGAAGTTAGTAGTTGCACCACAATCAACCAAGACACGAAGGTAGCGGTGGTTAATGATAAGCTTGAAGAAGATCAATTCCGTTGTCCCTTGAGCACGTTGCTTTTTCATCTCAGCTCAATGCTCAAGGTGATAGTGGAAGTTAATCTTCTCAGACTCCTCCCAAGGCTCAATATAGAGTACATGACATGCGTTAACTTTGGAATCAGCAAATGGTGCGGCTTCAAGAGAGGATTGTTGATCTGCGTCAGATTCAGTTCTCTTGTTGCGTCAGATTCAGTTCTCTTGTTGTAGAAGGTGTTGATGCCAACTCTACGCCCGATTCGGGTTTCCCTGCAGCATATAGCAACTTTTGACTTCATGGTTGGGTTTCAGGCAATGCATGCAAACTCCCTTCTTGATCTTAGGATTCCTAGCCTTCTATTCACTTTTATTGATCGGGAGGTCCAACCAAGGTTTGGTTGCAGCATCCTCTGCCTCTGACTTGGCCGGGATCTTGACTCCTTTGGGGAGTGGGACGCAGTTCTTTCCCGAGTTCTAGTTTGGTCCTTTCACATTGGCATACTTTCTAAAGGCATCAAAATTTTCTTCATCGTTATTAATATCAGAGTCGTGGGCTGAAGATGAACAAGTATTAGAGTCCTGCCCTTGATTGTCATCAAGAGTGGGGTCATCTGCATAGGCCTCCTCATCAGCCTCCAACAGGTCATGCACAGCAAAGCGGTTGCTGCCTCTAAACGGCTTGCCGCCTTTTTGTTCAAACCTTCTGCACCAATCAATATGATTTTGTCACATGGATGCTGCCTGCTGTGAAAACAAGTTCTTGTGCCTCGAGGATGACTACAACCTGCATGAGGGAAAGCTAGTCCGTGTATCCAATGTGATCTTAGTGTGCAAGTAGTTGGAACCACACCTTTCACCACATCCATGCATGAGTGTGCAGTCATTTCCAACCCGGGGGTAACAAAAAGTTTGCTTAGATACAATTGCAGGTTGTGCATGGTGCTCGTCCACTTGCTGTGCTTGGGATTTTCAAGCTTGTTCCTCACTCTAGCAGCAGCATATGGATCTTGTTTTATCAAGATCTTGTCCAGTGTGGCCACTGGTATGGCCACTGGCGTGGCCTTGAGCCACTGCGTTGGATCAATCTTAGTATACCCGGCTTGCATAGCTTGGACTTTTATGCTGTGTCTGAACTCGAGGCTGCAGCAGTTGCAAAAATCCCTGCGCTGTTGCTTGTTGCAGCAGCAGCGGGGTCTGCACCTGTTGCAGGTCTTGTTTGAACCACAACTAGAGAAGAAGAGGTGGAGGAATGGAGGGAAGCAAAAATTGTTGCATTTGCAGCAGCGGGAGTAGGGATCAGAGGTGGAGGGATGATTGCACGGGCATCCCATACGTGCGCGACACTTACTTGAGTGGCTTGAGCTTCGAGATGAATAGAACTCACCCCCCTCTCCTGACTCCTTCAACGCAACCCCTACACTAGTGTCCTATCTACTAGGAGGGTTTGACTCGACACCAAAGTGCAACGCCGGATCCCCCGCCGATGCTGAAGATCAAAGTAGCAGCTTGCAGTCCGTAGATGCAGAATGGCTACCTCCCTCGAGCTCGGCTACTTAAGGGAGGCCCTAAAGTCGCCAAATGTCTCCCTTGAATCAGATGCCGGGTGCGTGTCTCCCTTGAATCAGATGCCGGGTGCGAGTGCCTCTCACTGTCGCCACTCCATAATTGTAGCACGAAGTCTTCTCGAAGTGTCTCGTCACTCCAGACTTACTTTCACACAACCTAGTTAGGTGTCTGAATCCCTCTTCTACTGCAGGCATCACATAAGGTCCACCATAGCCATGGCCACCCTTCCTGCTCCTTCCACGATGGAGTATGGCGGACTACCAGGGCATCGCCCTGCTGGGCAAAGGATAACACAAAGCAGGTATGGCTGCTCTACCTCAGGCCGCCATGCCTGACTCTGCCTCAAAGCTTCTTGGTGTAGCTCCACCCCAATGGGCCTTCCAGATGCAGCGCCCACCAAGGTAATGAAGATGGCATCCACCATAGGCAGGTAAGTACCCCTGGGGCTCCTTCCTCCTAATCCCGTTCTTCTTCCTCCTGTCCTTACTTCTCCCCAGCAGCGCTGCTCTTGATGCTTAGTGCTGCTCCAGCCAGCGCTTCAACCAGTGTGTCACCAAACTTGCACACTGATAATGAGGAGCACTTTGCTCCTCCTGGAGATATAGCGGCCTGCTTGCCGTTTAGGTTAGACTTCCTAGGCCACGTGGCCCCCAAGCAACCGGTACCTCCTCCCTTTCGGAGGGAAACATCATTGCAGACTCTGATATTGACCGTACAGGCCCTAGACTCAGACTGGTTGGACTGGTACCCGCCTAGACCTAGCCTACAACTACTGGGCTTCTGAAAATGCCAACTTTTGTCTTCTTCTGCTCGGCCTCGAGTACCCGGCACATCTACCTCTACTTAGTGAGGTATCAGCCTACCTGCTACTTGAGAGTTTTCCGCTGCTCTAAGTGTTCCGAGGCTCTTTCCCCACCACTTGAGTGTTTCCCCCCGCTATAACCCTCAATGTCACGGCCACAGGTAAGAACCGGCCCTTCGGGCCCTCTGAACGATAAAGTGCCCTTGCGGGTCACACACAAACTCAACCCGACCAGCACTCAGACAGGCATGCAGAGCAGCAATCAGGCACACACACAGACTTAGAAAACTCAGCAACAAGCGGGATACTCAGCAAGGCATATATTCCATGAGCAAAAATCAGAAATCAGCTGTGTCTCAGTCCATGTTCGGCAGGTCATTACATCCATGTAAATATCTCTGTGAGTGAGGAGAGTCGTCACATTGTGGCAACCCTCCGAGTTTGCGCGCGGATTCGCTGCTTTTTTCCAATCGTTTGTTTCTTTTTTTGTGTTTTTTTTTAACTTCAGACCATTTTGGAATTTCCCGATATATGCGTAGCACACTTGTGCAGGGGCCATGCTACATTGAATCTTCTCTCTTCTCTGTATTGTTCCAATTTTAACGGATGCCTGGAAGGACAACTGTTTGTCCCTTTTCATGCCAAATGTGGCTAACTTTCCACACCCCCTTAGTCAAATAACTTAGTACACAAACGGCTGTCTCTGTTGGTGTCTCTGCTGGTAAGTGTCCGCGGGTGGCTGCCACCATCTCTTAATATCCATGGGTTTCCCAACAGTGGTCGCTCGAGTACCTCCTCATTGCATTCCGGTTTACGTGTTTGCTTTGGGAAAGCTTCCGTCCACTGCCTCCAGATCCTGATTAATGCAAAAATAGGACTGAATCCTAACATAGGGTCGTGCTGCTGTAGCAAAAAATAGGATAGGCTAGTGCTGATGCTGACAAGAGATCACATTGTGCCAAGTCTTGTCTAGGAACCAAACTGAGTCCATGGTGGTTATGAACTTATGAAATATCCATTGACGGAATAGATGGTCGTAAAATTACTGACATAATGCGTCCAGGACCATAAATTATAGTATCGGAAACCGACGGAAGGAGAATTTCTTAAAGTAGATCAGCCTCTAACAAATAATCCAAATGTTGGTGGATTTGGACGAGAAAATACGGAAATTGTTCGTCAAAATCCTTTAAGAATGGAAGGATTGATTCTTTTGTTTATTTCTGTGATTTCGTCAAAATCCTTTAAGAATGGAAGGATTGATTCTTTTGTTTATTTCTGTGATTTTAGCTGAGTTCTTTTTAGTGCTTAGATTCCCTCATCATGATGGGCTTTTGTTCTGAATCCAGATTCATTCGGAGTACACTCTAATCCTCATGGGCCCAGGATTCAAGTTGGAAGATTATGGTAATTGATGAATGGTGCAAAATGCCAAGCACGGCAGCCTAGTGGAATGCCATTACACATGACAGGTCTGTCTGAAAAGATGGCAGATTTCCGATAGCCTTGGGTCGGTCGGCGGGATTGTCATTGAGAGAAAAACGGAGCGGAAGCCGATGTCTGTCTGTTGCTGGATTTTGGCCTGCGCAGCTTCGGGGATGCCTGCATTGTGTTTGCTCCTCCATACTGATCTTGGGAATTATGGTGGGGAAAGTGTCTTTGCATACTATTAGGTAATGATGCATGCTGGAGGTGATGATGATGGTGATAATGGTGGTGGTGGTGGCGGTGATGATGATGATGATTTCATCATCATGATGGTGACCGGTGGTGATGGTGATGTTGAGAGTATGTGGTGGTGATGATGAACTTTTTTGAGACTT
>BFEA01000200.1:1998290-2010019 GCA_003427395.1 Chara braunii | reverse complement strand
CTCTCTCTCTCTCTCTCTCTCTCTCTCTCTCTCTCTCTCTCTCTCTGTGTGTGTGTGTGTGTGTGTGTGTGTGTGTGTGTGTGTGTGTGTGTTTTTCTGTCCCTCCACTGCACGACATTCTAGATGTATAGGGTCATGGTAATGGTCCCTATGTATCCAAACTCTCGATCTACTGGGTCCGAGACTTGGACGATACCAGTCTATGTGGCTGACTGAAGTGCTCCAAAAGGGTACCTCGAGTTTCAACTGGATTTGAAACTCAGGCCTTCAAGTTGACTAAAGTGCAACAAGGCTGTTTCAACTTTCAAGTGCATTTAGAAAACCGTTTTGGTGACTCTGTCGTAGTTCCCGCTTTTTTTTTCTTCTGTTCTTCTTTTTCATTTTGCTAATTGTTCCCTCGACATGCATCAAAATCGAATGGTCCCATGCAAATAAGAGACAATCATCACTGGGCCCTCAAAATTTCAAAAACGCAAAATCCCAAAATGAATGGCCGGATCTTAGTCTTTCCTTTTACAGCGAGACTCGATCTGGCCGCTCATTTTGTGATTTTGCGATTTTGAGGGTCTGCCTTGTGTGAGGATGTTCTTAATTCTGGCTAGCAGTCTTGATCTTCTTCTTCAGAGTGAGTTTTCACTTTTCTTTATCGCAGGTTGACATGTAATAATTTTGCAATAATGGGATTTGCAGCTTTCCCGCCTGAATTGGCGGTCGGTCCAACGGTCTTCTGTAGCATTTTCCCATGCAACGTAAAAAGTGCATGTGATAGATACATCTTTTTGTTTTTGTTTTTGTTTTTGTTTTTTTGTTTTGTTGAAAGGCCCTTGTGCAAGACCTCTATCCCAGTGGTGGTAAGAGAACCATCGGGATTGAGGCTATCTGGTGGGCCACTCCATCTATTGGTGGGAGCATCACCTGCTGGAAACCGGGTCGAGCGTCCCTTGAGTACATCAAATTCTCGTGCAGCATCATTTCTGAACACTTGGGACCCTGCCAGCATTGATTGCCCTGGGTTTCAGGGGATGTACTGAGCAGGGTGTAATATCTTTAAGAGAAACTCTGCCGTCGGTGGCCTGGGAGGGAAGAACAAATTGCCATCCTGGACCCGGGGGGCACTGGGACTCATGGCTGTCTCCCCGCTACCAATCATCAAAAATGACTGGAGTTATGAAGGCTATGCCAGGAAAATGCTCATGAAAATACTCAGGAGCAGCTGAGGAGCAGGTGAAACGGTAATTTATGAATGATCAGATACCGTCCCCCAGACAGTTCTCCAGGGCCAGCGGATAAGGGGGAAAAGGATCAGTGAATTCTTGAGCAGGTCTTAACGGTTCCCTGGGGTCTACCCTTGTCCATTCGTGGAAGTGTAACAAATAATCACTTTCCAACTCTACCCTTTGCCCCTCTTGCAGTCCCGTCCCCTCTTCCCTATGATGCTCCGGTTGTCGTTCTTGCCGCCTGTCCTGACGCTGATCCAGCCTGTCTCCTGTCCAGGTCACTTTTGCCACCCAGCCCTCCCATGTCCCTCCCAGCCAGTCCTCACAAAACCGAGAGAGAATTCTGTCGATGTCCACCCTGGTGTGCGCCTGGTTAAACCACCAGTACTTCCTAAAGTCGTGGCCGTTAACGGGCCACGATTTTAGGAAACGTACGGGCCACTACAGGAGCGCCCAAATTCATCCAACTAGAAACGTTTCTACTCTATTTTTTTCTGCGGCCGATAGCTGGGCCAAGTACTGGTGGTTTAAGTTTTTCCTTGACAGTCTGCCACTGCGCCGTGATCTCATGCTGAACTAGTAGCCGTATTTGCTTCGTGACTTCCCCCTCTTCCACCCTGGCCCCCTCCAATTCCAGAATGCATCTACTCCACCATAATACCTACAGGATGGAACGCCTACCCGGGGAGTACATGTTCTCTTCAAAGGAGTTACCTCGAAACTGGGGGCAGTGTCCCAATAATGTGGCCCTCCAGTCCTATGGCCATGATGAGCCCGATACAATATGCCGCCAAATCCTGTCCCACCGTCACCACAGTAATACGGCTGCGGGGCACTGCAGGAAAATGTGCTCCACTATCTCGGGGCACTTTTAACCGGGGAAGTTCCGGAGGCATCATCGGCAGGGCAGAAATTTTCGCCGGCCTCTTGTGATGCTCTCTGAACCATTGAATGGGTTTGAGCAGGCCTCTATCTATGTTGAGATGGTGTTGCCATCTGTCTGCTACCACATCTCTTGGCCTGCGCTTTGGTCTGAGCATTCGGTATACTGTCTTAGTTTTTAAGGCGACTAGCGCTACCGGTTTTGCCTTTTCCCTCCTTCCCAACGTTTCCCGACCTTTCCACGACCATCTCAACTCGTCGGGATCGAAAGTGAGGTTCTCAATTGGGTTCATTGGCCTATAAGACCTCCAACCCCTCTCCTCTTCTATCACTCTAATACGATAGACCTCATGTCTCTTTTTCTAGATAAAGGGCTGTCGGCTCCCTTGTAGCTGGCCTTTCCCTGTGGTGGCAAAACATTCGATCGGTACGTGCCTTTGGTCTACCATGTGCACACGGCCTACTTCAGGTTGTGTTCCATTACCAGGTAGTCCAACCCATCCTTCTTCTAAGGTTGGGCCCTTCCTAAGCGTGGTGTACCATTGAATGGGAAAACTTTCAATAAGTTTTCCTGCTGATTCTGTTAGGTGGCAATACCGCAGGCATCCCCACATTCTTTCTGCATTTTTCCATTTCTCTGCTGCCACATCCCAGATGTCTCCCACCCTCCGGACCTCGTGATTCACCCAACCCCTCCGTGGGGGATCTGAGCTACTTCTCACCTGGCCGAGGGAATCCGTGATTAGCCTATTACCAAACAACGCTTGCCTAAAAACTTCCTCCCATCTTTCTGGTACCGAACGATCAAGGATTGGGAGTTTCCTCCACGTGCGTAGGGGACGTAACCAATGCTCGTTTGCCAGGTCACCATTCGTGTATTTCCTTGGTAGTCTCCAATACCTGACCTCGAGCCATACCAAAGGGTCAATCTTTGGTGGAGCCTCCGGGGCCAGGGCCGTGATTTTTGCCAAGCAGAGGGAACCCAGGGTGAGGAAGTTGCGAAAATGAGATGTTAGAACCAGTGGAAACTGCGCGGAGGGGTCAACAATTCCGAGCCCTCCTTCGGCCTTGGGCTCGATAACTGATTTTAATGCTACTCGATTGATGGTGTGGGAGTTGCCACTATCTCCTCTCCATAGGAAGACCGCCAGTTGCCGCTTTAGCGCCTTAAGCCCCTCCTTACTCATAGGTCATAAAATGGTTTTATACCAGAGAGTGGCTAGTACGACATTATTAATGACAAGGGCCCCCCCAAAGATTGAAGTGTGTTTGTGGTTCCAGTTCGCTAGTTTGGTCTGTGATGGCCTCACCAGCCAGTCATCGTTAGTGCTGGACATTCCCTTTGCTGTAACTAAAGCCCCTAAGAATCTTAGAGGATCGTCTGGGGGTAGCCAGGTAATTCACGGGTTCTCAGGGGGCCTGCCCACCTGGTGGTGCAGCCACCAAGTTAACGGATCGGTGACACCTCCCTTTAAGCTTCAGCGGTAGGTCCGGCAAGGAAACCTCGTTGCCCCCTACCTCTTTCTGGTTATAATGGAGACACTATCCGCTAAAATGAGACACAACGAAGACCTCACTTGGATCAGGATCATCGATATCCCAGAAGAGCCTGTGCCAATGCTTGCCAACCCCATCTTTCCCATCTTTCACATCTTTCCTTTCTGAAGGGCATTTTTCCCATATGGTAACTTGTTCTTTTTTCCCATAGGATGACTTTGTTTTTTTTCCCCATAGGATAACTTTGTTTTTTTTCCCCATAGGATAATTTTTGTTTTTTTTTCCCCATAGGACAACGTTTGTTTTTTTCCCCCCATAGGATAACTCTGTTTTTTTCTCATAGGATAACGTTGTTTTTTTTTTTCTATGATGAAGCGGTTTGGAGTTTAACGTCAAGCAATGAATGATCAACCGCTTCAACTTTATGATCATTTCAACTTGAGGTGGGAGCATGTAAACATGACATCTAAGGAAAAACAGTGGGGCATCCGAACAACATAAAGGCCTATGATTCCCTCCCTTTGTAACCTCTTTCCATTCTCAGACAATATTCAACAATTTGTCATTTTGGGGGGTATAAACCACCAGTACTTGGCCAAGCTATCGACCGTGCAAAAAAAATATAGTATGTTTCTAGTCGGATGAATTGGGGCGCTCCTGTAGTGGCCCGTACGTACATTTCCTAAAATTGTGGCTCGTTAACGGGTACGAATTTGAGAAGCACTGGTGGTTTGACGTCTTTGGTTCCAGTGCATTGGTATCCTTTCCATTGTTTCCAATGCGTCTTTAAGTTCCTTGTTAGTGATAGACCAGTACACCCGAGGCTAGCGCAGTCGCACTGCGCGCCAAGCTTCGTCGAACCACCAGTGGCGTCCTTCTTTTTTTGTGTGTGTGCTGGCGTTGCAGCTTGCTGGCCCCTTCTTTTTGTGTGTGTGTGCTGGCGTTGCAGCCTGCTGGCCATTGTCGTCCTGTAGCATCGAACTTTCAAAATTTTAGGAATGAGCCATAAACTTTTTGGCGTTTTGGCTGGGTCTATGTATTGGCGGTTTTAGTAAAATATCTGATGCATGCACTTATTTGAGTTTGTAAACAGCCCGGCAGGCAAAGCCTTAATTCTGGTGGTTCTCTTACGACCATCGGGAATAAATCAAACGGATCTGGGAGGTTTGTGATTATGTAGCAAACATGAAAGTGCTCCCCGTTGAATTCGATAATTGAAATGCATTGGGGAATAATTTGGGGTGTACAAAGACATTTCTTTGATGGTTATGGAAAGTAAAAGCAATGGTTGGTGTCATAATCGATAGTGTTTGCACTCTGAAAAAGTCGATCGCGTAGTATACTACAACCCCTTTAGAGACAAGAAAATTGAAAGGGGCACATAAATTTGCGCAATCATGTAAGCTCGTTTGACATGTGTCACAGACTGGACTTCACTCCATATTGGGGTGTAGGGATGCATTTGAGTTTCCGTACCCCTCATCCCCCCCCCCCCCTCTTGGTTTTCTTCAGGACATCTGTTAAAACTGGGATGATGATACTGAGAACGTTAGCATGGCTCCTTCGCAAAGATGGCACTGTGAAATGGTCCTCCCCCCCCCCTCCCCCCCAAGAAAAAAAAAAACCTTAAAAAATATATAAAAAAATGGAGAAAGAAAAAGCCGGCCTTGCCCACATGGGTTTATGAGATAATATGACCACGAGGAGGGCTAAAGTAGCAGAATATCGCGTTGTTGCCCGTTCCCGACAACCCTGTGCACGTGACCACAACACCAAGCAAAATCGCAGAAGGTTGCTGGCAAATGTTGCAAAATTTGTGATTTTGCTTGCCAAGTGTGAGTAGGCCCTTACTCTCCACAAAACTCTCCTAATGAGCGAGTATTTGGCGAGCACAAAAGACATCTTGAAGTCCCCGTTTGTCCGCCCAGACTCGTGGTAGACTCTCCGATCTTAGGCACACATTGACCTCTTGGCCGAAGACTCTCAAAATAACAGCCTCTGCAGGTGTAGAGCTCTCCAAGCTTCAAGTTTGGAAAAAACTTCAAGTTTGGAGTGTGCCTCTCATCTTACGACAACTCTCCGAACGATTTTTTCAACACGTGAACTGGAGAGTAAGGGCCTCACCACATCACCGTTGAAACCAACAAGATTTTGAAAGTTGTCAGAGGAAATTTGAAACGGAGGGTTTCAACAGTTTATCCCGTCTGGCCCACAAAAACTAGCAAACTGACCAGCTTGTGAAAGCTACGAACGAAAAGGCAGATCCTTCGGGTTAAGTGTCTCCCAGTGTGGACACCTATCTGGGTGTTGGGAGTTCGAATACTGGCCACAAGAAGCCCAAGTAGTAACGATGAGTGGACCACGGCACCGGCGTTACAAAAGTTGTCCCTTTGGAGAGATAAATAGACCTCTCTCTCCTAGGTCGTGCTTTGGTCAGGAATAATGTCATCCTGGCCTCTCTATGGTACAAATCAGCAATTTGGGCCGACTTTGAAGTCTTTTCAAAGACAGGTTGCAACATTCCTATGGAGAGGCAACCACGAGTTACAACACGTCATCAACAGAGTGGCATGGCTCTGGTAGTGCAGCCCAAAACCAAAGGAGGGCTGGGAATCGTCGACCGCGCCACCCAGCTTACCGCCTTCTCCTTGAAATGGATGAATAGGTTGATTCTTGACCCTCAGATAGCACTGAAGCAGATCGTTGGAGCAGATCGTCAGATTGGCTCCGCAGACCCCGCCAAGCATAACCCCCCTCCCTCACATGGGTGGCGGACAGGGATTGGCCCATCCCCAAGAAGCAGTGTAGAAAAGGACTGGAGGAAAAAAAGGAGGTGAGGACAGACTTAGAAAACGACCCCTTCCCTTACCCAGGCCTCCCTGCTAGGGAGATCCCTGATCATCAACACATCAGTATTCTCCACTTTGTGGCACATGGCCTCCATATGATGCCCCCCTGATGACGACCTGAAGAAGCTGAAGGCTAGAGCCAAATGTTATTTGTGGACTGGTGACCCCAGCAGAACCTCTTGCATAAAATTGTCATCAGGAAACCACAAGAAGGAGGGCTAGGTATAATCGATCATAAACAGGAAGCGATCACCCTCCAAAATGGATAATCAAAATCCTAACCAAACAAGCCCTCCCGTAGACCAAGATGGCGGTAGACAACATAAGGAGCTTGGCACCAGTAGCGACCCCACCGAACATGAGTGGCCTGTTCTGGATCATGGCAAAGGAATGGACAATCAAATCTGGGAGACCAGAAAGGAAAACTAACCTAGCGACCCCCATTCAGCCCCCCACTACACCCTCCCCCTACTGGTCACCGATCCTTAAGGCCTTGCGTTGTCTGATACCAGAAAAGAAAGAACCCCCGAGCAACAAAGAGGAAGTCCTACGACAGCCCCTATTTTGCAACCCTTGGATCAAAAGCACAAAGGGCAGACCGGGGACCCTCCGGGCCAAAGACCGGAGATGGTTGTATTGGGTGGAGAGAGGTGTATGGCAGGTCAAACATTTGTGGTCCGAGGACAAACAAGAATGGCTCACCGCACAGGACCTTCGTGCTCCCTTAAAAGGTTGCCACCTACTGACCACCAACCTGACAGAAATCCTCCAAAGTATCCCCCCCCCCATGGAAGACCTTCCTAAAAGAGACACATACCTGGAAACCAGGAGACTGGGGACTACTCACCACACAGACCCCACCAACAAGAGCCTATCGATTTGTGTCAAAACCGGACTCAACTAACTACCAGGCCAATTTCGTATCCTACCCCATCAGCAAACACAACATACATGAACTGGAGGTCCCAAACAAAACACCACAGCACGAACAAATTGAAACCTACCTCCTCAGGAAGGTTAGAGTCTCCCACAAGAAACCCTGGATTATATTCCAGTCGGAACTCAGCATCAAAGAGCTGGAATTCGACCCGAAGGAATGAATATGTGATCTAGGCGTGGCCGGTAAATCGAGGACGATAATAAAATACGACGTTAAGCTCGGAGATAACCTCGGGCTACAAACCAGAGACCCGAATCCAAGGCTGGCCGAAAAATGAAGAACCACTGAATCTAGATACCAGGACCCCCATCTCCATCACATGAACCAAATACCTTCTCATCAGACCAATTAGAATTCGAAGTATGCAATGGCTAATAGCACATGCAGCCATTCCAGTCAACCAATGGCTACACTTGAGAAGAAAACACTTCGATCCTGGTAGCTCAGAATGCTGCTCAATGTGCGACAACGACTCACCCGAAGACATCCCCCATTGGTCGATCCTGTTCGCTTCGCCCCCCCCTAACATCCCCGCTATCTCTATCCTACTCCTCACTGACATCCCCAGCAACATCAGAGGCAGCAGGGAAGTATGGTTCACCCTGCTCAGGAAGCTGGCATTGTGGGTGATATGGAAACACAGGTGCAGTCAGACAATCAAGGGAACAGAGGTGGCAAGGGAAGAAATGTGGTCACTACTGCTGAGCATGGCAGGGACAGAAATCAGGAGCAGATGGCGGAGAATAGTGAACTCCACGAGGCACAGACCAGAAGGACAAGCAACCAAGAAACGTACTTTCATAAGGAGCCGGTTGCTAAAGGGCAAGGTGGCAACGATAAGTGACAACATATTGAGATGGACGAAATGGCACCTGACACAATCATGAAGACTACGAGGGTACCTGCGAGGTGACCTGGCTGAAGGCTATGTATGGTGATCAGCAAAAGGAGGACCGGAAACATAGGGAAGGGTAAGGATAAACAATAGAACACAGAGCAGACCCCCCCACTGTTCTCGTGATACAGGGACTCATTCGACAGGCCCTAAGTAGAAGCCTGAGAGGAACAGATGGTCAGGGCAAGATGACAGTCAATCCTCCTTAGAATGGAGTAATCAATGCTGGTCAGGGGTCCTTCGGCCAGACGGAAGAAAGTGTTGAGTGAGTAATACGTTGTAACCATTTTTCAACTTGCCGGGGGAATAGGAACCGGACTGATGCTCCCCAGAATGGATATGGAGCCAGGACCATGAGGACCTGTTTAAAAAAAAAAAAAACAACGACCCTTTTGGGCTTTGCATCTCAGGAACTGGCGCAGACTGCTGTTACCCGATAGGCCGGTCCCCGGTTGCTGGGAGGAGGTAGCAAGGCAGCCTCTCTTCGGGAATGGGTGTGTTACGGATAGGCACAGCTGGTGTATGGCAGCTCAGAAAACACGTGGAAGGGGTGGGTGAAGAATGGTGTTTTGCGCGTGAAAGGCGTATCGGACCCGGCAACAAAGGACTGGCTCACCCCAGACCAGCTAAGACCTAGACTTAGATATTGTCACGACATTGAAGGGGTGCTGGAGAAGCTGTTTTTTTTCGATCCCGCTGGACTGGGTGCGCATATTAAGGAAGGGACCGTCCATAGAGGAGAGCGACTGGGTGACACTCCATGGGAATAGTGGTCTGATTGGGAACACGGTAGTGGCCCTCCCGAATGGGGACATGCTGATCTCCCTCTTCCATTTCCAACCTGATAACCAGTTGACAAGGACCTAGTACCCGGAGGAACTGTTATCGGTGGACAGGGGATTCGGGTCCTAAGAGACAGTGATACCTGGATAGGCCAGGATAGCCCATATGCCAGCGACCCTGCTGGCACTGGACCCGGATGAATGGAAATGGACCACCACCATAAAAAGAGGCCGGTCCCACACACACCACCTTCACTCTCTCCCGGTCAAGGCAATCTATCGAATCCTACGCCCCTGGGAGGATTTAAAGGAGAAAGTCAGAAACCGCTGGTCACTTCGCCTAAACATCAACCAGAATGACCTAAGGCACATTAGGTGGTTCTCAGGAACCAGGGATGGCCCTGCTAAAATGACCTCCCTGCATTGGCAAATGGCCCACCGGTATCTGCCCACCATAGACAGAACTACTTTAGAACAGCGAGGTTTAGCTTACCCATGGTGCAAACGGTATGCAGGAAACTTTCCGGCCAGGAAAATCCCCGAAACCATTGAGCGTATCTTTATGCAGTGCCCGGGGGCAGTCTGGGCCTGGCGATGGTGGGAGCGCATCTGGCGGCAGATGGGCACAAACACGCAGTGGCATGGGACTGGAAGGCCATACTTTGTGGGGCCTGGCACCCTGACTGCCCGGACCCCTTTACCTCGGACGTCTTTGAGTTGGGGAGGATGGGCCATTTTGAGACGAAGATGCACATAGTAGCAGGCGTGTTTGGTCGCTTTCTTGGTTCACGAGGGGCTGCCTCGGTAAACAACCACTTGTGTTTCAATTTCTTCAGGTCTGTGTTTCATAGCTTTTTACGAGGGGTTGCACTGGGAGCCAGTGCTTGTTGGAAGGGGCAAAGATTGGGCTAGACTTCACAGAACTCATTAAACAACAAATAAAAATAGACATAAGCGAATGATGGGAAGTGCAGCCAAGTAGCTCAGTGGGTAGAGCACGGTCTGAAAATGCGCATTGTGGTATGAGGATGCGGGTACAAAACTCAATCACAACCTTGTACATTTGGACCGGTGGGTGTTGACCAACATATGGCTGTATGTATTGTCTCCTGACCGCTACATGGTCATGATCATTGATTACAGACCCTGCCTGTATCGCTCAGGGGATCGAGTCCCAGGTGTGTATGTTGGTTCTGGGTTCTACAGGGTTGCTGGGGGGTGTTGGTCTTGGTCATTCTGTTGATCTCCCCAGTCTGGCATATTGCACATCCATGCCATTTCCGATTGTTGCTAATATGGTAGAGTTATCTTGTTACATGTCACAGGTCACGGGTTCAAGCTTGGTGTCGGACCTTGGGGGGGAGGTCTTGTCCAGACCTTGGGGGGGAGGTGTTGTCCAGTTTGGCCCGTTATGAGTATCCTCTACACACATAGTGCTGTCCATAGGCCTTCAGGCACATACATCTGGACTCACAGATTCACTGAGCACGCATACAGCCTTCGGGCAAAAGTATAGCTTGTGAATTACACGTAACCTACAGGCTCATATACATAGACAGATTCACAGAGCACACATAGAGCCTTCGGGCACATGTCACAGGTCACGGGTTCAAGCTTGTCGGACCTTGGGGGGGGGGTCTTGTCCAGTTGAGTATCCTCTACACACATAGTGCTGTCCATAGGCCTTCAGGCACATACATCTGGATACACAGATTCACAGAGCACGCATACAGCCTGCGGGCACATGTGTACACATAGCTTGCGAATTATACATAGCCTACGGGCTCATATACATACACAGATTCACAGAGCACACATACAGCCTTCGGGCACATGCATACACATAGCTTGTGAATTACGCATAGCCTACGGGCTCATATACATACACAAGCTTCCGGGTACACACATAGATATATAACTATAATACCAGGCTGGGGGGGTCTAGTGACTAGGTGGGGTCTAACATATGCAGTAGGTTCAGGTAGGTTGGATAGGGTGCCATTGGGTGTGGATCCTAGTGATATTCGGATAGAACTGTCTGGTGACTATATACAAGGCTTAGACCCTAGGGTAAGTGTAGGGACATAAGTCGCTCAGGCCGGTCCGAGTTCCGCCTGGCCTTGGGTAGGCTAGGGGAAGGACGGTAGACTGCATCCGTGGGTGCTAGCCTGTCTGAACCTGGGGCCTATAGTAGATTGTCTGGGCCTGGCGCCCAAAGTTCCCGTACGACAAGGCTCGCCTGATTCCGCTTCCACCAGGGCTGGGCAACCTATCAGCCCTGGTGCCTATCGCTGGTGCTCGGTCCAAGTTGCCTGCCCATTGGTAGGGTGATGGTCCTGACTCCTGAGTGTGCTTGGCCTGTCCTGGATCTGGCTGGCCTTGGGTAAGTCGGGAAGTCCGGACTCGTCCATTCTCGTTGAAGTAGGATAGTAGGATAGGGGGTGCGCTAGGAATATTGACGTGAGGATGGGATGGGAGGTGGTCTCATATTCCAGGACACCCACGGCTCACAGCTCCAGGTGATCACTGCCAGTGTGTGGTCAGTGACTGACATCTACATCACCCCTGGATTCCTTTTTTTGAAAAAAAAAAAAAAAAAAGGGGCGATGGGAAGATACTTTTTCTGAGTGCTGGTCACACTGAGGTAGGATAGTGGGATAGGGGGTG
>BFEA01000200.1:1970870-1988493 GCA_003427395.1 Chara braunii | reverse complement strand
CCCCTGGAACACCTTCGTACGGCCGTCGTTCGTACACCCGTATGGGCGTACGTCCGTCGGTCCGTACAGGCCTTACGGAGACCCCCCATACGACGTACGGAGGACGACACAGCCCTGGTAGAATAGCAGGGAGCCTGTCCCCTTGTTCCTTCTGCATCCCCGGTCCATTTGGTGAGCTGTTTGATCTCTACCGTGATGTGCTTATTTCCTCTGAGTAGATGTCCCAGGGTGTTGTCTTCCAATGATCCCTCCCTTTCTCTGTGGTCTTGGGCCCTCTCCTTCTTCTT
Source organism: Chara braunii (assembly GCA_003427395.1). Taxonomy (NCBI): domain Eukaryota; kingdom Viridiplantae; phylum Streptophyta; class Charophyceae; order Charales; family Characeae; genus Chara; species Chara braunii. The sequence goes on along the minus strand of BFEA01000200.1, from coordinate 1,988,206 downwards.
TTCAGATCGGGCCACGTACCTCTTCGTCCTCTTTGGTTGTTCTGTGATTGTTTTTTTCTTTTTTTTTTTTGGAGTCGCTATTGTGATGTGCTTGTTCCTTCTGGGTAGTTAGGCTGTTCTCCTCACTCTCCCTGTAATCTCGATTTTTTTCACTCTTTTCACACTGCGATTCTCTTCGTCATGTGTGGTTATTTGTTTTTTTGTTTTTTTTTTCAGGGCTGCTCTTGTGATCCGATTCCTTCCCCCTGGCTTAAGGACTCCTTATTTTTCAGAATGGGTTTCGTTATTTGGGTGTGACGGTTCTCGATGGCACGCGATCCCTCCTCGTCCTACTACTTTGGATCGCTGTCGTGGTGTGTTCCTTCTGGGTGGTTGCTCTCTTCTAACTATCCCTCACTCTCCCCACAGGCTTGGTTCTTTTCGCTCCTCTGCTCTTGTTTGACTATCCGATTCCTTCCCCCTAGCTTCAGGAGCCCTTGTTTTCTCAGATTGGATTTCGTTATTCAGGTGTGACGATCCTCTTTGGCACGTGGATTGTTGTGTCCCTTTGCTGGCTTGGGGGGCTGCCCGATGTGGATGTCCGGGGGGGGTGGGGGATTGGCGGTCAGGGGAGGCGGGTTGTCAAGGTCAATGAGGGAGGAGGAAGTACCTGTCTCTCTCGTCCCGTTGTTGCACCGTCCCCGGTCACGATGTTCATTCACATCTTGCCTCCTTGCGTCCCGTCTTGGACTGTCTTGCTTCGTCGCTGTGCCCCACACCTTCGACCGAGGCAGATCCCGCACTCCGCTTGAGGTTCCGCCAACCAGGGTTGAACGCCTCGCTCGCAAACTGTTTGACCTTTGATCCGATCCAGCGAGTTGGCGCCTCGCTCAGTCGCGCTTCGCTGCTTGGAGTCCTCGCTGGCCCGAAGGCTTCCCGATCGTCGTTGCCTCTCCCCCCTCTGAGTTTCTTATCGCCACGGTCTTCGATCGCCACCACTGGCTTTACCTGTGCTTCGCCGTCCGAGTCTCTCACTGTCGCAACGCTCTTCCACACACTTCGGCTCCTACGATGGCTCTCTCCTCTTTGACTCCGCTGGAGATCGGCCGTCCTGTCGCCCGCCTGTCGCGAGCAGGGTAGCCGCGAAGTCCCACGTGGAACCCTCTCACGGAGGGTCAGGCCCCTTCCCACGTCAGCCCGTGACGTGGCAAAGTCTAGCGCCGTCGTCCGCCGCGCGTGCGTTAAGCGCCGTCAACCCTAATAACCTGATATCCCACCATCTACTTCTCCCACTCACCTCTTTTTTTTTTACCAGAACAGTCCTGCCCCCGTCATCGAAAGGAAGAACCTCAAGCTGATCCCGGTGGAGTTAGTGGCCGGTGGCCGGTACCCGCCAAGATACTCGGCGCCAATCGCATCAACCCCTACTTCCTCCATCCAAATCCCATTGCCCTCCCAAACTCCGTCATCGTGAAGAAATCCGGATGACCTCATTTTAGCAGGGGGCGAGCACCATCATCACCCTGAAATTCCTTGGCCCCACAAGAATTTCAGTCTCCGTCCTCAAGGAGGTGGACCAGCGCTACCCAACGCCAATCGCGCCAAAGTTCGCCCTCATCAGCCGATACCCATCAGACAGCCTAAACTACCCAACGCAAATCACATCTGATAAGAGCTCCCCCTAGCCAGTACCCGTCAAGCAGTCCTATTCCATCCCCCTCTCCGTCCTGTGAAGAATCACTTCATGCCCCTTGCCCCCTACTTCAAAACACATCCCCCCAAAACTACAGGATGCTCCACTTGGCCCTCCCATGGGGCCCCTGTTGAAAAGTCTAACCTCTTGGAAAAAAGGAAATCCTAAAGGAGTAGAAGAAAATCTTCGAAACTACCCTCCATCTCTCTCCACAACACAGAGGGGAAAGGAGAAGACAGCACCTCTCCGCAGTGAAGAGAATTAGCATTGCCCTCATTCTTACCGAAATCCCTCACCCTCCTATCCTTGAGCTACCCCTGTTGAGAGGAGCCCCCTTCTCCTCAATGACCCCAACTCAGGACAAGCCCCCTAACAGACCACCGCTCCCTAAAAAACAAGCAGTTCCCACCAAAAGCCTGTCTCTGCAGAACGACGGTCCCCCAGCCCCTCTCCCAACCCTCTCCATGTTGGAAAAGTCCCCCGAGGACAGCCCTAAAACCCCCTCATCCCTCCACCCCTTCTCTCCACGACCCAGAGGGGAAAAGAGAGGACAGGACCTTTCCATCATGCAAAGAAACAAATTTGCCCTCGCTTCTAATCAGAAAAAAAATTCCCTCCTGTCCTTGAGCTGCCCCCATCAAGGGGCGACTCGTTCCCCTTATTGACCCCAGCTCAGGACAAGCCCCCTAGCGAACCACCACTCCCTCAAGAACGAGCAGTTCCTACCAAAATCCAGTCCCCGCAGAACAGTGGTTCCCCCAACCTCCATCAGAACAGTGGTTCCCCCAACCTCCATCCCAACCCTCTCCATATGGGATGGCCCCCTAAGGACAAACCTGAAAACCACCTCCCATCACCAAACGAAAATTAGAATCATCTACTCCCCTACATGCTCATTTTGAACCGAAATTGAAAAATAAAATATATCCAAATCGTTACACGGAAACGACCGCCGACTTTCAAATTTTTTCTGACACCTGTCGAAACTCAAAGCCTGTGTGGAGAGCCTCTAACTCTAAGTTTCAACAGCCCTCTCCCAGGCTGACGAAAAAATCAGTGGGGACGGGACGGTGGGAGTTACAATTTACTAGAAACAAAATTGTCACATATGAAACAGGGACCCTTGAAAAAAATCTGACATCCGTCAGAAAAAGAAAAACCGTTTCGAAGGTGGTGTAGCAAGGCCCCAAGTGGAGCGCTCCACTGCCCAAATTTTATCAATCTAGAGTAGTGGAGCGAGGCCTGTACCTGGGCTGGCAATGGTCTCAGTACAGTGTATTCGATCCAGGCCTCGCTGCACCACTCTTGAATCTTGAGAAGTCAAGAGTTCATCACCGCTGCACTTACTCCTGATGCCGCGTTCTGAATTTCCATTCCAGAGCTGTCAGATTCACCCTCGAAAACGTTGAGAGTGAGTCATCGCTGCACTAACTGTGGAGAAGTGCTCTTGGTCCGGCGCTTCAAGAGTTGTCAGAAACGATCCACTGGACAAGCTTTTGAAGCTTCCACAGTTCCCGCCTGCAGGGGCGTTTTTTTCAAGCAAGGCCGACTGGACCCTTCATGCGGTTTGCAAATTCGAGAGTTGGCCTCCAGTCTCGGTGGACAAATCGTCGGTGCCCTGTCGTGTAGTTTCTGTCCGACAGTCAAGAATGCTCACGAGAATCGAGAGTCCGGAGTAAGTGGAGCGACGACAGCAATTGATGCCAATCCAGGAGTCTGACAGCGCTGGACGTGCCATTGAAATTTTTCATGTGTCTAGCGTAGTGCAGCGAGGCCCATTAGTCCGGATACCTGTGGAATGTTGAGTAGTTGAGGAGGCCCCCTATCTCAWTTTTTTTTTGTTTTTGTTGTTTTTCTTGTTTTTTTTTCCCCCTTGCCTTGGAAGTCTTATTTCAAACGGGCCCAGTACTAAAAAGGTTTTAGGGCGGTGCCCCCTGATATCCGGGTGAATTTCCCTATTTCAATCTTCGAGAGTGAGGAGGCTGAGGACTTTTTCATGTGTCTAGCGTAGTGCAGCGAGGCCCATTAGTCCGGATACCTGTGGAATGTTGAGTAGTTGAGGAGGCCCCCTATCTCAATTTTTTTTTGTTTTTCTTGTTTTTTCTTGGTTTTTTTCCCCCCTTGCCTTGGAAGTCTTATTTCAAACGGGCCCAGTACTAAAAAGGTTTTAGGGCGGTGCCCCCTGATATCCGGGTGAATTTCCCTATTTCAATCTTCGAGAGTGAGGAGGCTGAGGACTCTGGGAAGAATCTTTCCGACAGCTCTCCAGTGATTTTTGAGTGTATTCAATCGAGAGTGAAGGGGAGCGGAGCACCCCTCTCGAAAATCCAGTGTGGTTTTGAGTTCATTGTAGTTTGTTAGTTCAGCCTATAAGCTGAACCGGCTGATGCTGCCGGGATAACTCCGGGTTGAATTGTGAGGTCCCCGCCGGCCTCGTCAATTGCATTTTTTTATATTTTTTTTTTTTCAAACTTTTAACTGCACCCCTCTCGCTAAGGCAGGGGTGCCCTCTGGCCCCGCTGCTGTTTGTGGTGCAGTTGGAGATACCTCTTAACAGAATCCGCAAGCATCCGGACATCCAAGGGTTACAGGTCTCAGCTGACAAAGAGTGTCGAACGAAAGCGCTTGCAGACGATCTTTTCATAGTGTCAGAAAACTCCGCTGCCTCGTTGGGGGCTATCAAAGAAGTTTTGATGGAGTACTCACAGCTGTCAGAAGCAACTGTGAGCTGGAATAAGTCAACGTACTTGGTGCCGGAGGGATGTATCTTGCAGGTGGAATGGGGTATGCAGCGAGTGGATCCAATCAAAGGAGAACGCTTTCTGGGCGTCCTAGCGAGTACACAGGAGATGGGGGCGATTCAGGGGTCGCTGATCCAACAACGGGTGGAAGCACGACTTGGTGGTTGGGGGATAGCGGGACATTTATCCTTATTTGGGAGAGCTATGGTCATTAATGTGGCCCTATTCTCTCTTATCTGGTTCGTTGGTATGGTAAGAGAGATCACGGGCCCAACGCTTGCAAGTATCAGAAGATTGGCGGCGAAATTTCTCTGGAAGCCCAGAGCTAAGAAAGAGGAGGGGTTCTTGACAAAGGTAGCATGGGAGTTAGTCACAGTCTCAAAACACGATGGTGGCCTGGGAGGAGGAACCAGGCCCAACTAAGGCAGTGGCTGGCAAAGGTAGCGCAATCCGATGGGGAGGAAGATTGGATTTGGTTAGCTGAGAGAATTCTTATGAGGGAATGACGCCTATCTAGAAGGGAAGATGTCTGGGTCTGTTTCTTTGTGAACTCCTTTATGAAGAAGAGGCCTTCTTCGGAGTTCTGGGAAGCAGTCCGAAGGGCCTGGGTGAAACTGCCTCCAGAGGAGAGGTCTCCCCCACAGACAACTGAGGAAGTTCTACAGCAGTGCCTCTTTGAAAACCCGTGGATCGTGGATGAGGAGGGTCCCCAGTTCTCGGCAGGAACAGAATCAGCAGCTTTTGGTAGTGCATGGATCAGGAGGGGGATTTCGAAGGTTGCAGACCTATGGTCAACAGTTCTGGGAAGCTGGAGACCCTTTGAGGAAATTTATCCCAAACTCCAGCCTGAGGGCCTCAGAAGGACAGAAGAGCATTGGAGAGCTGTTTTAAAGGGTATTCCGGATCATTGGGCGCATACCCTGGGACCAGAAGGCCTTGACCCGGTGGGAACCGGTTATCTGCCTGCCCAAGAGGTTAGTGATGAAGGAGTGGTTTGGAAGCTTCAGGGGCTGACGCAGTGTGGATTCAGAGAGGTCCAAATCTGGAAGGTGAACAGACGGACAGGGGTTCTGCAGATGATAGATGAAGCAGTGATTAGACAGTGGGAGAATCCCCGACAGATCAGGGTAAGAGAATCTGTTGACAGGACAGGGGAGCTGGAGTCTGTGACCTGGATAGGACAGGTTCCACTGAAGCTCCTTCGAATTGACCCCTACGCCTGGAAGTGGGATGGTAACAAGCGGGATCTGTTGGATATGACGGTGTGTTGTATATGACGGTGAAAGAGTCCTATAAGTTGGCGGACTGCAAGTCAAGATCTCCGGTAGATGTGGCTATCAGCAGGTGGGGGACAGTACTGTCGGAAGATTTGGGATCTAAAGCGGAGGACTTTACGAAGCTATGGAGTACCCTGTTGGAATTACCGGACAGGAAGCAAGCTAGTATCTTGTGGTTACTATCGTTGTTAGTTACCCCGTCTGCAGTTTGGTTGAATGGGAGGGGAACCCCAGTGGACATGGGCTGTACTCGTTGTACTTGGCCATTTGAATCCACCAGACATCTCTGGTGGGAATGCCCGGCTTCGAAGAGGGTGTGGAGGTGGTGGGCCGAACATTGGACCCTGATGGGGGCCCAAGAGATGGAGTGGGATGAGAAATGGGTCTTACTGGGATTTGTGAAGGAGGAAGAGACAGGGAAAAGGGGTTGGGCATATGTGGCCCAGGTGGCAAGAGCTGTTATTTGCTCTGTTATCTGGGCAGACAGAAACAGGTCTAGGTTCGAGGGTAAGCCTTTTGCTGATGTAGAGATTAAGAGATCAATCAAAAGGCAGCTGAGACAGATGATCTGGGCAGACTGGCGGAGGAAGGCGAAATGTGGAAAGGCTCCAAGAAGAGCCCTGTGGTGGTTCCTCAAGACATGGGCAATTAACAACACACTGGCAGGCGTTCACAGATCGAGAGGATTGGTAATCTCTAAATGGCTACAGTAGAAGGCCCTTCCACCCCAGAGGGGGAGAGAGAGAGGGAGAAAAGGCTGCTTTTTGGGTTTGTTTGGCTTTTTGGGCCTGGGGCTGGCTTTTGCCCTTTGAACCAGGGCAGCTCGGTTCAAGGCTGCGACCGCAGGAGGTCAAACGGGGAGGAGGGTGGTAGAGTTGCCAGGTCGATGGGAACTTGGTTCCACTCGGTCAGGTGTAGACCGAGGTCAGGCCGAGTAGGCCTGTGAAGGGGGTAGTCGTAGTCAGATAGGTTAGCGATGGAAGAGTTGAATGCGATATAGAAGGGATTGATGTTTGATCATTGTTTCAGTGAATCAGTGGTATTTCACAGCAAGTTTTCGTAGGATCAGGATCCTCAGTGTTCGGAGTCGGATTGGTGTAACCAGGCCCTGGGGCTATTCTAGAAGTGTGCAGTTAAAAGTTTGAGGGTATAAGTGGTAGGGAGTAAGGTTACCCTGTCAAGCCAAACCGGCAGTTGCTGCCGGGATAACTCCGGGTTGAATTGTGAGGTCCCCGGCCTCAATCTTGAATGATGTAATGGAAGTGGTTTGGTTTGTTTAAAAAAAAAAAAAAAGAATAGCCCCAGGGCCTGGTTACACCAATCCGACTCCGAACACTGAGGATCCTGATCCTACTAAAACTTGCTGTGAAATACCACTGATTCACTGAAACAATGATCAAACATCAATCCCTTCTATATCGCATTCAACTCTTCCATCGTCAATTGCATTTTGCAATATATGAGTTTAGATTTAAAAATAAATTAAAAATAAAAAAATAAAAAAATCGAGTGCCGTGGAGCGAGGCCCTAAGATGCTCTCACATTGCCTTGGGCGCCCTCTCTAGTCTCCTTGGAGACATCTTCTGGTTTATCTGCCCGCTCCGGGTTTGGACAGACGTAGCGCTCCAAGCCAGGATGGGAAGCAGCCCATGTGGAGCCGGCAGCATCTGCCGTTTCCGACGTGGCAGGGGCGGTCTGCACAAATAGTGCGCGAGACTCGGTGCGAGTATTCTTGTCTGCAAACGACGATCAACGATCAATCAGAGACGAAAGCGACCAAGAAGTGGCGCAATAATTTGCCCTTTTTTTTTTTTGTTTTGTATTTTTCGCACAGAACACATAAAAGCGGCGCATAATTGGCCCACCCTTCTCCACGCGAATCAGCTCTCGGCACTACATTATTGTGGTCCGCGCCACACCAGTCTCGAAAATTAATGGCATTCCCCGAAAATTAATGTGGAAAAGACAAAAATGTGGCGGGTGCATTTGGCCATATTCTAGCAGGAAGTTCATTCTCATTTTGCACATTTTTTCGAGTAGTGTGCGACGCCCTGTAACAGCGGGTTTGAACTCTTCTCTTAAAAAAAAAAAAAAAAAAAAATCTTCTTTGAAGCGTTCCAGTCAGGCTGAAGTAGAGGAACACAAGAGGTGACGATAAATTAATGTTTTCCGAATAATTATTATATCAGTTTATTATGAGCTGATGATATATATATATAGTTTGCCACAGCCCCTCGTTTGTTGTCCTCTTCTCTCTCTCTGCCTACGGTTTACCGGGCAGTTCTGTTTGTGACGATATATATATATATGTATGGTGTTATGGCGTTGAGGTCGAACTGACCGGCCGGTAAAAAAAAAAAAAAAAAAAAAAAAAGAAGAACTGACCGGCCCAAGTTGCAGAGTTAATTTTTTATTCATTTGATTCCGGTCGGCTTCGAACTCACGTGGCAGGTCATCCGGTGGGTACCATTGAGCCACATGGGCTGGGTAGCCGAAGCAATTATGATGGCGCACACGTAACGAGCCCATCTCTGGCCCCGCCTTTCCCTTTCCTGTCTCATCTTCACGATGATTCCGCTGATTACCCTCGTTTATTATATCGCCCCCAGACCAGTCCCTCCAGTTCATTCCTTGAATCCTTGGGCGTCGCCACACCTCTCTCGAAATGTGGAAAAGACACCAGCATCTGACCATGTTCTTGCGGGAAGTTCGTTCTCATTTTGCACATTTCGACAGTGGTGCCGCGATGCCCCTTGTAGGGCAAGCACAGCTGAACGGCACAGCCGCAGGACAGAAGTGGACCCCAAGAGGGGGCTGACTGGACACGCACAGGTGTGTTACATCGGACACAAGAGGAACGAAGTCATTTATCATTCAAGGACTACTCAGTAGCGCAGGCGAGATCCTGCCGTCCTCTCCTCCCTCAGCGCACGGTCATAATAGTGCTCATCTCAATACCTTCTTCCCCCAAATACACCGTACGGTCATTACAGCTGTATTTAGACTGAAATTTTGAAATTAACCCTTTATAATGACCGTGCGTTGTATTCGGGGTAAGAAGGTGGCTGTATTCGGGCAACTGTCACTCCAAGATGCAAGCTGCAATAACAGTGCTTCCTATCCGGCAGACGACGGTAAGTCGGGGCGCAGGTTCGGTCCCGATCTCCTACCTGACCTGGCTTGTTCGCAGTCCATACGGCCATACGGACTTTTCTTTTCTTTTCTTTTCTTTTTTGAAAGGGCGACAGCCTTGAGATATCATCATAGAACTGACTGGCCCTGGTAGGTAATTCAGAATTATTGCAGTCTGTTACTCCTTTGGAGTTCGAACTCAGGTCTGTATTTCAACAGCTGAAGGGTGAGCTACGCCAGTTGGTGCATACGGACGTTCACTTGAGCTATCAGACTATTAAACCACCAGTACTTGGCCCAGCTATGGGGGCGCTTTCGGCGCTTTCCCGTTAATGCGCCGTGCCTCACCTTTAGGGCTTCGGGGTACAGGACCACAATGGCTGGAAGCCCCAGCCAAAAAAATTTTGAAACGGTACCCCGGCGCTCTGGCGAAAATAGGTGCGCAGGGGCATTCCAGGCTCGGCATCGATAGCTGGGCCAAGTACCGGTGGTTTAAGACTATCAGTCAGCGTCGGAAACAGCTCTCAAGTAGTATGAAGGCCTTAGGTATGGACCCCACAGGAGTGCAGGAAAGGGTATGGATTGGCGCAGAGGGTTTTTTTCAGACCCAACAGGCCGCAGGGAGCAGCCAGGAAAACTTTGGGCGGACGTTTTCACATAGGGTCATGATGGGACATTCCTCTGTGGCAGTCCAATATCTGAAATATTGTGGCAAAACAACATGGTAGCCCGGAGGCTACCCTCTTGATTCAGCCATCCGGTGCCGAAAGGAGGCACAGGGATTGGACGGTGTGCTGAAAAAGAGGAGGCACACTTGGCCGAAAGGGCAAGTCTTCCTGATCTGGTAACCTAAATCCGCGGACGTGCCGGAATCTGCTGTGGCAGTGGAGTCCCTTTTCTCTTGCCCATTCCCGACGCCTACGACTTGTGCTGGCGGATGCTTTCCAGGCGCAAAGAACCGCGAGCCGGAATCTGCTGTGGCAGTGGAGTCCCTTTTCTCTTGCCCATTCCCGACGCCTACGACTTGTGCTGGCGGATGCTTTCCAGGTGCAAAGAACCGCGAGCCTGTGGGGTCCAGCCCATGGAGACAGAGGCAGCCAAGGCAGCCGCTGTGGCAGCAGTTCAAGATCAACCAAGATCGGCTGGGGGCGAGAATCCCAGAGAGAGATGGCCTTCCAGCTCAAGGTAGCCTTCTTTTCTTTGGGGGGTAACTTTAGTAGAGTCAGCAAAAGGAGTTATAATTGCACTGTGGGGCAAGATACAGTTTGCAATTGCACTTCGGGCACCCTACCTGGCCAGAAAGCTGGGTTGTATACATTGCCCGAACTGCAATTCGAAACTGTATCTTGGCCCATAGTGCAATTATAACTCATTTTTCATGATTTTTGTGACTCCCACGTAGTTTCCCCGCCCCTTTTTTTTTGTAACTTTGTGTGTGGGTTGTGTGCTTAGAGACAAATCAAGGTACCTTCCCCCCCACCCTTTCTTTATATATCCCTCACAGATTGCATCATTGCCCCAAGCACACAGATAAATGAAGGTAGAAGGTAGCTTTGGGGTTTGGTAACCCCGTAAGTCAGGCACAATGTAGCGGACCTCGGGTTGGCCTGTGAGACCAGCCCCTTGGCCTGTTCTCACAGGCCTGTTTTGTATTCGGGGTAGGCCAGTCCAGGCCGGTCCCTCTGTCGGTACCAGCCAGTCCAGTCCAGTCCCGTCAGTCCGCTGGGGTATACCCCAGCCATTGTCTGTTTTCACCCTCATTCTTCACTTGCACATTTCTGGAGTACGTGCGTTGGAGTCCTGCATGGGAGCTGCGCTGTGCGTCATCTTGCTCCCCCTTCTTCCTCCATCTCCATCTCTACCACTAGCGGAGCACCATACCTGGTGGGTCCGCTACATTGGTATCGGAGCGGGAACGGTCCCCGGTCCCTACCACCACCCCGTACAGCTGGGCAGCAGCCCGCACAGGCGGAAAAGCGGCAAAACCCGACAACGGTTTTTTTCGGTGTTTTGGGGGTATTTCGCAGCGAAAACGAAGGAGAAAAGTGGCGCATGCTGCAGGTGCCACGTGGCGAAAAAGGGAGGCGCTACGACGAGCGCGTGTGCGCAAGGGCCAAGGCCACGACCCTCCTGGTCTTGGTRTACCTTGTGCCCTTGGAGACACCAAGGGCCAGGTATCACTCCCTTCTCCCCTCTCCCTCTACTAACCCACCCTCCCTACTTCTCCTCTCTCCTCTTATTCACCCCTTCTCTTTTCCCCACCTTCTACTGCATCTTTTCTCTCCTCCTTTTATCTTCCCCACCCCACCTTTCTCCCAACACCCAGTCTTTTACTCTCCTTTCTTTATTTCTTTTCTTTTCTTCCTCCTTTTCTCTTTGCCTCTTGATCCCTGTCCACCTTTCCCCATCCCTCCTCTCCCCCAACTACCACCACACCATCCCCCCCTACCTCCCACTTCATCTTTTTCTCTCCCCCCACCTATTTCTTTCTTTTCTCCCTCACTTTTCATTCCCCTTCCCTCCTACTTCGAAAATTTTTCTGTTTTTCTTCTTTCCACCTCTCTTTTGATTTATCTTTTCTCTTTTCCAAAAAATTCGAAATCTCTTCTTTCCTACCCTCTTTTCTGATTTTCTGATACATTTCATTTATTTTTCTATTTATTCTGAAAATTCGATTTTGTCTACGGCAACCCTAAAACTGATTTGTTGTTCGTTTTCTCATCTTCTTCCCCACCCTCTTTTCTTATTTTCTGATTTATTTTTATTTATTCTGAAAATTCGAATTTCTTGGCGGCAACCCTAAATCTGATTAGGTGTTAGCATTTCTTGCTCTCGGCACACGTTTTGACCCCGTGGGGGTAACGAAGTGCTGCCGAAATTTTCTGATTTTCTCTTACTTAGGCTTTTCGGCACACTTCGACCCATGGGGGTAACGAAATGCTGTCAAAATTTTTGAAAAATTAGATAACCCATTTCTCCCCACCTCCTCACACACTTATTTACTTATTTATTTATTCATTATTTCTTTATTTATTTTCTGATTTTTTTTTTTTTTTTTTTTTAATATTATTTGCGTCATTCCTAGTGTGCTCACCTTGGTCTCTCCTTTTCCCTTGGCACATTCTTGACCCCGTGGGGGGTAGGGAAATGCTGCCGAAAATTTCAAAAAAATAAATATTGTTTACCTTCATATCTCTTTAATTATTTCTTTAATTATTTTTATTATTTATTTATTTATTTTTATTTTCTCTCGAAATCTCGCTGTTTATTTATTTTTCTTCCGTTCCCCCCCCCCCATGCTTGCTAGTTTACTTTCTTGATTAGGTCACCGGTACCCTACCCTAGCCACTTAAACCTCGGTTAGGGTTTTCTTAGGGTTTTGTAGGGTTTAGGGTTCCTCAACCCCCCCCTACTTCCCCGTCCTCTTCGGGCACCCTGGACCCGAACCACCCCTACCCCTTTGACGGCGCCCGTGCTAGCCTTGCTAGCGCCGTTCGCCGCTTTCTASCGTGGACTTCCCCCTACGCCCTCCGCTCACGCGGACCTCTTCTGGCCCCCTCCAGTCCGGTCCGTCATCTCCCCATGGCCGATGGTGCGTCACACGCCGCCGACACGGCGATGACCACGGCATCGGGCTCCACACCCGTGCCGGCGGACCTGGGCCATCAGCCCCAGGGGGATCTACACACCCTCCTCACCTCCCTCCTTGCGCCCATCCAGGCGCAACTCGCGACCCTTGCGCCCATCCAGKCGCAACTCGCGACCCTCGCGCCCTTACAGGCGCAGGTGGCGACCCTTGCCGCCGGCATGCAGCAACTCCAGGACGCTGCGTGTTCGTCATCTCCTGGCTCCCAGTCCGGGCCCCCTGTCCTCCGACAGGGTGGCCACGGCGGAGCCTCCTTCTCCGTTGCCCCTGACCCGGCCATCTTGGTGACTGTCCACGCCCCTAGCACGACGGCCGCCACGAGCCAGGCCCCCCCTCAGTCTACGGGCGCACCCGCCCAGATCCCGGTCCCTACGGTTACGGTACAACAACCCACTACCATGGTCTCAGCTTTTCCGGGTGCTCCGCTTCTCCCTCCCCTTCGCACGACCACAGCGCCACCTGGCTCTCCCCCCTCTGGGATGCCCCGCGCCGCTTGTGCGTCCACCCCCTCCACTCTTCCTCCTGCTACCCCTCGATCGAACTACGTTCGAGGTCTCGCAGACGAGATTGCCCAGCTCCGGGCCGACCTCGCCCTCTTACACCTTCAGCCACCCCCACCCTCACAGGTGGCCGCGCCTTCGGACGCACCCCCTACCTCCTCTACCCTCCCTCCCATGCAGGCTCGCTTTCCGCGCCCTGCACCATATACGACTCCTTCCTACCTTCTTCCTACTCTCGCGGTTGCTGCGACCTCTTCTACCGCAGCACCCTCGCAACTTGCCGCTGTTGCCACCGCTGCTCCCCCATGCGGCCCGGGCGCACAGTCAGTTGCGCCCCTTTCTCCAGGACCTGCACCGACTTACCTAGCCGTGGCACAGGCCTCCGCTCCTCGATCCCCTCGCCGCCAAAACGGTGGCGCACCACTCATCCGCTTATCGGACATTGCCTTGTATGACGGTACAGGGATACGTGTGTCTCGGTGGCGGCAGTCTGCCACCCGCACACTCCAGCTCATGGACGCCTTACCCGAGACGTGGGTAGGTCACCTCTCCACGCACCTGCGTGGCGGTCCTTTCGAGGCCTGGGAGGATTTCCATGCCTACTCCCTTCGTGAGGGTCGGAATCCGACCTTCGTGGATTTCCAGGCGTTCCTCGAGGATCGGTTTGAAGCCCGATACGACGTGACTGACGCCTTCGAGCGTGTCGTCACTACACGCTGGTCCGGCTCTGGTGGCGCTGCCGGCCTGGATCGCCACATCCAGGTCTTTCAGGACGCCCGCCTCGTTTGCGACGTGGCGTTCCTCCCCGAGGCTGCCCTTATCGATCGTTTCTTGGCCAGCCTTCCGCTCGAGTACCGCTCCGAGCTATGGCGGTACGAGTTCACATCGGCCCCACAGGCTTACGAGGCCGCCAGGGACCACTAGCGGATGCGAGCCCGTCTTCACCCCGCCTCCTCCTCCCAGCCCCAGCGCACGGGTTACGCCTCCTCCTCCTCTCACGACACTTCCCAGCGTCGTTCCCTTTTCCGCGGTCGCCACCGCCGTTCCACGCAGCAGGGCCGCCACTTCTCGCGCCGCTTCAGCGCGCTGGAGTATGGTGAGCAGGACGCTATTGCCCCACTGTCACCTGAGGGCGACCACAGCGACGACCTCGATCTCTGCGAGGTCGTCCACTATCACTTGGAGGACTCGACCCTCCCTGCAGCTGAGCGCCTTCAGCTCGCGCTCTCCGCCCTCTCTCGGGCACGCAGCCGCCCCGGTCACGCTGGCGCGTCGCCCCCCGAGGTCCCTCAGGAGGACCTCCCTCAGGGCTTCGTCCCTCCTCGCGGTGTCCTTTCCGCTGAGGAGCGCACGGCTATTCTGGGCCGACGTGGGTGTTTGCGCTGTCGCTTGGACGGTCATACCTCCTCGCGATGCCCTTACACTACCGCCCTGACCGCCACTACGTTGATCTTTCTCGTCAGCGTCGTGCTGAGTCCCCCCCCAGCGCCTCACGTCCCCGCGGCGCCTCCTAGCCACGGTGCAGTGTACACCTGCGCCCTCCTCAGTAGTGGGTTTCCCGACATCTCCGTCGCGGTTTCCCCCTCTCGCTACTGGAGTTGAGGTATCGCAGGACTCGACAGAGTGTACTCAGCCGTCTGTCGCAATACCGTCTGCGCCTCCGCAGACCACCGTCTCCCCTCCTTCCCCGCCGCGACTACCGACGCGTCGAGCCATTCGCTCAGCCCGTTGCAGCGAGCAGCTTGCTACTCGCGAGGACGTTGTGTCCTCTCTTCTGGACTCGAGCATGCTCCAGGCTCGTCAACATCGACTCACCCTCCATGTTGTTGCACTGCGTCGCCTTCTCGCCATCCTCTCTGACCCTGATCGCACCCTCCCGATCATCCTAGTACGACTCGGGACCTCCACGAGGGTGTACTCAGCGCTGTGGGATTCCGGTTCTCAGGGCGACTTCGTTCACCCACGAGTGGTGAAGAAAGCCCGCTTACCCACGATAGGGTCTCCAACTCCCATCTCCGTTACCCTAGGGGATGACAAGACCCAGCGCTTCTTTGATCAGACGGTCACCGACCTCCCCTTCTTCCTCACTCTTGAGCCGACTGATCGTTCCCCGGCGTCTCGTCGCTACCGCTCCTCTGCACATTTCGATGTGATGGAGACGGGGTACGACTTCATTCTCGGCACTCCGTGGTCTCGTCGGTTCCGCAGCACCGAGGCCGATTGGGCGACCAACACTCTCGTTCTCAAAACGAAGTGTGGACAGACGTATCGCGTACCTTTCATAGGTACCACGACGATACCATGCCCCGATCCTCCTCCCTCGGAGCCTTCAGTGCCCACACCACCCCCCTCTATCACTGCCACCTCGCCTCGGCAGTTCGCTCACTTCATTCGACAGGACGACGTCACCTTCTTTATGGTGGACATGACGGATCTCTTACACTATGATCCACCCTGTCCCGACGCCGAGCTCATCCCTCTGGAGCCAGATCCTCCCTCTATCTCCATGGCTCCCATCTCTNAGCTCATCCCTCTGGAGCCAGATCCTCCCTCTATCTCCATGGCTCCCATCTCTACTTCCGTCCCTCCGCCGTCCGTCGAGTCCACCCCGCCGTTGGGCGCTGACGCTGACGCTAAGGAACTCGCACGATATACGGTTGACCTGGAGCCCGCAGTTCGTGACCTCATCCGAGAGTACCACGATGTTTTCCCATCGTCGTTCTCGTACGCCGGCATCCCACCGATGCGTGACGTCCAGCACTCCATTCAACTTGTACCTGACTATCGTGTTTACCACCAGGCACCCTACAGACTCTCGATTCCCGAGGCCACCGAACTCAAGCGTCAGCTTGAGGAGCTCCTGAGACTGGGTTTCATTAAACCCAACAACTCCCCGTGGGGTGCACCCGTCCTCTTTGCTCGCAAAGCGGATGGAACTCTCCGTCTCTGCATCGACTATCGCGGTCTCAACCGCTACACGGTTAAGAATAGCTACCCCATGCCTCGTTCTGACGAGCTGTTCGACCGCCTAGCAGTCAACCGCTTTTTTACGAAGATTGATCTTCGTAGCGGTTACCTTCAGATCCGCGTCGCTGCAGCCGAACAGCCGAAGACAACGTTCCGATCGCGCTTCGGCCACTACGAGTTTACGGTGATGCCATTCGGCCTCACCAATGCACCCGCTACCTTCCAAAGGGCGATGAACGACATCTTCAGAGACATCCTGGAGCAGTACGTTCTCGTCTACCTCGACGATATCCTGGTCTACAGTCGTACCCTTGAGGAGCACCTCAGACACCTCCGCGATGTCCTTGACCGCTTGCGTAGACATGGCTTCTACGCCAAGCTGAGCAAGTGCCGCTTTGCCCAGCACAAAGTGGATTTCTTAGGACATTACGTGTCTGACCAGGGTCTCCACATGGACGACGCGAAGATCACTGCTATTGCGGAGTGGCCCGCCCCCACATCCGCCAAGCAGCTTCGCAGCTCCCTAGGCCTGACCAGCTACTATAGTAACTTCATCCGGGGATACGCTAGGTATTCCTACGTCCTTACYTCCACCCTCCTCCGGAAGAACCCACCCTGGGCTTGGACACCCCTCCACGAGGACGCCTTCCGCGCCCTCAAGAAGGCGGTGACATGCGCACCGGTTCTTCACCTACCCGATTTTGATCGCCCTTTTATCCTTACCACTGATGCGTCAGACTTTGCTGTAGGAGTAGTGCTTTCTCAGGTCTTCCCCTCCTCTCTTGATTCCTCTCATCCTCGTATCCCTCGCTTTCCACCACCTACCCCTACCACTGCTTCCCGATTGACGCCTACTCGTCCAGCTACTGACGAGCCCTCTATTGACTATTCTCCTACCATCGCCGAGGACGACACTGCTGAGTCTTGCCTATGTGATTGTCCGATAGCCTTCTACTCCCGTCAGCTCCTGCCCGCCGAGATAAACTACACTGCTGATGAACGTGAGGTTCTCGCAGTAGTTTATGGCGCTCGGCACTGGCGGCACTACCTGCACGGGGCACCATTCACGGTGCGCACGGACAACTCTGTTGTCCAGGCTTTTCTGACTAAGCCGAAGCTCACTCCTCGACAGGCTCGCTGGTGGCGCGACCTATCCGAGTTTAGTTTCACCACTGAGCACATCAAGGGTGGGACTAATCGGGTCGCAGATGCCCTATCCTGGCGCCCTGACCACGACCAGGAGCAGATCCATCTCTCTTCCATCTCGGTCACCACCGTCCACCACTCGGTGATCGACGAGTTTCGCACTCAGTACCGCCACTGCCCCGACTATCGCGACATCCACGCGACCCTTCGGAGTGGCAAGTCCGTCCTGAACTACTCTCTCGGGGACAACGGTCT
>BFEA01000200.1:1924852-1939520 GCA_003427395.1 Chara braunii | reverse complement strand
GGGAGAACCTCCCCCACCAATCAATCAATCAATCAATCAATCAATCAATCAATTAATCAACCGGTCAATCAATCAATCAATCAATTAATCAATTAATCAATCAATCAATCAATCAATCAATTAATCAATCAATCAAAAAACAATGAAGCCGTCAATATATATTTTTTCTTCTATTTTTTTTTTTTTTCACAGACAAAAAACGACCCCCCCGAAAATTATTGTTTTTAAGTTTGTTTTGTTCACGGGGGTAGGGTCGGGGTTCTGGAACCCCAATCCTCAACCCCGACCCCCAACCCCCTTTCCTCTCGGCAGTTGCGGGCCGTGGTTGTGCCCGCGGTGATCGTGGCCGCAGGTGTTTCATAGGCGAGCATATATACAGGGCAAGTAATCCTCGGGTCATTGACGGAGGTGGGCGTAACGATAAGTTGTATGCCTGGTTGAGATGATGTAGTGTGGCAAGTTATGTGGCTCTATCGTTATTCCGTTGTGAGGAGGCTGACCTTTTGTACCTGGAAAAATTCATTATTCAATGGTTGTGCCCGCACGTTAATCACACGAATAAGGTCAAACGAACGAGGAAACCTAGGGCTGGAAAAATGGAGAGGTCTCAACTGGCTAGAATTACGAGCAATAACCCTTTGAAGAGTGCTCATCTTACTTACAGGGTCTTTAATTATTCTATTGGTGTAGTTTCCTCTTGACTTTCTGTCATCCTCAATGTATTGCATCATGATGTGTGGGTGGGGAGCGGCTTGTTGACGACAGGAAGATCCGTAAATATAAAGGAAGTATGGTTCGTCGTTGGTTGAATTAGAGGGACAAACGAACCTGCTGAAAAAGGGTAGGGAGTTGTTTCAAACCGGTAAGTTTGTGCTCATTTCTGCCATCGTCCCACAGTTCTCTAGATCCCTGATTCTCAAACCCACTCTTGCTGTTTTTTTTCGAAACCCTTTTCTCGGCGAGATCTTGCAAAGTGGGACTGTCCGGTTTTGGTTAGGGCCTTTCTCGCACTCGGTAGCTTTTCGGAAAAGAGAAGTCACTACCAATTAAGGGTCATTCTTTCGGGTGTTATCAGGAGGAGGTTTAATGCGAATGTGAGGAGGCGGTTGATTGTGAGAGTAACCTATGAGAAGGGGCTCAACAAACCGTCTATTAGGCAAATGTGTGGCAGATGGGTGATGCAAGCAGAAGTGGATGAGGAATGAAGAAAGATGGTTATGCTCCGCATGTGTGTTGTCTGGTTGAGGAACAGGAAGGTTGGTGATCTGTTTTTTAACTTTTGGTCTGCTGCTCACGATCCTTTCCCTGTGTGCAAGTGTCGACGTTATTATGAAGTCTTCCTTTTGATTGATGGACATGTATTTTTTCGAATGAATGACTGGGATGACGCGCCGATCCGCAACAACAGGAATGTCATTCATTTAAATGGGGTGGATATAATTGGCACGTTGAAAAGACAAATTATGAGTTTCTTCCAAGAATTAGATTTTGACTTACCTAAGGTTACTAAGAGGGACTTGTATGAATGCATGACGTGCTAGAGAAGAGAGCGGGGGGCATGGTGTGATGAGCAAGAGGTGTTGGCTTGGAGGAAGGAGCTTGATGGTTTGATCAGAACACCTTCATATCATAATCCAAGCGACACCCTGGTATGTTGCCCGATGTTGTATAACGCGGGGATGGTTAAGTTGTTTTTGGACGATCCAAATTTTGTTGAGGAAAAATCTGATGAAGCTACCCTGCTGAAAGAAACTCGAGTGATGTACGATAGAAGGGGTTTGGGAAAGCTAGCTAAATGGGAGGGTAAAGGAGGCATTGGCAAAGCATATGTTATGTTGAAGCACAAGGATGTTCGTAGGTGGTGGTCGATCTGTCGTCTTACATCGAGTATAGTGTCCGGTTTAGTAGGAAAATCTCACATGTGCTCAACCTCCGAGTCAGGAAGCTTCCCAAGCATTCTCATTTCAATTTGAAAATCACTGATCCTTTGAGGGTATCACCGTATCAACAAGGGATTAAAGAAGGGGGGACCTCTTTTGACTGCAACATTCGACATCAAGGAGATGTTCTGCAATCTCCCTCGTCCACCAATAATGGAGGCATTTGAATGGATCACTGATTTTTGGACGATGCAGGGGTTGAAAGGGGTGTTCTTGAAGAATAAGGAGAAAGAGGCGAAACTTGTGAGTGAGAGAACTCAAGAGGGGTGGCAGATGGTTGATTTTGATCTTTTAAAACGTTTTTTGATTTTTTATCTCAAGAGCACCTATGTGTCCGCAAGTGGTAGGATGTTGCGGCAAGTTACTAGTATTCCTATGAGCAAACCTTCAAGCCCTGATGTTGCATGTTTTCTATGCATATTTTCTGGGTTAAATTTCTTGATGTCCTTGGGAGTTGATCGAGGGTTGGTTCGAGGCGTTCGGTTGATTGATGATGTATCTATCTTTGTTAAGCATGTGAAAGGGGAAAGTGTATCACTTGTTAAGGCGGATAAGATCGTGAAAAACTTTAAAGGTTGTTACGATAGCAATTTCGTTCTGGAATGCACGGACAAGTCTAGGTGCTGAACTTTTTTTGGTTATCTAGTCAGGGTTTTTGATTGGCCTATGGGAGTTAGATATGCATTTGTTCACAAGAACCAGTGTTGTGTCTTAGAGGAAGGCATTCGGTTTTATATTTTGTTGGACGATTGTTCCTATGTGAGGAAGCGACAAAAGATGGTTGTTAACTTGTTGTTGCGTCGTTTATGCACAAGGCTAAACGATTAACAAATGTGTTGGGTGCTGAGGGGGGTTTTCTACTTACTCTGAAAGTCGAATTAAGGTTGCTAGGCTTTCATAATTCTATTTTCGACCAGACACTTTAAAATTTTTCCTCCAAATTTGGGAGCATTTGGGATGGTTGGGTGGACTGCTTGACAGGATGGGATATATTCTCCGAGCGAGTGACAAGATTGATGAGCCTGAAAGGGGCCCGTATGGTTAGGTAGTTGTAGGGGGCACTTTTTGTCTTTTTTTGTTCCTGTTGCTTGTCCTTGATATGTTGTTATCGGTTCTGTTATCTTTCTTGTTTCCTAGGGAGGCCGCATGCTAGGCCTCGAAACGTTGTCCAATGGATTGTAGGAGGCACCGTTTTGCCCCCTTTCTTGTTGCTTGTCCTTTTCTGTTTTGGAATGCGGTTTCCTAGGTTAATAACTTAATATTTGCTCTACTTTATTGCCTACTTCTTAGGGAGGCCGCCTGCTAGGCCTCAAATCGTTGTCTGATGGGTTGATGATAAGAAGGAAAACATTTTCAAGGTGTTGTTCTGTTGTCTTTCGTTTTTCTTGTTACCTTGCCTTCCTCTAAAATGTCACGGTCTTTGTTGGTAGGGTGGGTTTGACTGGGTAGTCTTGAGCATTCGACTTATGGTATGTTGGCTCGTTTGGGCCCCTATGGATGGTTGACATGTAGTATCTCGAACTCTCTGGAATTCCACGATGGTTCAATAGTTCTGTGTAGGGTCTGTGTCCTATATTACTCGAAGAAAGCGCGTTGTTTTTCATCATGACATAGACCCTTGGCGAGTCTGATTCCGACGTTCGAATGAAACTAGTCGGGTTATCCGCCGGAGAGTTAGACGGTGATGCTTGTTACATGGGCACGACGCCCGCTGTTGGTTCAGGCTCCATAGCCATGTGCTTATTGAATATTTTGTGGCTACCAAGTCACATTCGGGAT
This sequence comes from Chara braunii, assembly GCA_003427395.1. Lineage (NCBI taxonomy): Eukaryota > Viridiplantae > Streptophyta > Charophyceae > Charales > Characeae > Chara > Chara braunii. The sequence goes on along the minus strand of BFEA01000200.1, from coordinate 1,935,801 downwards.
TCTGACGCACTATCTTTGCCTTTGCTTGCCTTCCTTCTTTTTTTTTTTTTTTTTCTCTTCTTCTCTTTCTCAATTGGTTCTCTCTCTTAGTTCGATGAAATCGCCCGTATCGTGGATGTGTCATATGATTGTTGTCTGGGTACATGGTTAATCTTGGATGAGTCATATGGTCTATTTTCGATGTTTGGATCCCTGTGGATCGACATCCGTTCGGAAGTCATTGCTGATACTGCTTTGATGATTGTGAAGCTATCACCATGCTCACATTCGACACAGTTGTGGATGTCGTTGCCTGATGGGGCACTTTTGGCAGAAGTTGGCCGTACATCTAGTTGTAAGTTTGTCTAGGAAACTCTTGTCGTGACAATGAATGCAGTCGTCATAGATAGAGCGTCACGTAACGACGAATTAGAACGCTGCAGCTCAAGGAAGAGAGGGGGCGTACTCACCCACTGATTTGGTTCTCAACACGTGCAGCTCGTCACACACCAATAGAAAGGAAATACAACTTGAAATGGACCTCGCTCCACTACTCTCCACTCCAAATATGAAAAATGAGAGCAAATCTTCTCCCAGAATATGAAATGATACACCGCGGCCGTGATTTTTTGTCTTTTGTGCATGTGGAGAGTAATGGAGTGAGGCCCAATGTTTGAAAAAAAAAACACCTTAAAAAAAAAAAAAAAAAAAAAAGGTTTCGCCACACCATTGTCGAAACGAAAAAAAAAAAGAAAACAAAAAGACAACGAACGAATTAATGTTCCCGCGGAGAAGGACATCGTGCAATCGTTGTTATGAATAGCAACAGACACATCTTACCACTTCCTGCGACAAATGCATTTGTTCTCTTCTCGTTTTGACAGCGGTGTGGCAAGGCCCAAAAGGTAAGGAGGGAAAGTTAAGAAGAAGAAGAACGACCCAATACGTGATAATGTGTTTTTGCTATGCTCATTTATGGAGTCCCATAATCTGATGGATGTTTATAGAACTCCGAGTCCAGATTCACATGGGTTTACATGGTGTGGCCCACGGCCTCACGTCCATCACAAAAATCCTCGGAACCTAAGAGATGGTTGAATTTTATTCTGGTCAGGGGAGACCCTTGGGATCGATGCATGTGGGCGGATATGCTGGCCGATCCACTTTCTTATCTCTATCCAGTCGTGATGGATCCGATTTCAAAAGAAACAGTTGAACGACACAGACCCCCTTTCAGACTTAATGTATCAATCCTGAAAGACCTTAGGATTGTCCAGATTAAAAGACAGGTGAAGGATTGACAGATGGCAAATGACATATTTGACAACGCAAAAAGTTGGGTAGATGTGGGAATCGCTATTCTGCAATAAACCATGATAGATTTTTTAAGAATGAAAGTTGCAGCACGTAGTTGGAAAGAAAAGCAACAGTTACTATATAATATTGTAGAGCAGACAGATTCTTACGAGGGACTAGACCCTTTTATATAATACTATTGGTAAAAAAAAGGTCGAAAGCATTAAAAGAACTAGAGAAGATCGAGATTCAGAAACGGACAACATGGCAAGAGTGACTAAAAATCAAAGGGATACTGGGGAATGATCGTATGAAAAAGTTAACCTTCAAATCATTGATCCAGCGGAACGCTAGACCCCTCATGAGGGAGCTCATCCGGTGGTTCCCTTTTGCGCTAAATGCCCCTTAGCCACGGAGACAATTGAACTGTGTACTTACGCAATGATCATGGAATATTTTCGAGATATTGTCACCACTAAAAGACCGTATGACTTCTTTGACACTAACATGGCGGACCTCCACCCTTTTTGGGACTATTCCTCCAAACAGATTTCCCCCAATCGGAGTCAGCCCCTAGACAAACCCATTAGTACCATTACGATAGAAGAAGTCTTTCGGGCCGCCCGTCAGATGGCAAAAGGCAAATGCTTTGGCCCTAATGACCTGCCTATTGAATTCTTTCTAGCGACATGGGATTCGTTTGGTAAGTTTTTCTGTGACATCTACAACGAAACCTTAATTACGGGTTGACTGCCGAATGGTAAATGACATGATATCCTTAATTTATAAGAAAGGGGACAAACAGGAAATACGTAATTGGCGCCCCATATCGGTTCTGAATGTGTCATACAAACTGTTAGCAAAAATTCTCGCCTTGAGGCTGACCGATGTCCTCCCCGAAGTGGTGGGGTGCGAACAAGGGGCCTTTGTCAAAAGGCGAACGATATTTGATAACATCCTCTCTATAGTACAAGCACTTGAAATAATTGGAAAAGAAAAAAAAGAGGTTGTAATTCTTATGTTGGACATGGAAAAAGCCTACGACAAATTAGGATGGACCTTTGTTAATACATCTTTAGTCCGCATGGCGGCATGGGGTTCAGACACCACTTTTGGATATGTGTTAAGACAATGTACTCTAAAGCTACGGCAACAGTTATAGTTAATGACCTTCAATTAAAGGAATTCATGATGTCCCGATCGCTCAGGCAAGGGAGTCTGCTAGCCCCACTCATCGTCATCCTCTAGTTGGAATTTATGTTAGAAAACATAAGGACGACTGCTCAGATTGTGGGTCTTCGCGTGTGAACCCTCCTTTCGTCGAAAATGGGGATCCATAGCGGACGACCTAGCAGTCGCCTGTGACTATTCAGTAGCTAGTTTTTCTGAGCTCCGTAGGGTCCTAGATGATACTGTTTTTTATCAGAAGCCTCAATAAACTGGGATAAGTCTGTGTTTTTCCTCCCCCCCCCAATTCAAGATTTGTGTGGACTGGGGTCTTTGTCAGATCCTTGCTAACTCCTCTGACAGAGTGTTGGGTCTTCAAGTATCGTTTTCAGACTGTGCCAAAGTTCAGGACAACTTGCTGATAGACAAGATGGTGGCGCGAATAGCAAGCTGGGAACGTTGCACCTCTCACTCCCTCTTTGGGAGGGTACTGGTCCTATTCACGACAGCCTTCTCGCTTCTCTGGTTCCCGCCGACAATCCACGCGCTTGGCGATTCGACTTACAAGAAGATCAAGGTGGCCGGAGTAAGATATGTATGGAAACCTAATGCTACAAAGAACCAGGGATGCCTCTCTAAAGTGGCATGGGAAGCAGTGGCAACACCCAGGAAGAAAGGGGGACTAGGGATACTGGATCCCGTGCAACATAATATGGCCTTATTCACTAAATTGCCAATTAAAGCAATGATGGAACCCGGGGACAGGAACTGGATGGTCCTTGCTGAGTATATTCTAGGGACGGAGTGGGATCTACAGGATCACTCAAAGTTTTGGATATGCCTGCCGCTGCCCTCCTTCGACAACAACCATCCTCAATCCAAGCCCTGGAGGAATATCATTGGCGCATGGAATAAAGTCAAACCTTTGAACTGCTCCCCAACAGTGACAAAGGAAGAAACGTTGAGTCAAATACTGTTTGAAAATCCACTCATCCTTCACCAAAATGGGAGTTCTTTTTCGGCTGCGGAAGGTGCAGGTAACTTTGGATTAAGTTGGATTAAGAGAGGGGTGCTGCAACTTAGAGATATATGGGACTCAGTACATTCTAGATTTCTGGGCAGTGCACAAACCGAAAGGCTACTCCCAAGACTTCACAATGTAGCCTCAAACTACTCAGAACTTCAAACTTTAAGGGCTATTCCGCCCTCCTAGATCAGACTATTGCAACCAGACATGGAACACGCTGCAGGGACCAGGCTCCGGAAGGTGGATTCTCCGAATCAGATACTTTGGATTCTGGGCCCGGACTTGGCTACGGGCCTTAGGGAGCAGCGCTGGAATCTACCGGTCCAGGGTCATGGTGCTGGTCATCTCACTCTGGAGGATACAGATTGTCGGATAGGCAATACGATGAGCATGGTGGAAGTCCGAGTTCATACTCTGACATCCAGAAAAGGCAAGGCTTAGCCTTCAACAACATTACTCCAGGATGCGGCCTCTTTCAGAGTTGAACCTCTACTGATGGGATGGGTCTGTCCGGAGAAACAGGCCATGCACGGTTGTGATACGCAACCTCACGCCCCCTCGCGGCTTCCCGTACACGGTCGCCGATCAGAGTTCTAGGAGGGGCGTGGCCGAGGATTTTTGGCCGTAAGGGTTGAGTCTCCCGCACGGAACGGGAGGCCCTCGTTTCATGCCAGAGGTTCTCCCCGGAGTCGAACTGTCGTCGCGGAGTCCCATGGGGGTCGGATCACTCCGAAACGATAAAATCAAAAAAGGTCTCCGCAAAAATGAACTGCCGTCATGCATCGGGACGGAAAAAGGCATCAAGGGGGAGAGGGCCATGGCGGCGAAGGACAAAACTTCGGTCGTCAGGGGTTTGGGGGATAGGTGGTGGGTTCGAAGCCTTCAGGCCTCATCATCGGCCTCACAAAGTGGCCGAACCCTCGGGTCTTTGCTGTGGAGGTGGTTGGTTCGAGGCCTTCAAGCCTCGRCRTCGGACTCAYAGAGTCYGCGCRAGAGTTTYCGGGAGGGTAAAGCRGCGGGAGRACTCGCCGACATCTGAATTCGAAATTGCRCGGGCAGCGCCCCCGCWCTACGGGAAAGCTCGGGGAAACGTGTCGCTCCCTCGTAACCCAGGACCAGMCGTCGCCAAGAACACGAGTCCCCCTGGCGACACCAGCGACAATCAAACTGCGRSCGCCACAYKGCGTGAGCRRCCGACCAGGGCAACACCGTCAAACCYGTATAAGGCAATATTAGAGTCGGGGAATCAAAACGATCAATCAAAACAAACCCGTTCCCCCTTATCTCACAAGCCCGAGGCGGGTCYTGCCAACACACTTGCTCCGTCCGCCTCAGCGCGCSCCGTACGYCCGCATCGCAATAGAYRCTGTCGTCATCTGCGATGGGGAARGTCSGTAGCGAGATGAGACGATCGRAGGTACGTGATGARCACGGGCAAGGTCCCGCGTTCCCGRTCATCCGAACCAACACCGAATCCATACAACAATCGTCGCAACTCTTCTCTCTCTAAGGTGGGTGYGTCGAGGGAAGACGACGAAGTCTAAGCTCTCTCCCCTTGCGGGAGCGTCGACCGTCCGCGCGGATGCAAGCGGTTGACGTCACCGGTACGGGGGCGAGAAGCTAAAAAAGYGAYGACTATCAGTTCAAAAAGGAAAGCAATCGAGAGGGAGAGAGAGAGAGAGTGAGTTACRYCGAGACCACGCACGAGYGCAGGAAAGACCACTGAGGGGARGGKAACAACYGGATCAACACACTCGTACTYCTAAGCAGACGGTCCCCYAGTTCAGTTTCCCCATCCCCGCCCGGACGAGTACATACACACATAGATGCATGCAATCAACAAACTTTGACAKGACATCTAATCATCCATGGACCTTCGACATCACTCGTGCRCACCACCAGCTCCCATCACTCGGGGCTTCACACACAYGACATGCATAGACAAAGCAGCAATGGAGATAAAAGCGAGTCCTTCTTGTACACAAAAAWTTYAATTAAMTGCCGCCCCCARGCGCAGCCTTSAAAACTCCCCAAGACCACCGACCACCATAGCCACAAGGCCCTGCCGCGGCCGGCGTCCAATCCCCACCACTGCTCAGTCCCTCCGACTGCTTCGCCYCGAGACTACCGCRGGTCCACCCCACGTCGTCACTCCGCCCGTCCTTGGGCTCGTCGAGCCTGTTCGGCRCCGCAGACTCTCGYGCATAGCTCGCRYAGCATTGCAGCCGAGATCAAAGAGGAGGAGAGGAGAGGGTTGMGYGAATTTATAGYGCGGGAGGCGGCGGGTTGTCAGCGCGAGGTGCGCGCARCGCAGGTTGTAGATGAGCAGGACAGGAGGAAGGTGGGGAGTTAGAGGGTTCGACCCGCRGGATGGCATGGTCSTACGTGATTGGGGTGTCCGTTCAARTGGCGCGCGGTTTCCCGCTCTCCACATTGATCCAAGCATCCCAACTACGCGGCCAATCACTTCGCGGGGTAAGGATCAAGCTGGGCGGAGGGGAAGACGAAGAGTCCGGCATGGGGAAAATGCGCGCAGCAAGAAGGGAAGATGGCGCGGGGATGCAAAGCAAGAAACGGGGATGCGAGACGCGCGAAGAAATCGGAGCTTAGGCGTGCACGCGCAAAAATTCAAAAAGTCCCAACCGCCCCCGTTTCTTGGTTTTCATATCGCGGCCGCTATTCGCCCGCGCAGGAGTTATTAACCAAACAAAATGAAAAAGTCGTTTTGAAAAGAAAACGAAAAACAAAAAGAAAGAAAATCCCCTGTTTGTCCGAGTCCGTGCCTCGGGGCTTCCGAGGGATTTTTCCTCAGGGATACGGGAAGCTGCGCGGTACGGGTCTGAGCTTATCACATTTGTGATACGCAGGGGGTTCCGAAAAATTACCAGTCTCCAGACTGCTGAGGTCATCATGTCTTAGATGATCGGGCGGCCTCTTCCTCGTCAGCTGGCCCGACCATCTTCCTAATCTACGTAGATGCATCTTGCATCCTCCATCGCCTCCTCCCATAGTATACACCCGATCAGGCGGCCCCTTCGTCGTCAGCTGGTCCGATCGGTAATTTTTTTTTTTTTTTTTTTTTTTTTTAAATATATACATCGCGTCTCGACGCGCGAACTTTGGACATAGGAGAAGAGGATGATGGAGAGAAGGAGAAGGAGAGAAGCGAGGAGAGGTAGACGAGGGTGATCAGAGGAAGTGATCGATGACGGGATTGAGAGGGGGCGGAAAAGGTGGAAGAAATGCGGCCATTGTCGCGGGAGTCGTCGGCACATCTTCCCCCTGGAAGTGGTGCTGGACGAACGAGGGATAGAGGAAGGCCCCCGACACATGAGACAAGACACGTGGCGCCAGATCCGCCACCGCTCGCACCACCCGCTTGCGCACCGATCGGGGCCCTGGACCCGCCATCACCACATGAGTCTCGGTGTGAGGCCGCCGCTCCCGCTTCTGCGCCGCGAAGACAAGGAAGTGGTACATTGCATTGGGATGCTGCCCAGTCTCGTAGATGAGCGTCCCAGCCAATCGCGCCGCAATACACCCTTGAAAAGGGGGTGTCAGATATGGCTCCCAGGCCGGATCAGGGCGCGGCGCCCCCGCGATGGCCTCGAGCCTAATGATGGCGGGCTCCACCATGGAGTCCACCTCTGTCGGATGGACCGTCCGGCTCAGAGGAACTACTAATGTCAATGACCGGGGCACCCCGGGGTGGCTGGCGGGAACGGAGAGGTCCCGTGAGGACGGGGGGTCTGGATATGGGATCCGGAAATCCCATTCGGCTTCCTCCTTCGGCTGCTGCTGCTGATGATGGGCCGACTCCATCAAGATTGAGATAGGGCACACGCGGAAAGGGCAGCGATGGCACGACTATCTCCTTAACGAGTGTCGCCGCACGCGTGGGCTGAATCACTTCCTCGCCGCCGCCGATCCTGCTGCCTTGCGCTCCTGGCGACGGGTGGCGTCTCTTCCTCTTCGGCGTTTTCTTAGGGGCCTTTGGTGGCGCTGGTCGAGGATACGACGAGGGAGGCCGCAACGGCCTTTCCTCCGGGAAGTCTTCCAACCTCTCCGCCAGCTGCGTAATGAAATCTGGGATGACGACCACGTTGTACGTCCTCCGTGGGCCGTCGCCGTCCGCAATCGTGGTTGGATCTCCTCCTCCTCGCTCGCGATCACTTGTGCAATGGAGAGGAGCTCAAGGTGTATGAGCTCCAACAATCCTGGATCGATCGTCTGGAGCTGGGCGAAGGGGTACAGCGCCACCGTCCCTTCCTTCTCTGCTGGCTTGGGCCGTGTGATGACGTAGTAGACGACGAAGTGCTCCCCGATGCAGTGGTCTTCGTGATCCACGAAAAACCGGAACATCCCCAGCGCCACCGACTTGTACAGCGCACGGTGCAACTCCCTTGCATCTTCGTCGGCGAAGGGAAGCATCTCCACGTCAGTTAGCTCGCGCATGGGATATGGGCCCTCCGTGAGCTGGTAGGGGAGAGTGGTGTAGGAGAAGAAGGGAGGCATTTAGTACGGGACAGGGGGAATAGCTTGGAAGTTGAGAGGAGCAGCAGGAGGGAGAAGCGCGGGGAGTTGCGGCACCAACGCAATCGGTCCGTCCTCTGCCCTACACAGCAGCACTTCGTGGGTTGTGAACCGGTGTCCCCCCCGTCCTTGCAATCTGGCCACTGATCTGGCCGCTTCCACCGCGTATTCGCGCACAAAGCTGCGCGCCGGCTCCCGATTCCGCTGCGGTAGGATCGTCAAGTCTCCGATGAAGGTGGCGACGCTGTGCACGAAGTTGGGTGCCACCTGGAGCGCGCGGAACTCAATGAATACTCGGGTCGTCTCCCGGCTAGGCAACTGCGTCACATCCACGTACACCCCCGCATACGTCAGCCGATCGCAAAGCAACAAGTACGCCGCCAAATCAGCAACCTCGGGCGCTGGCACGTTCACCTGCTGGATGTCGTGCCGCAACTGCCTTTCCTCATTGAACGGATGCCGCAACAAGCGATCTGCAATCGACATCTGGAAGTGCTCGAGGGGCTCATGCTCCGACTGGCGATGGTTCATCCTGCTCCCTGAAACTCTCAGCACCAATGGATGAGGCAGATCGGGAAGAGGAGGAGGATGAAGAAGGAGAGGGTGATCTCGCAGGAGCGGGGGTCCGTAGGGGACCTAGCGATGGCTGGAAGGGCTGGTGTGCGGCAGCGTGCCGTGTCAGCGGTCGGGCCTGGGAGTTGTGACGGGGAATCAGCTTCACGGAGTGCTGTCCCTGTGTGCCAACTTCCGTGACCTCGTAAATGCCTGTGTAGCATGGGTGGATCTTGGAGGAGCGCGCAGATTTTCGTACCTGCACCAAGTCCCCAACTTTATAGCGGGGCAGTGGTCCCGCCGACATGTGTTGATTCTCATAGTCACGGATCTGCCGTTGATGTGTCCGATCTACGGTCTGCTGTCGACGACGAGCTAACAGGGGATAGGCCCTAGCCATTAAGTCCATGTAGTGGTGGGCCTTATCTCGGTTCTGGCCCCGTGTTGCTCTAACTTCCGTACCTACTAAGGGGGACAATTGCACCCGAGGGACTTTATTGGTTCTTAGTTGAAAGGGGGACAACCCAGTACTACCGTGTGGGGTAGCCCGATAAACGGCCAAGATGTGGTCGACAATGACCGGTTAGGGCCGGGTGTCTCCCGCAGTGATATTCCGTCTAAGGGCGGTCTTAATCAGTCGGTTGGCATTCTCTACCAGGCCATTGGCTTGAGGCCAATAGCCCGGCGAGTAGATAATCTTAACGTTCGCCCTGACTAGGTGACGTTCTACTTCGCCTTGAAATTCCAACCTCCTGCGAATTCCGACTGGTCATTGGGTACGCCTCGATCCATTTTGAAAAATGATCGACAACTACTAAAAAAACATTGAGTTCTCCCTGACGACGGGACCTCTCGGAACGTTGATATCCGTCGTATCGATGCTAACCCTCTGAAAGGGGCGCTCTACACGAGTGGGCACCATCGTCCGAGGCATCTGTACCGGCGCCTTGTCCGCCGCACAGGCCGGGCAATTTTGAAAGATGTATTTCACATCTTCCCGGATTCCTGACCAGTACCATCCGTTCTTTTCTATGGCTTTTTCTGTGTACTTGACCGCAAAATGGACCGCATCCTCTTCATGAGCGGCTCGTGTCCAATCGAACCTAGCGAGAGGGTGTGGAACCGTCAACCAGCTAGACCCTCCGTCATGATCGACTTTTCGTTTTTGTAACGTCGGTCCCTGTCAACGATAGTCCTGCGCCCGCTTCGTGACTCTCCGCCTCTCAGCTTTAGTAAGTTCTGACAGCAAGTCGCCTGACAGCCTCCGTAGCAACAGAAGGTCCGTCCAGGCTTCTGCCCAGCGGGCACTTGGCGCAAATCCGTCGGCTGTTCTGGCGTCCAGATACCGCTTCTCGGTAGGGACTTGGTCCGTTCTACAGTTGGGACAGACCCATGTCTTTTCACTTCGGTACCTAATACACTGTCCGTGAGATTTGACCGTATGACACCGACTACACTGTACCATAAAAGAAAACTGGGCCCTCCCGGATGTGACCCTTCTTGGTCCGGGACCATAGGCAAAGTACAGAAGAAACAGGGGCTTAGATATGTTTCAGGGGATGAGTAGGGACTAGACGAGAGAGCGAGGGAGTTGGATGAGGGCAAAGAGATCGCGTCTGCCATCTCCGGCGAAACCTCCATTCCGGACTCAGGCGTCGTTCTTGCGTAGCACGTGTAGCTCCCCGTAGTGCGGTTTCGTCGCCGCGACTTCTGGCCTCCACAGAATGAGTTGCTCGTTGGCGGGACACTTGTTGGGCGGCAGGAGGCGCGTCAATCCATCGACGTTACCATGCTGCCGCGTGGCACGGTGGCGGATGTCGAAGTCATAGTCTTGCAGACGCACCGCCCACCTGCCCAGCGTCCCCGTGTAGTCCGTGTTGTTGCGTAGGGACAGCAGCGACTGATGATCCGTTGGCAGCACAAATTTCTGGCCGTAAAGATACGGTCGGAAATGCTGGATCCCCCACACCACCGCCAGACATTCACCTTTGCACGCTTCGTAATTAGCCTGCGCCTGGCTCAGCGTTTTGGACACATACTCAATGACGTGTTCCCTTCCGTTCGCCCCGTACTGAGTCAGCACCGCCGATATCGCCTGAGGCTGCCAGTCTGTGTACAGCGCAACACAGGAGCAAATCTCAGAGCCTCCTTCAACGCCTGAAACGCCGCTTCGCATTCCGGCGTCCAGATCAACTGTTCCTCTTTCTTCAGCAGGTTCGTGAGGGGCTTCGCTATATCGGCAAACCCCTTGATGAAGCGTCGGTAATTGGATGCTTGCCCTAGAAAAGCCCGAACCTGGTTGAGTGTGACCGGCGCCGGGGCTTCTTGAACTGCTGCCACCTTCCTCGGATCCGGTTTTAGTCCATCGACCGTGATGATGTACCCCAAGAATGAG
>BFEA01000200.1:1862286-1911665 GCA_003427395.1 Chara braunii | reverse complement strand
CTCTCTCTCTCTCTCTCTCTCTCTCTCTCTCTCTCTCTCTCTCTCTTCTCACACACACACACACATCTCTCTCTCTCTCTCTCTCTCTCTCTCTCTTTCTCTCTCTCTCTCTCACACACACACACACACACACATGGTTTTCTGAATTGTACGCGATCGTTGCTGGGGTGCTCGGCTCAGAGAGTAGGACGTGTGATGAAGGAGAATGAATATTAACTGCCTTGAATGGAGGCCTGGGATTGCAGCATCATGGTGCACATGTCAATCGCCACGGCGTTGGGATTAACAATGATTATAGAAATTGTCGATGCAAGATGGGGCTCACTCAGTCAGGGCGAGCGGAGAATTCGCTAGTGCAAGAGGTGTGACATACGCGCTATGCACGGGGACATATCCAGTTCGAATCGAGGTCAGACCAGAACGATACTGTTGGAGCAGCAGGATAACAGCTTAGTGTCGTCGTGGGAGGACGGTTGAAGGCCTCGTTGCAGCACTCGCGATCCGGCAACAGTTTCAATGAATCTGAACATGGAATCGGTCCTGATGCATTCAGAATATTGCCGGATGTCGAGTGGTGCATCCGACCCCCTTGGTCTGGGCGCAACCTGACCCTACTCAGCGAGCGCAAGTTTCGAACTGGATGAAGCATGGCGATGGTGCGTACAACACTGAAACGGGCTAAGGACACGGGTGCTCGGTCGATCGGCCGAGGAAGGACATGTAAAGAAGAACTGCAGGTCCTTTTTTTCCGTCGGGGCCTTCCCGTCTTCACCCAAATAGAGCGCCCATTTGGTGCAAATTCAAGTCCGGATACGGTCATTATTATCGGGCGTTCTATTGGGGTGAAGACTGGTGGTGAAATGGAGAACGTCGGTCTTCACTCGCGTTGCGGGCGTGATTAGCAATCGCCAAACGGGGAAGCATCGGTGCCGGCAACGTCGACGCAAGCAAGCACAAACACGAGGACATGTTGATTTGAATGGATCGCCTAAAGCTTTCCTCAGCGCAGACGTAAGGCGAAGAAGCACATCAGCGGAGAAAGAGTGCAACGCTAAGAAGGTGGCACGTCGACCCCTCCTCAAGAGGAAGTGGGAAGGAGATGGTGGCCTGATGAAGGTGCCGGATAGATAGTAGTATGAGGCTATGAGCAAATTTTGTGAGGCTGGGCAGGTGGAGAGGGGGGAGGATCGGAAAACAGTACCGGCATGGAGGGCGGGGGGAAGTTGGGGGGGGAATGGAGAGGGTGAGGGTGAGGGTGAAAGAGTCGAGGTAGTGGCAGAACCTTCCGTTTACAACTTCCGGAGTCTCACTGGATTGGCTGGGTTTCCTGCTACAGAGGAGACTGGGAACCAGCCACCTATCGCCAGTAAGGTCAAGGGGCGGGATTCGATCAAGCGTGAGGGTGGCTTCACTGGCTTGACATTATTCACGAGGAATTGCCGGGGTAGGGTTAGGGTCGATCGAGTCAGGTCGACCGCGGACGCAGTGGAGCTGGAAAAGCAAGGAGTCAGCGTCGCCAGCTGCTGCGCGGAACCAGCAACTGCAGGGACAGTTCTTAGTGTGTCGACTGCATTTGGAAGAAAGAATCGTCTGAGATTTTGTACGTTTGCTTTTGCAGAGTCAAGATGCAGATCACGCACCGGGGCGTCTTTAGCATGCAGGGGCATTCAGGTCCCGCCGGTGTTTTTTTGGGACCTTATGAAAGCTCGCGTTACTAGTATTTATTTAAGGTCAATTCAGTTTGCTTAGGAGCATCTGGCGTCAGTTGGCTCAGGCAACGGACTGCAACAAAGAGGAGGATGAATCATGAATCCATGATTGTCGGTAGTGGACTCGATCCAGGGATCGAGCGGGTAACAGGCACAGCAGCCTCAGCAGGTCGCTCCAAATGTTTTCTCTACATTATTTGACCGCACGGATTGGTGGAGGAAGTTGTGGGAGTGGTGCTTGTTTACGAAGAGTCGGCGACACCTGGAAAGGCTGGAAGCTCTTTCACAGGACACCTAATGAGCGTTCAACGACTTCATCAGTAAATACAGTAAATAGTCTTCATCTGATCTTTCTTATGCTGACCTTTATAAAAGGTACGGCCGCCAATTGAGTCAGACAACGAACGCAAGTGGAGAGGACGGATCTTTTCGAGTACTTTGAAAAGTAGACTGTCTTGAGCGCATGAGAAGGCGGAGATGTGCTCTCCGCGTAGCAGTGGGTAGCACCGCACGAATGGATGTGGTCAGACTTCGGAGCTGGAATGGAACCAGGAGGTTGAGTGGGTGGGTTTGCTGCGACGCGTGTACTTTCCCTGTGTCCGTATGCTGCTGACCTACAGAGCCTTGAGCAGCGTTTGAAGTCCTCAGAACGTTTACCAGTCCTTGCTGCAACCGATGTCTCCAGGACTACTTCCTCCTACTGTAATCCTTAATCGTGTTGTGGATCACAGTGGATGTAATCAGTGGAGTAACCACGGGCCTTGTAACCACGGGCCTTGCTGCACTACTTGCTGAAGCTGAAAAATGCACGAGCGTGTTGTTCTAATTTTACCGACAAAAAAGATGCACTCGCAGGAGTCGCAGCAGTTCATTTCACCGGACAGCGGTGCAGCGAGTGCGCGGGCGGCGCGGAAGTTTGTTTGTTAATCAGTAGAAAGGGGCATGATCATGATGGGATTTCAGAAGGGGATTTATGGTTGCTGTTCATGGAATTCCATGCTAATCTCGGAGTGGATCTTGTTGTTGGTTGGTTGGTTGCAGGTCCTGGAGATTGATGACGATGCAAAAAGCATTTTGAAGGCCCGGGAGACGATGGGTCATTCTGCAGTGCCTCGACAGCCGATGGGGCTTTACGATCCGGCATTCGATTCTGACGCTTGCGGTGTCGGCTTCATCGCTGAGCTATCGACTAAGCCCAGTCGAAAACTGGTAAGTGTGAGCCGCCTGGGTACTCACCCTTCTTCATCCACAGCGAAGAAAACTGGATCGGTATCATAGCATTTGGCAAATTGGCATCGCTCTCTCTCTCTCTCTCTCTCTTAGACTCTCTCTCTCTCTCTCTTTCTCTCTCTCTCTCACTGTGTCTCTCTCTGTGTGTGTGAATCTATAAAATTGCTGCCGTACATTTGAAGTGCTGCTGGTACGAGGATCTGGTTACTGATGAACTCATGATTCCGATTGGCAGGTGGTCATCGCTGTCATCTCCACTCAGCACTCCGCTTATTACGCGCTTAACAGGTGGGCATTTAACAGATTGACAGGGGGGGATTTTAGTTGCACAAGTAACTTACTGTAATAGTCAGCACTGCGGTCGTCTTCATTGTTCGTTCGGCACTTGGGAAGAAGGCATTACTTACAAGGGAGCGAACGGTTCAGTGATTCTTGATAATGACGACGTGGAAGCCGATTTGTGAGAGAGCAAGCCGCTCTTGTACTNGCGAACGGTTCAGTGATTCTTGATAATGACGACGTGGAAGCCGATTTGTGAGAGAGCAAGCCGCTCTTGTACTAGTACCTGTGATCGACCTATCTGGCTGGCGTCTCCTTTCTCTTATTCTTGACATTCATTTTAATTTAATTATTTGATAAATAGTTTTTGGTGAACTTGCTCGTGTGTAGGGGTCCAGTATGCGTACTCTGGCGCAACACAGATGAAGATGCTCTCCTGCAAATGTTCAGCTTCACTGCCTCACAAAGTGAGGTACTGAATCGTGTCCAGCAGTGCTTGCTGCACATCGTGGAAGTTCGTGCCTGCCTTCGGTCGGCGTCCGATATCGACGAAATACGCCTTAGACGGCGCAACATAAACCATGCCCAAATAGCCAAACACAGGCTTTCTGGAGAAAGTAGAAACTTGTAGAAAATAAATTTATGACAGTGATTTGAATTTTGGGTTCTGTATAGCGTTTTTTCTTTGGCTTGTCCAGCGATTTACTGTGAGGTTATTATTAAGAGTTTTTTTTCTTTTTTTTCTGGCCCGATGAAACCACAGATGAGATATTACACTGATCAGAACAGATTCTATACTTGATCTTATAACGTTTCTTCTTTGGCTTGTCCAGCGACTTACTGTGAGGTTATTATTAAGAGTTCTTTTTCCTTTTTTTTTCCGGCCCGATGAACCACAGATCAGATATTACATTGATCAGAACAGATACTACACTTGATCTTATAGCGTTTTCTCTTTGGCTTGTCCAGCGACTTACTGTGAGTCTGTGTGAGGTTATTATTAAGAGTTTTCTTTCTTTTTTTCCCGGCCCGATGAACCACAGATCAGATATTGCACTGATCAGAACAGATACTACAGTTGATCTTAGCGAAAAGGCCGAGAAATGTATGAGAACGGTACGGGTAACTGATAAGATAGAGGCCTATTCTGATGAGGTGATCTGTGGAGACTCGTCTCTCATGTCTGAGTTGACCCAGTCTCGCTCGGCGCGGTCTTGTGGAATTGCTGCCTAAAGGCCCTAAACTCTCTCTTCCTGGCGACATCTCGACTGTTGTCGACACAGGGGGACGTCCAGTTAGTTTGCAACAATACTTACTACTGAATGAGATGCGGTTTTCTGACTCCAATTTTCTGTGGTCGTATCCAACAATTTGTGCAGGTGGTGGAAGCGCTGGACATGCTTGATCGAATGTCCCACCGTGGTGCTTGTGGTTGCGAGGAGAACACCGGCGATGGGGCAGGCATTCTTGTCGCTTTGCCGCACGACTTCTTCCGAGCGGTAAGGACAAAACACGGAAAGGACATCTTATTCTGATCTAGGGTCATTTAGCCATATATAACCACGGCGGACTTGTAGCGGATGGGCATGAGCACAAAAAAAAAAAAAAAGGTAACGGTCCGTCTTTTGTCGTGCTGCTGGGGAATGGGCTCTCTGTGTGGCGGTAGTGGGGACCGACGGGGAGCGAGGTGGCGCAAGAATGAAACAGGGGGAGACGAAGCGTGCTTCTGTGTCGTAGAACATTTTGCAAACGCGCAGCGGTTGATGACTTCTGAATCGACACAAACGCACGCTTCTGTATTTTCAAGTCTCAGGTATATACTAGCCAGTGTGGTAGCCACCTCTCACCTCCCGCTGCGTGCACAGTCAGCAAACGGAAGAGAGAGAGAGAGAGAGAGAGAGTCGCGTACAATTGACTGAGCAGCGAAATTTGGACTTGGAATATGAATGCTTATCACAGCTGAATTCCAACATAGCGATGTGAGAAAAAGCATGTTTCAGAGCATTGCTGTGTATTATCGATTGCGTTCGTTGTTTGTACTTGCTGGATGAGGGAGAATGATGATTGTTTTTCCTCTTTGCTAAACGTTTTTGGCTAAACGAGCGCTTCGTTGTTTTCATCTCACAGGCAATGAAAGAAGAGGCGGATGTGGAGCTGCCGCCGGCGGGAGAATATGCTGTTGGAATGCTCTTTTTGCCCGTGAATGAGGAGCGGCGTAAGATCGGAAGGGACATCTTCATCAAGGTATTGTGGACATAAGGAGTGATACGAAATGTTTTCATGAAGGAGTTTGAAAAAGTCAGCGACTATAAAGACTCTGGTGAACTGGGGGCATTGGCAATTTTGGCAACACGAACTTGTTAACAAATTGGAATCTTATCTTGTTGCAGCGCTTACGCAGTTTGCAGTTCTCTCCCTGCCGCAGTGATTAGTGGATCATCCTTCATCTCTCTCGTCCGTTTTCTTACGGCCTTGGTCCACTACTCGCCAAATGTGCAAGATGAGAATGAATCTTCCCTTCAACATGGGAAGATGCACCGCCGCAGTTTTTGTCTTTTGTGCATGTGGAGAGTAGTGGAGCGAGGAGGCCCTTATTTCCATCGATCATGATAGCAGTCCACTGCCGGAAGCCTTCCAATGGGTCACGCTTCATCCCTATTCAAGTATACCTCTGTCCGATTTTCGATAATTGTGCATCACTCCACTACTGTCCAATTTCACGGGTTGTCAAATTTGCGGATAGCTGTCAAAATCGGCTTTACGACTGCATTGGATAGTTCCCTGCCTCTGCAGCGGCGGTTATTTGGAAGGTCCTCCGCCGAAGGAACAATTGCTTGCTGAAATTGGAGAGTGTACCTGGAGTCTGGGCGGGTTGTGATGCCGTACCTGTTCGTTTAAATCAGACTTCCATCTTGATCAAACGAGGAGTTTACTATGGTCAATGTAGTGAACTCTGTGGACTACATGCTTCCGTCTGATAATCAGCTTATGCTGTACCTTATGTATTCCTTTATCCTTTGAAAATCTGGGCAGGACAAATCAGGGTAGACTTGTCTTTCGTGATTTGAGTGCTTCGATAGTCTAGGCGAGGATAGTAGTGGAGCGGTGACGTCTTGTTACGATTTTTGAGGTGTCTGACAGCTATCCTACGACTATGCAATTTTGTGGACCGGGGACAGTGGTGGAGTGAGACCCAATTCCGCAGTGCCTTCTGAACGTTATAGTTAGCCTGTATCTCTTGAGTATGGGATCAAATTGTGATTGTGTGTGGCAGGATCGTGGCTGTGGCTTGGATTTGATTTGATAACCGGTCTTTGAAATGACCTATCCTACGACTATGCAATTTTGTGGACCGGGGACAGTTGTGGATCGAGACCCAATTCCGCAGTGCTTTCTTAACGTTATAGTTGACGTGTGGCAGGACCGTGGCTGTGGCTTGGATTTGATTTGATTACCGGTCTTTGAAATGCCGAGAGCGGAACGAAGATCGTTGGCGATGCCGAAATTCGTTCGGCCTGAAATTAGCGGATAGGTGTACTGTCCTGTTTTGTTTTGTTTGGCTGACAATCATTTCATTTTTTTTTGGTGTTCGCTTTCCTCAGAGGACGGAAGCTCTCGGTCATAAGATCGTGGCATGGAGGAAACTGAAGACGAATAACGCAGGTCTGGGAAAGGGGGCCTTGTCGACGGAACCGCTGATCGAGCAAGTGTTCATCACTCCGAGTGTCAAATCCACCGTCGATTTTGAAAAGCAGTTGTTTATCCTCAGGAGGTACATCGAGGGCGAGCTCCGCGACGCGCTAGGATTGGACTACGGAAAACCCCGTGACTTCTACATCTGCTCCCTTTCGTCAAAGTGAGTCGGTCCTTTTTTTTATTGAGACTTTTGTTTTTCTCTTCTTTGGCTTATTGAGACAGCGTTTCATTGTTTTTCTGTTGCATGGGTTCCACTGTTCTTAGGTTGCATGCCTTAGTTTATAAATAAATGTACGCGTGTGTCTATGTCGGGGAAGGAGGGGTATGAGTTTGTGTGTGCGCGCACGTGCTTGTGTGTGCGTGTGTGTGTGTTTTGTATGTGTGTGCCGCAGTGTGTGTGTGTGTGTGTGTTGTGTGTGTGTGTGTGTGTGTGTGTGTGTGTGTGTGAGAGAGAGAGAGAGAGAGAGAGAGAGAGAGTTGAGGGGTCACGCGAGGAGCAGGTGGTTGGGATCTCCTTAGTCTTGGAATGTGTTTTGTTCATCGTGATGGTTGGACATTTTCAATGCTCATCAATGGATGTGTCGACATGAGTGAGTCGGTCGCTGGTCACTGTCGTTGCTCTTGATTCATTCGCAGTTCTATCTGTTCGACAAATTCTTCGCCCTCGCTTTTGCATTCACGCTATGCAACTTGTTGATTTGTTCTCTTCTCTCCCTCCCTCTCTCTCTCTCTCTCTCACACACACACACACACGCACGCACGCACGCACGCAAGGAATCTCTTTCTCACGCACAATCTGTCTTTCTCTATCTCTTCCTCACAAACAATCTGTCTTTCCCTATCTCTTTCTCACGCACAATCTGTCTTTCCCTGTGTAATGCGTATTGGCTACAGGACGGTTGTTTACAAGGGGCAGCTGAAGCCCGATCAGCTTCCTTCTTACTACCCGGACCTCAGCGATGAGAGATTCACAGCGTATACCGCTTTGGTAAGTGCTCGTTTCCAGAGTCCTGATGAACTGGATAGCTTCTGGATCTGCGCGTTTTATCCTAAGAATGTCCTTAGTATTGATTTTTTTTAGATTCGCCGCGGTCGATTTGGTTCCTAAGACAGCAAACGCGCTTCACGAAAGTCGGAATCCGAGAAGAACAAGGACAAGCTTGTATGACATATACGAAATCGATACTTGCAATGGAGCTGACCAGCTCTGCGGTTTGTTGTCCCGAATCCATCGTTCTCCGGTTTTCTCATCACCTTCCACGATAGGTGTTCACAAGGTTTCGTGTTTTTTGGGAGGTTTAGCTTAGCGGACAAGGGTGGAAAGGTGCGGCCGAGTCGGGCCGACCAACGGGGCCCTAGTGGTACATCGATGAACTTTTGAAATACAGACCTGAGATGTGAACGTCGAACTGACCGGCCCCCGGTAATTCTTTAATAATTTGAATTACCTGGAGCACAGGCAATTCTTTGAATAAATTGAATCACCTGGGGCGCAGGTAATTCTTGATTTTTTTATTTTATTTTATTTTATTATTATTATTATTATTATTATTTATTTATTATTATTTTTTTTTTACAAATGAACTTTGCATTTCATTACTTTGTGTTAGCCAGACCCCCACTGGCGGCCCCAACCCTATACCCTAAACATTAGGGGCAAGGGGCAACATGAAATCTCCCCTTCATAGTGAGAGGAAACTATGCTTGCAGGGGTCCCCTCTAGATAGCCTTAGGAGTAGGTAGTGAAAGGCAAAAAACAGAAGTTGAGAGAAAAATATAGAAAAAAAAAAAAAAAGAAAAGGAAGAAAGGGGAGGCCGGGAATCCCTCCACAAACAACCCGGGGCACAGGTAATTCTTGAATAATTTGAATTGCCTGAGGCACAAATAATTCTTGAATAATTTGAATTACCCGGCGTACAGGTAATTCTTGAATGTCCTGGGCCGGTCAGTCCGACGTTCACATCTCATGGTAGGTAGTGGCCACCTTTTTTTTTTTTCTTTTTTTTTTTTGCCACCTTTTTTATAGAAGGAAGAGAGGTGTCGCGGACCGTTTTCATGATGATAATCTCCTTTTATTTTTGGACGGCATGTCCTCCGCGACATGTAATTGCTTGCGGCAAGTTGCCGGATGTATACGATTTTGCCGTTTGGCAATTTTTGTTCAACCGAAAAGTCGGCTCGTCGTATTTTTTTTGGGAATCAGTTTGGACAACGATCTTAATGTGGAGTCTCCAGAGGTCCACTAAGAGAGAATTGGAAATGAATTGTAGTAACGGAGAGTTGGAGAGACATTGGTTTCATATCAGTTTTTTTGTTGGCACAGATTGCCACAGAACGGATTCAAAAACGTATAATCCAAAGTCGAATCTGGCGGACAACGGAAAGGCGGGAACGCCAGTTCCAGAGATGATAGATCGCTGTGGACATAATTGCAGTCAGCTGCATCCATCGCGGGTTGGAAAAGCTGGCTCTGGAAACAGTGGAAAGTCCTCGTGTGAGTATGCCTCTTGAGTCTCGAGTATTAGAGCTCAACTCGTCTTCTGCACTGGGCTCTCCTAAGCTTGCGTATTCAGCAATTGTGTCTGACTCTTTGGTGAAGTTTGGTCCTTGAATATGGGAAGGTGGAGCAAATAATGTGCGCATTCAGCGGCTTCAACAGATGGGCAATTCCGATGTCATTGTTTTTTAGTATGCATTTTTCAAAACGTTCACATATTCGAGTTTCAATGTTTGCCACTGTCTAACCAGGTCTTTTGCCATGCTTGAATCTGTGTTGCTTTACAGGTGCATTCTCGCTTTTCGACCAACACCTTCCCTAGTTGGGAAAGGGCGCAGCCAATGAGAGTGCTTGGGCACAACGGTGAAATCAATACCCTTCGGGGTAATATAAACTGGTGAGTATCAGGGATGGAGACTTAAGGTCTTTTTTTGTCAGTGATGGAGTGGGGTGGCTTTGCTTCCATGAGTGATGGTCACCCTCTCCTTAGCACTTGCTCATCTCATTCTCTGCTTGAGGTCCTTGGCCAGTCGACATGATTTACTGTGTGCACTGAGCGCTCTCATTATAATGTTATTGCGAGAGAGGCTGACTGCGGACTTGTTGTAGTTAGATAAACTGGTGAGTATCAGGGATGGAGACTTAAGGTCTTTTTTTGTCAGTGATGGAGTGGGGTGGCTTTGCTTCCATGAGTGATGGTCACCCTCTCCTTAGCACTTGCTCATCTCATTCTCTGCTTGAGGTCCTTGGCCAGTCGACATGATTTACTGTGTGCACTGAGCGCTCTCATTATAATGTTATTGCGAGAGAGGCTGACTGCGGACTTGTTGTAGTTAGATTTACTGTGTGCAGTGATCCCTCTCCTTATAATGTTCTTGTGAGAGAGGCGGACTGCCGCTGACATGATTGCTCTTTCTTTTTTTATTTTTCTTTTTTTTTTATTTTGTGTGTGTGTGTATCAGTGTATGCATGTGTGTGCGTGTGTTTGTGTGTTGCGTGTGTGCGTGCGTGTGGGCGTGTCTGTGTGTGCGTGTGCGTGTGTTGATTGTGCGTCAGGATGTGTCCGCGTGTGTGCGTGTGTGTGTGTGTGTGTGTGTGTGTGTGTGTGTGTGTGTGTGTGTGTGTGTGTGAGAGAGAGAGAGCTTTATCTTCAGTTGGCAAAGGTAGAGGCGAGAAATTGTGACGCTAATGTGAAAGATACGTCCTTTGATTGTGCGTCAGGATGAGAGAGAGAGAGCTTTATCTCGAGTTGGCAGAGGTAGAGCAAAGGAATTGTGACGCTAACGTGAAAGATGTGTCCGTTGATCGTGCATCAGGATGAGAGCACGAGAAGGCTTGCTGAAGTGTGATGCTCTGGACCTGCCTCGGGAGGAGCTGAAGAAGCTGATGCCGATTGTGGACGAGGACTCCTCAGATTCAGGCGCATTCGACGGAGTGTTGGAGTTCCTGATCAGGACTGGAAGAAACCCCCCGGAATCAGTGATGATGATGATTCCAGAGGCTTGGCAAAACGACCAGCAAATGGATTCCAAGAAAAAGGCGTTGTACCAATATCATTCCGCTCTCATGGAGCCTTGGGACGGACCTGCTCTGATTGCCTGTGAGTTCTTGGCACTTCTTGCACCCTAACCCTGCAGTCAGGAACCTGACGCACACACACACACACATCATTGTTGCAGTGTTGCACTCTTTTTTGTGGAGGTGCTTTGCGAACACACACACACACACACACACACACACACACACACACACACACACACACAGAGTCATGCAGCTATGTGTAACTTCCCTTCGTCCCATTCTCATCATTTCGTTTGTTATTTACTCTCTGCATGTTATGGTGTTTTCCCGTATTCGCCTGTTTGCAGCATCTTTAAGATGTGCCAAATCGTCAGTTCGTGTTTGTTAGAAGTACCTGCCACGTTATGAGGGGGGCAGCAGCTCTTTTATTGCAAGGTTGGGTGGCACTGCTTGGAAGCATATGGATTTGCCCGACTCCCTGACGTGTTTGTGGGTTATTGCGAAGGCATACTCATATTATTGATTATTAGATATTGACTAACTAATGTGATGTAGTTCCCGTAGCATTATTTAACACCCTGTGCATGGTCTTGTGACTCTTGTTTGTCGGATTTCCCTTTGACGCGGTAATTGAGAGTACGGCTACTACGGCATACCATCTTGTGAACAAAATAATGGCATCATGTAGGCCATGTTATATTCTCTGAATCGCTTCGTTTGTGTTCTTTGTCTGATATGAATTATTGGCAGTCACGGATGGAAGATACATAGGAGCAACTCTCGATCGGAATGGTTTGAGGCCGGGTAGGTACTACATCACCCACAGTGGGCGTGTGATCATGGGCAGTGAAGTGGGAGTGGTGGATGTGGATCCCAAGGACATAAAAAAGAAGGGGCGGTTGAATCCTGGAATGATGCTCCTTGTGGATTTTCACGAGCATATTGTTGTGGAAGATGCGGAAATGAAGAGGAAGTATTCCGCAGCTCGGCCATACGGAGAATGGCTGGCAAGGCAGATGGTTACGCTGGAGGACATTGTCCACCATGTGCCCCAGGAGAAGTTGCAGCCGCCTGTAATCAATGGTGTGATTGCAGATGCCGACCTCGATGCGGATATCAAGGACAACCGTGGTTTGACGAAGCTCCTGGCTCCGCTCAAGGTCTTTGGGTATACTGTGGAAGCCTTGGAAATGTTGTTGCTCCCCATGGCTCGTGACGCCTCAGAGGCTCTTGGGTCTATGGGTAATGACACCCCTCTAGCCTGCATGTCTGACCGGCCAAAGCTTCTTTTCGAGTACTTCAAGCAGATGTTCGCCCAGGTCACCAATCCTCCCATCGATCCTATTCGCGAGGCGGTCGTCACATCCACAGAGTGCATGATTGGCCCGGAAGGCGATCAGACTGAAACAACAGAGGAGCAGTGCCATCGACTGTCCCTTAAGAGTCCACTCCTGACGTTGGAGGAGATGGAGGCAGTGAAGAAGATGGATCATCGCGGGTGGAGGACGAAGGTTGTCGATATCACCTTTGCCAGGGAGGAGGGACCTGCAGGGCTAGAGAGGACGCTCGAGCGAATTCGCAAGCAAGCGACCGAAGCCATTGCCGATGGATTCAAAATGCTGGTTCTTTCCGATCGGGCCACGTCCTGCGACAGGGTACCAGTTTCTTCTCTGCTCGCAGTGGGTGCTGTTCATCACCACCTTGTGCAGACTCTCTCACGTACTCAGCTGGGATTGATTGTGGAGTCGGGAGAGCCTCGTGAAGTCCACCACTTCTGCACGCTTGTCGGATTCGGAGCAGATGCCATCTGCCCCTATGTGGCAATCGAGGCAATTTGGAGCTTGAACGAGGACGGCAAGATGCCACCTAAAAAGGATGGCTCCCAGAGAACGAGGCAGGAACTCATAGCAGCCTATTTCAAGGCATCGGATGCAGGCATCCTGAAGGTTCTTGCGAAGATGGGCATTTCAACATTGGCCTCATACAAGGGGGCACAGATCTTTGAGGCGCTTGGATTGTCATCAGAGGTGGTGGACAGATGTTTCAGGCGGACACCCAGCCGTGTTCAGGTGTGCATCAGAAAAAGAAGAATCTCTGGCTTTTCAAAACTTTTCTCACAATCCCTTGTCGAATGTTTGTTCCCAGTCTGACTGCTTTTCAGGAGCAAAAGATGTGTTTTTGCAGCTCACCACCCTCAGAATAAGAAATGAATCTGAGGTATTGAGCCTCACCGCACTACTCAGGAAACTCTTGTTTTGGTGAGATGGGGGTCGTGGCACTGGTCGGCAGAGTTTTTCATGTCAGATGAAACCCTTTCACATGTCGAAATGGCTCTTGGTGAGGACTCGTCAAACCCACGGCCATCCCGGCCTGCATGGCTCCACAGGCTGCACGGGTGCTCACGAACAGCCACCAAAATGGTGAGTGGTACACCGGTCCAGACTGGTTTGTTTTTTCTTGATAGAAGTTACTTACCAAACTGCTCACTAATTTGGACCTGCACGGTGGCGTCTAGACATGTCCAGCTCAGAAATCGTAAGTGAACTCACGCTGTGAGTCTGTGACTCTGCTGCACCGCACTCACCAAACATGGAGCGGTCTGGAGTCTGAACGCGATTTTGGTGAATGAAAGTGTTTGGCAATGCCTTGTTTGGTGAGTAGTGCAGCTAGTAAGGAATTGTTCTGCTGGCAGTGCTGAGTTTTTTCTGTGGTGAGAGCTCGTCACCAAAATCTGGGTTTGGCAATGCCAACTTGAAGGCGTATTCGTCTCTTGATGGCCCTTCTTTCAAATCGGTTGTCGGTGTGTCACAACAGAAATTTCCTGCTTTGTCCGGGGCGTCATTAAAACAATGTTTCCATGAACGTATCAGACGTCCGACTCAATCTCTTATTGCAGGAGAATATGAGAAAGCAAATCTAGTAGAGAGAGGCTGGTCCAGTAGAATTGAAAAGAGCAATACGTAAGTTGTAGCATGGCAGGATAACTCGTCAGAGAAAGAACCTGGTCCAGTAGAATTGAAAAGAGAAAAGAGGAGTTGTTGTGTGTAGTGCAGAGTCAGACTAATGATGTCCGATTCTGCGATTCCCCAGGTGACATGGTTCTCGCTCTGGCCAATTTACCAGAAGACAAAATGGAACTGGCTCAGTCTGGCTGAAGCCAATTCAAGCCATGCTTTGGGATACTCGAATTCGTGATGTATAGCGTAAGGGAAAGTACTGAAAAGGATGTGTGTGTGGCGTGTTTGATGCATCCCCAATTGTATACAGGGATGTACATTCAAGACCTTGGCGGAGGATGCCATGCGCTTGCATGAACAAGCTTTTCCTATTGCAGAGCCACCTAAGGGAAGCGCGGAGGCAAAGGCGCTGCCGAATCCTGGAGATTACCATTATCGTGCCAATCAAGGCTCTGAGGTTCACTTGAATGACCCGACAGCCATTGCCAAACTGCGCGAGGCGGTGGGCCAGAACAGCAAGATAGCCTACGAGGAGTTCGCCAAGATAGTGAACGGCTTGAACAAGAAGTGCACCCTTCGGGGAATGATGAAATTCAGAAATGGCACAGCAATACCGGTGGAGGAGGTTGAGCCTGCACAGAACATCGTCAAGAGATTCTGTACGGGTGCTATGAGTTACGGATCCATCTCGCTCGAGGCTCACACCACATTAGCCATCGCGATGAACCGCCTGGGCGGCAAATCCAACACAGGTACGACGTGTGTCATAAAAAAACAGCACCTCTTAGGCTCTTTTACCCCATGCTTGAGTACGTTGAGTTTGAGACAGTGCACAGATCATGGGATCGGTGTGTTCATACCGAGTCGGCGAGTCGTACGTGCTGTGTCGACCACTCCTCTACTCTGTCACGCCTCCAATGTACTGAGTAAAATACTGCGGTCACCGTGATGATTTTTCTGCCCATTCCCAGTTAAAACAGTTTCTTGAACTTCACTGCATTCAGTGAAGCATTGTTCTCCGCTGCAAAATTGCCAGAGCTGTCATGAACTCGTGGATATTGTGAATTTGTGAAGACCATGGTCGCTCAGTCTGGGACGATAGATCTTCCATGCTCAATCGGCCTGAGTTTTTCAGATGTGTGTCAGACTGTCAGTGTCATCATTAAATGGTTAAGAAAAAACCTCAGGTTTCGCTCACCAAAAGGGAAGGTGAAAGGTGCTAAATTGTACAGTGAGACGTGTTGCTGGTTTAACTGTGACAGTCTCGTCATGGATGTCAATTACCTCTGTTTCATGGCAGCGGCGTGATTGTGATTATTAAGTGTAGTATGTATGTAGTATGTACTAAGACTGGCTGCTGGGTGCAACCATCTCTGACAGGTGAAGGAGGAGAGAACCCATCTAGGCTGGTGCCCCAGTCAGATGGGTCTCATAACCCGAAGAGGAGTTCCATCAAGCAAGTGGCCAGTGGGCGGTTTGGTGTGACTGCATATTATCTGACGAATGCAGATGAGCTGCAAATCAAGATGGCTCAGGTGGGTCCAGTGAACCATCATTCGAGTTGCTGCTGGTACAGTGGATTACATATTAATCTCTTTCTTCTCAGAACCTACCGTTGTTCTTATTTGGGCCTGAGTCTTTGCAAGTTTCAGCCCTATTATGATAATGATGAGGATCAGAGTTACCCACTGTTTGAGACATCGCTATTACAGAAGAGCATGGTGGTTGTAGAGTAGCAAATGGCTACTAGCCTATTTGTTGATTCTTTCTGCTCCGTGGGTATTTGCCATGCGATTCTGTCTGCTTTGTTACGAAGTTGTGTGGGTCGTTGTATATTATCTGACGAATGCAGATGAGCTGCAAATCAAGATGGCTCAGGTGGGTCCAGTGAACCATCATTCGAGTTGCTGCTGGTACAGTGGATTACATATTAATCTCTTTCTTCTCAGAACCTACCGTTGTTCTTATTTGGGCCTGAGTCTTTGGTGCAAGTTTCAGCCCTATTATGATAATGATGAGGATCAGAGTTACCCACTGTTTGAGACATCGCTATTACAGAAGAGCATGGTGGTTGTAGAGTAGCAAATGGCTACTAGCCTATTTGTTGATTCTTTCTGCTCCGTGGGTACACCATCTTCTGAGATCCTGCTAATAACGAAAGAGCATGACGGTCATACAGTCTCTATATTTGCCATGCGATTCTGTCTGCTTTGTTACGAAGTTGTGTGGGCCGTTGTAAATGCCCCCCCCCCTGCTGCCATGTTTATATTCTCATGTAGATTTCTTCCACTGTCTATTCCCTATACAGGGTGCCAAGCCTGGTGAAGGAGGTGAGCTGCCTGGACACAAGGTGGTTGGAGACATTGCGGTGACTCGTCACTCCACTCCCGGTGTGGGACTCATCAGCCCACCGCCACATCATGACATCTATTCCATCGAGGACCTGGCCCAGCTTATCTACGACCTGAAGGTGAGTGATGATGAAATATTTCGTTTGACTCACTCGGGTATACTTTTTTTAATCTAAATAACAATCTGGCAACGGGAAGGAAGATGTGTGCACACGTTGGTGTGGATGAAAGAATACACGTAGTACGACGTGTTCTGACTTCCCCAAGTTCCAACAGTATAAGCAAGGTTTCGTCCAACGATGAGTGGTGACAAGTTGCGGGGCCAGTAAGCGATGCTAATGGGTGCATGTGGTGTCTGCTTTTGTATGTAACGCATGCACTGATGCAGAACTCGAATCCGGGAGCTCGTGTGAGCGTGAAGCTGGTTTCGGTTGCTGGTGTAGGAGTCATCGCAGCCGGTGTAGTGAAGGGACATGCTGACCACGTGCTCATTTCTGGTCATGATGGTGGTACCGGTGCTTCCCGCTGGACTAGCATCAAGAATGCAGGTATGTAGTCCTGGTACTGTCAGACTGTGTCAGTAGGACTCAGTACTGATTTGCAGACTCTGTAAACAGTGACGTTTCTGTATATTTCAGCAGCAGTGGCAGCAGTGTTGTCAGTGTGTATCGTCAACTGTTCTTTTTTTTTTTTTTTTAATTTCCCTCCTGGCCCTTTACGATTTCTCCCCTTCCCTAATGGTCTACTAAACCCTAAACCCTAAGCCTTGCCTCTTGCTCATGTTAGCCCTTAAAATCTCGACCGTTGGCCTGTGCCTCCCTCCTCCCACCCTCTTAAGCAGTCTGCCTGTAGGGTTGGTCTAGTACTAGTTCCTGCCCCGCGGCGTCCTGCGATGTTTCCTGCTGATTCTCCCTGAACCATTGGAAACGGAGTGTTTTCCCCTCCAGTGTCGCTACTCGGCCCGGTGCAAGGACCTTATTCTGAAACTTAGTGATTATTTCCTTTGCTTTTTCCGGGTTCGTTTCCTCCTGTTTCTCCGCTTGTTTCTTAACCCTCTGCCACTGGGCCCTGATATCCGTCTCATCGTCAACTGTTCTTTTTTCTTCTTTTTGCGTATTTTATCTCCTGATCCTCTGATTCCTTGCACTTGAAGTCGTAAGCGAGCAAGTCCATTCCAACAGAGTGACGATAACTTCGAAGGAATTTCGATGGATATAATATTCGAAGGGATTTTGATGGAGATAGTCTGCTAAGGGCTGTTCTCGCATGACATTGTGTCTCCTGTGGTAATCAGGTCTGCCCTGGGAGCTTGGCTTGTCAGAGACCCACCAGACACTCGTTGCGAATGACCTTCGTGGTCGCATGGTCCTGCAGACTGATGGGCAGTTGAAGACAGGGCGTGATGTTGCGATTGCTGCACTCCTTGGAGCAGAAGAGTTTGGCTTCAGCACTGCGCCGCTTATGGCGATGGGTTGTATTATGATGCGGAAGTGCCACAAGAACACCTGTCCGGTTGGAATCGCAACACAGGACCCTGTCCTCCGAGCTAAGTTCAAGGGGCAGCCTGAGCATGTCATCAACTATTTCTTCATGGTGGCCGAGGAAGCAAGGAAGTACATGGCATCCATGGGTTTCCGAAAGATGGAGGAGATGATCGGTCGGGCAGATATGTTGGAGGTGGACAACGAGGTTATCCAAAGCAACCCAAAACTGCACAATATCGATCTCTCGGCCATCCTGAAGCCTTCAGCAGAGCTGCGGCCTGGTGCTGCTCAGTACTGTGTGCAAAAGCAGGTCAGTTGAGAGCGTTCATCTTGTCATTTTCTCCCTCTCAGCTCTTGTATAGTTGTTTGTGCACGACTGACTTTTTGTTATCATACTGGTTTGTTGTGGAACTATTGATTCAGAATTGATAATGTCTATAACATGTAGGATTGCAGAGGACTCAAGGAGGGTCAGCCTCCTTGTTCAGGCGTAAGCTGCGTAACTCTTTACGGTGGTATCTTGTCCTTGAACCTGTGATGACATAATATGATCTGTAGTCACTGTGGCCCTTTTGTCTGTCACCGGTTGGATAACCATATTCTAACTGGCCATGCGGGACTGGCAAATGAAGGCGTAACTTCATGTGTCTGGAAAGTAAGGACTGCTCTCGGCTCGGCCAAAAAAAAAAAAAAAAGCGCAACTTCATGTGACACAGTCTGAAAAGTAAGGACTACTCTCGGCTCGGCCAAAAAAAAAAAAAAAAAAAAAAGATTGCTCTTGGCCATGAAGCATCGTTTGATAGTGCCCATTGCCAAGACACACTTCGAAATTCGCACCCAGTGGCAGAGGCCCAGAGGGGAAAGGTGGATAGCTGTATGATGGATGACCTTAAAGTTATCCTATATACGGTGATGCCTTTTGCTAGCTGCGCTACCCATGTTGGTGAAAATTATTGGTCGACTTTTGGCGAGTGCCACATGAGCACGAGCATACGAATTGATGCTAATATTTTGATACCATCATGATAATCGTTGTGTGCAGGATCACGGTCTTGACAAGGCGTTAGATGTCAAGCTGATTGAGCTCTGCAAGCCTGCGTTGGAAAAGGCTGAAGCTGTTCGCCTCGACCTGAAGATCTGTAACGTCAACCGTGCAGTGGGAACCATGCTTAGCCACGAGGTACTATGCGATGTGTGCCGGACTTTGACGTTATGGTGGTACCATTCCATTATTTATAAATATGCTTTTTGCTTCCTTGGTTGAGCGATTCATTTGTTGGTGCCTGTCCGTTTTGACCTTAAGATCTGTAATATCAATCATGCACTTCAAGTTAGAAACGCTGTCAGGCCTTAGTTAGTCATATGAACCTTGAATTTGCAGTGCTGTGATGTTGTTATTTGTATGCGTGCTTCGTTGCTCGAATGATTTCTTCGTTAATGGATGGAATGGCCGAGTGGTAGGGTGAACTGGTTAATGATTGGTTCAGATGAAGCCTGTTTGCAAGATGTGCTGAGTAGGCAATCGCCCAACTGATGGAGATTCGGGTGATGCGCAGGATGGCATGGACTATGTTTGGTGGATGCTGAGGTCGAATAGTTTTTCACGTTATCTCCATGGAATTGGTTGTGCAAAAGCGCTGGTCTTCATGGCCTGCTTGACTGTATGTCGCGGTGTGCGTTGATAATCCCTTGATGGGGGTGATCCCTCGCCCAACTGTCTACTGTCCACAACGGGGTATATACTGTTCTGTTCTGGCTGCATGGCGTGCATGTGGTGTGGAGTTTTGCTGTGCACATTGCATGAACATTAAACAATGAAAATATGTAGACGACCGCATGATTTGACACGTGCTCGCATGTTGTGGTCATGCACAGGTAGTGAAGAAGTACAGGTTAGCTGGGCTTCCCGAGGACACCATCTACATCAAGCTCCACGGACATGCTGGACAGAGTTTTGGTGCATTTATTTGCCCCGGAGTGACCTTGGAATTGGAGGGTGACAGCAACGATTATGTTGGCAAGGGGCTCTCTGGAGGTAAGGCTTTTCGTCTCTCTACCGTAATGGCACTTCAACGTATTGCATAATTCATGGAAAAGTGCCCCATCTCTTCAAGAACACATAGTTCCGTCTACATAGTACTGCACATACCTGGCCTTCGGGCACATACATACTGCTATACAGCTACACAGAGCATACGTAGCATCGGGGCATACACATGCTGTGCAATACTGGAGGGGGAGGGAATGCATGGTATGCCGTTAAAATAGGAGAGGCCTATGAGAAGTTAACATACGAGCTGTCAGGACATGCCAAATTTGAACTGCTTGCAGTGATCAGGATGGAGAGCAAATGTACTCACAGCGAAGGAGTTGGAGGGTGGGGGGGGGGGGGGGGGGGGGGGGGGGGGGGGGGGGGGGGTGTGGGGTGTGGGGCCCTTACTGGCTACCGATAGTAGAATAGGTGGGTGGATGATTTGATGGAACTTTGGGCATTTTTAGTGGGGTTAGTTCACACACTTTTTCTCTTGGTGCTTGTTCTAACATTTTTAATTCTTTGGCTCGCAGGAAAAGTCATCGTATATCCTCCAAAGAATGTGGGATTTGACCCCAAGGAAAACATCGTCATTGGAAATGTGGCCTTGTATGGTGCCACGTCTGGGGAGGCTTACTTCTGTGGCATGGCTGCTGAGGTTAGTACCTGTCTCTTATACACATCTAGATGTGTATAAGAGACAGCTCTCTCTCTCTCTCTCTCTCTCTCCTCCTCTAACCCCAGTCCCTCCGGTGTGTTTCTCTGTGTTCCCGTATGTCTAATTCATTTGTCAGGATAACAGCTCATGTGATTGATTGTGGTCTTTTTTTCTTGTCTTTACCTTTTTTCAGTTCTTTTTGTTTTCTCCTTTTTGGCCCCTTTTCTTATATGTGTGGTTGCATATGCCTGTTTTCATGGTCTTTGCTTTCGAACTGTCAGTCAGCTTGATAGTATCGGCATGGTCCTTTTAGTGGGACCGTTTTGTGCAGTTTCACGGGGCCTTTATTTCCGCTGGTGTTGTCTTCAGATGGATGGTCGATTTAGTTGATGACTGAGGAAACGATGCGGGGGTGCATGATGGGTGGGCGCATCTGCTGTTGGCTGCAGCTGAGAAAATTTGTTGACGTTGCTAACATCTGGGTTGTGTTTATTGTCTTACAGCGTTTCTGCGTCCGTAACTCCGGTGCAAAGGCTGTTGTGGAAGGCGTGGGTGATCACGGCTGTGAGTACATGACAGGGGGTATCACTGTCATCCTGGGAGGTACTGGCAGGAACTTCGCAGCCGGAATGAGTGGTGGGATTGCTTTCGTCCTGGACAAGACTGGGGAGTTTCCGAAGAAGTGCAACATGGGCCTTGTGGACTTGGAGAAGGTGAGAGCATCTCTTTGATATTCGCCTGTCATCGTCTATTCATGTACTACGGGAACTGAACTAAGTGCATGTCTCTGTTGCATTGTGGTTTCTTTGTCGAGTTAATATGTCTGTGGTTAATACAGCTGCATTTCCTTGCGCAACTGGCACTCTGACCATAATTGTTTATGTTGGTTTTGGGCCTTTTGGATGTGAATTACTGCAGATGACAGAGGAGGAAGACATCCAGATTCTGAGGACCATGATTCAGAAGCACTACAAGTATACACAGAGTGCTTTGGCTGAGCAAATTCTCAGGGAATTTGATGACCTGCTGCCGTACTTCGTGAAGGTTCGTATCTCAGCCCTTTGACTACCGGAATAACGTAAAGACAATCCGATCATGGCGAATTAAATGTTTTCTGCAGCAGCCAAAAGCGATGATAATGTTGCTGGATTGGTCAAAATGAGTTTAAATGACAACTGAAAATGTAAGATAACGTTCTTGCTAACCCAATTATGGTCAGTTGTTGCAAAGGAAGTGATTGTGACAGTCGCATTAGTACATCGCATGTTCCCGACATGATCAGGTCTCTCATTAACAACAGTCCTATGTCAAGTGGAACAGTTTTCAGAGGCGGAATACTAGTGCTGATATCAGCGACATGCTCAGGTTGACTAACAGGCACTCGTTTGCTTCTGTTCGTCGTGTTGGGCAGGTATTCCCGCGTGATTACAAGCGTGTGATGCTGGAGATGAAGGCGAAGAAGGCCCAGGAGTCGCTCGACAAGCTGAAGGAGATTGCTGCGAACGGTTCAGTCGAGGTGAGTACCTGTACTACTTGAACGGTCAATGTCGATCATACGAGCTATAGTACGGGAGGCACAGTCAGTCTGTATGCCAAAAGACGATCAAAACGAGCTGTCGAGGGCACGTAGACTGGCTTAAAGTTTGTGTTCCTGTCTATTCTGCTATGGGGTAGCAGCATTCATGGCATAATAAAGATGTAGATGTATTCCAGCATGCAATTGCAATCGGTTAATGTCTTATGAACTCTTTGAGTCTCAGGCACGCACGCTTCAAGGCATTGTGATTCGGATGTTGTCTTATGCTGTTTTGTGGGTCTCGTCTTGCCGCACAGGAGAAACCAAGAAGACCAACCAGGGTGGAAGGAGCTGTGAAGCATCGTGGATTTGTTGTTTATGAGCGAGAAGCAGCTCCTTATCGGAAGCCTGAGGAGAGGTTGAAAGACTGGGGTGAGGTGATGCTGCACGAGCCACAACCTGCATTGCTGAATACACAGTCTGCACGGTGCATGGACTGTGGCACACCCTTCTGTCACCAGGTATGTATAATGGGCAATGTGGTGTGATCACATCTGATCAGTCGAGTTTGATACTGAGATCCGCCTGCACAGGTGTCTGTTTTTGTAAATGAACTCTTTGGACGGGTCTACGTATACTGTGGGGTCATATGACTCATGTCTTTATATTATGTCTATCATTTCCTTCCCTGTTCGGAAAGATTTGCAGCAATTTGAAACGGATCTGAGTGGCGGATGGTTTTGGCTGGTCATTTACCACGGTAGTTTGGTTCAGGGCATGTGCCTGAAGCTACGGCATCTATCCATGTTACATGATGAGGCTGCGAGCTTTTTTCAGTTGCCGCAAGCGGTTGTCTCTGAACGGCTGCAAGTTTTTTAAGGAGTTAATCATGATCTTGGTGTTTCAGGTTTGATCGTTGTGTTTGTGCTCGCCTAAGTTCTCCCTTCTTGCTGCGGACACTTTCCAGATACTGCGATTCCTTTCATGCATGTCTCACACATGCTGGTACAGTTTGTGATGTCTCAGGCTCTTTCCTTGTCGTTGACGAGTGGCGCGTGTTTCTTGTTTGTTCGACAGGGCAACAGCGGATGTCCGCTTGGCAACAAGATCCCCGAATTCAATGAGCTCGTCCATCAAGGACGTTGGCGTGAAGCTCTTGATCGTCTGTTGGAGACGAACAACTTCCCTGAGTTCACAGGCCGTGTGTGCCCAGCACCATGCGAGGGTGCTTGTACACTGGGTATCATTGAGAACCCAGTCGCTATAAAGACGATTGAGTGCAATATCATCGACAAAGCATGGGAGGAGGGATGGATGGTGCCCAGGCCGCCTGTGCGCCGCACAAGGTATGTGGTAACCTTGTCTGTCAACCTCATCTCTAGTAGCACACAGTCCTCTACAGTAACTTCGAGATCGACGATCCAGATGGGGCCCAATTTCAAATCGGTGAAATCGGGCCTACTGGCCTCGGTTTTTTTTTTCCCGCGGTCCACAAGGTCTACGAAGGGGGCAAAAAGGGCCCCAGCGGACAGCGCCGGAAAAAAAAACCTAACCTACAGTGATGCGCTGGGGGTGCCCGGTGGCCAACCGGGTGCGACAACCGGCCAGGCGGCCCGGCCGCCGGGCGGCCCGGGGACTAGCCTTGCTTGTTATGCATTTCGTTAACTGTTTCTACACGATTGTTGTAGTTGTGGTTTAGTGTCCCCCTGTTCACATGAAAGAACATCAGTGACGTGGATTGAACTCTGGAGACCTGCTTGTGTGTGTGGGAGTGAATAAAACACGATTAAGTGGAGCCCGCCCTTGCGACCTACAAGTGCTATAATGTAGTAAATATCGAGCATTAATTTTTTGTAGTGTCGGGTGCTTGTGAATTAACTTCAATTAAGTAATTGTCCTCAGAACCGTGTTTTCTCATTTTTGGCAATGAGAGCTTTTTTAAGACTTCCCTCCCTTTTTACTTGTGATTTTGCCTCTGGTGCAGAATGAAGGTGGCTGTGGTGGGAAGTGGGCCAGCAGGGTTGGCAGCTGCTGATGAATTAAACAAAGCAGGCCACTTTGTGACAGTTTATGAGCGGGCCGATCGCATTGGAGGGCTGATCATGTATGGTGTGCCCAACATGAAATGCGATAAGCAGCTTGTTGTGGAAAGGAGAGTGAATCTCATGCGGGAGGAAGGAGTCAAGTTCGTCACAAACGCCAACATCGGTGTCACGATATCTGCAAAGGATCTCAAGGCAGAGAATGACGCGCTGATCCTCGCATGTGGAGCCACCAAGCCAAGAGACCTGCGTGCTGCTGGGCGTGAGCTGAAGGGTATTTACTTCGCCATGGAGTTCCTCACCGCGAACACCAAAAGCCTCTTGGACAGCAACCTGGAGGACGGGAACTACATCACAGCAAAGGGCAAGAAGGTGGTCGTCATCGGAGGTGGAGACACGGGCACGGACTGCATTGCCACTTCCATTAGGCACGGCTGCACTAACCTCATCAACCTCGAGCTCCTTCCTCAGCCCCCAGCAGGACGTGCAGAAGACAACCCTTGGCCGCAGGTAGGACACCGACGTCATGAAAACCGCCTGACAGTGTGCTTCCATTTTATAATAATCCCTTTTAACTGGGACTCAAACATTCGTATGGATTTTATTTTTTGTTTCTTTCCTGGTTGACATCTAAAAATGTGACGTACTGCACGGGGGGGAGTTTGTGTAGGGAGTTGTCTGTAGATCTGAATCTGAAAATGGGGGCATATATATGATTTGGAAAGGTATGGCATGCATGGCCGTATGCATAGTCCAGCATGTGATGAGCACGACGAATGGCCGTTGGCGGTAACGTCGCTGGCAACAAGCAAAGTGGCAGAAGGACAGAAAGTAGAGTGAGAGTGCCCGTTCTACGGTTTGCCCGTTTTCCTGATCATGGCCATTATAGGTCACGCCTCTCTTCATTATAAAGTAAAATTTGTTTTGAACTTAGCACACTGGCCTACTAGGTTTACTGTTAAAGAAGGTTTTGAAAGTCGGGATGGAATTTCAACCGTGATAGAAAAGAGCGTGCTGTCTTCCATACATTTGCTTTACGATGATTGATGATGCTAATCAGAGAATTTTCCTGGTCTGTAATGTGTGTCCTGCAGTGGCCCCGCATCTTCCGAGTCGATTATGGCCACGTTGAGGCGGAGACCACGTTTGGCAAAGATCCACGCACATATGAGGTAATATGCTCTTGTCGTTGGATGACGATCATGACTTGATTGGTCGAAGATCTGATGTTATGCTAATGTTTTCGCACCTGGTCCTCTTGGATTAGGGCTTTTTTTTTGTGGACCTTTTGGGGCTTCTGCGGGTTCTGGTGTGAGCTCTCTCATTTCCCAATGAATCAGACCTGTCTGTCTTTGCTGGCAGCATATGATTGATCGCTTGGTCCTGTCGGCTACTGGTCTTGGACATCGGCAGCAATTCATTTCAATTTTTGAATCGTTGTTTGTCGGCGAGATGGCAGTGGTTATATGCCCAATTATTAATCGACTATAGTCTCTGGTACTGCAGCGTTCATTTGGTGGTGGTGGTGTGTGTGTGTGCGTGGTGCGGCTGCATTTATGTACTGCTTTCTGTGCTCTTACATGCAGAGGTAAATGCTACTATTCAACTATTCAGAGGAGTAGTGTGCCATCACTGCTATGCTATTTGGACTGGTGTCTTTATATGCCAACAAGAGAACTTGTTCCGCCTGCCAGTGGCAGACTGAGTGCTTTTATGTCTCGATTTTCACCTCTTCGGATCATAATCATCATATATATGGAGTCCATTGTCATCGTGTTTGCCTGATTGACGAACAGGGGTGTGCACAGCTCGTAGCAGCAGAGGTAAGAAGTGAAAAGCTGCCGAACATGAGCTGGTGGTCGCACGGAAGCTTGATGGCCGGCATTCGCTAGAGAAAAGTCTATGTGGGATTCTCTCAGACGAGTTGCTGACCTGAAAGTGTCTGATTGTCTACTTACTGCAGGTAATGACGAAGAGGTTCTTTGGAAACGACAAGGGAGAGGTGACAGGGCTGGAAATCGTTCAGGTGCAGTGGTCCAAGGACGCTTCAGGGAGATGGGCGATGAAAGAGGTGGCAGGGTCAGAAAAGATTCTCGAAGCTGATATTGTACTCTTGGCCATGGGATTCCTAGGCCCTGAGCAGGTCAGTCACTTCTCTGCCCCTACCAGGACCTACAAATGTATGGAATTCATCAATAAGGTGTGTGTAATGGAACTTGAAGGGGATTACGGAGGGCGACTGTCATATGTCTAGTACCCACCCTCTAAAACAACCTGGGCTTAAAGGGGAAAAAAAAAGAAACAACCCGAGTCCCTTACGGCTGTGTTTTGCAGATACTGTTCCTTGAGTGTGATGGTCAGGGGATGCTGCTGCAGCGATTTGGGTTTGCTAGGCTGTTCTCGTTGTTTTATTAAATGCGGCTTGGACCGTTGGAACAGCTGTTCCCCCGGTTCTTTTTTTTTTTTTTTTTTTTTTTTTTTTTTAAGAGGCGTGTTTGAAAGCAATGTGCTGTTGTGTGTGTTCTCTGATCACAGCAGGTGTTTGCTACCTTTCAAGATTATCCTTGTTTTTATAATGGAATTTGTATATGAAGGGAATACACCTGGAAGGGTATGTAGATATGGCTGTGCACGTAAATTGCGCCGAGAGGGAAGTTATGCGACAATTAGTACCGAGTCGCAAAATAATGCACATGGAGTTGGTGTCCTTTGGGACATTCGTTAAAATTGCAATGATACAGAGAAGATTGACCTGGCCCCTGCGTGAGGTTGACATGCATAAATCGAGAAATGGTCCCCAAAAAAAAAAAAAAAAAAAACGGTCATGGATGTGCTCCACCTGCACTCTCCTAAAAGAATCCTCTCTGGTGACGTGCAAATTTGCAACGGGTGAGTTTGGGCAACACCGGCTGGGAACCATGTCCAGCGTCCCGATGACTGAAACGTGCGGGTGCAGTGTATCAAAAAGAACGATGAATAATTATATAAGAACAAATGACTGCTGGATAACGGGTTCAGTGTCCTGTAGTAGAATGTTGGAAAACCAGCCCCGCAAGCCACTGTAGCCAGCTGTTGTTTGTTTCTTATTCATCCACTAATTAACGCACCTGCCCACTGTGAACGGCTGGCATTCGTTTTTCATTCCTTCGTTACCTTGTGCTTAGACAGGGTAGGTGAGAGGAGAGGTATTCTCCTCATCCGAGAGTCTTGTTATCAAGGGTTGTCTGTTTCTGGTACGTCTTTATGATCTCTCTTGTATTAAAAGTCAAGACAGACCGGCAACGTTCATATGCTGACTGTGAATTTTGCCGCGTGTGCGTGCGTGTGTGTGTGTGTGTGTGTGTGTGTGTGTGTGTGTGTGTGTGTGTGTGATCTTTTGGATCATCAGTACATCGCACAGGAACTCGGGGTTAGCACAGATCCCAGGAGTAACTTCAAGGCGGACTTTGAACGATTTGCAACAAATGTGGACGGTGTGTTTGCTGCTGGCGACTGTAGACGAGGACAGTCGTTGGTGGTTTGGGCCATTACTGAGGGAAGAAGAGCAGCTGCAGCTGCGAACAAGTATTTGATGAACAAAGCTGCTCTTGCAGAAAGCCAGAGTGTTGCATCTGCTCTCAAGGTGGGAGTTGTGAGCAAGGGGGAGGCGGTAGCAGTTGTCGCGTAGATTGATTGATTGATTGATTGGTTGGCTACTAAACTGCAGCGCCGGGACTTTAGAGGCAAAGTCTGCAGCGTGGTGACCCTGGCCAGACTAGGGTCTGGGTCTGTCACCTTGCCACGGTGTGAAGGAATCACATTGAAGTATGCATATTTTGCTGATAGCGTAGAGTAGTTCAGGGTTGAGCAGGAGCCGATTCCAGGGGTAGGAGGTGGAGGAACGGACAGTACTGAGCGGTCCTCCTCTCGGAGGGAGATCGTAGATTTGAGGGGTGTCCTTCTCTCCGAGTCGCAGCAGCAATCCCTGTTGCCCATTTGTAGTTTCCATGAAGCAGAGCAGACCGTATTCAATGCACTCATGGTCTTGCAGATTCTGGTGAGCCTGATCAACAACAGAAGGGTATGCAGTCCCTTCTGCAGTCCGGGTGCTGCAGTCACTGCTGCAGTCATACTCAAGTCTTTTCTGTCGATGTTGTAAT
Source organism: Chara braunii (assembly GCA_003427395.1). Classification (NCBI taxonomy): domain Eukaryota; kingdom Viridiplantae; phylum Streptophyta; class Charophyceae; order Charales; family Characeae; genus Chara; species Chara braunii. The sequence goes on along the minus strand of BFEA01000200.1, from coordinate 1,883,553 downwards.
AGGAGATGGTGAGAACGTGCTTGGGCTCGCTTCGAGCAAGTAGTCGGGGGAGTGTCGCGAGGGTCTTGGTTTGAGTACTACCTCTCAGATTTTGGGGAGCTCAATTCGTCGAAGTGTGTAATTCAGTGTTCGTACTCTGAGAGATGGTATGCTCTTAGCATAAAGCAGTGTCTTTGATTTGCAAAGACTAGTTGCTGAAGTCAAAAGGGTGTTAAAAAGGATCTGGAAACCGTTAACTAATGCGATTTGTTGGTCGGCTTTCCAGCTTCCCGGTTGGAGATTTAGTCGGTATTCATCTTCTGCACTTGTATGCCACAGGTTGCACCGTTGCAAGTAGAAATGGTTAAGTTGTTAGACTAAGTACTGGTTACCATTGACATTGATATTGTATGGCCCTGTTCAGAGGGTGTCTCTAATGTCCTCCACTTCTCTTGTGATGGACTATGAAGCGATTTCTGCAAAGAAATGTGATCATGGCGTTTCTCACCCTTCTTCGTTGCATCGTCTCTCGATTATGGCATGTATGCTTCCTGTGTTTGCATGCGTCAAAATGATCGTCGTCGTGTCCTTAACCATGTCTTTTACATGTCCACTCAAGGACCTCTGGTGATGTTCCTGGCGGTAATGTCATTGATTTCCACAGAAACTCTGGTCTTGTTGCCAGTACAGTCTTTTTTCTTTCTTTCTTTCTTTCTTTCTTTCTTTCTTTCTTTCTTTCTTTCTTTCTTTTTTTTCTTCTTGACTGAAACCGCTCCATCTATTGGTGGGGAGTTTCACCTACTGGAAATCGGGTCCAGCGTCCCTGGAGTACATAGATGAGAACAAAGATGAGTAGATGGTTATCAGAACATCTGGCTTAAGCATTCCTGACCACACTCTTCTGGGAATTCTTCACTCAGCTCGCTACGGTACTGGTTTGGCAACTACATGGAAAGGTAGTGGAATTTATGAAGAGAAAACACACATGTGGTCAGTGAGAGCTGTGTGTGTCAATATATGCAAAATCCAAAAGAACACGAGTACAGATAATGTCTACGTGGACAAAACTGAGAGTCTGAGACCAGGGAAAAAAAAACAACAAACCACCTCCACCTGTAGCGGATCGGTTTCTGGCATATGTACAGAAACAATATAGGGCACCTAAAGTACGTACGTAAACAAATAAAGAAAAGTCAAAAGAACCAACGTAGCGTCCTCTACAAGTCTCTAACCCATCCCACCACGCCTCGTACGAGTCCCGTGACCTGCTGCACCTGATCTGCCTGCGGGAGGTGGACTGTCCTTGCCGTCATTGCTCTCTCTCCGTGTCCGGGTCGGGCATCCGGTGCTGCTGCGGCGGAGGCGGCCACTCTCCTGGCCCTGTCCCTCCGTGCAACAATCTCGATGGGCTCCGTCTCCACGTTCGCCTCTTTCGCTTGTGCGTCCGTCTCTGCAAGCCTGTCACGCTCTCGATCTAAGTCGTCCAAACGCTCCCGCTCGGCAGCAATCTGAGCCTCCAGGCTATTGATGGAGCCATGCTCTCGCTCTCGATCTAAGTCGTCCAAACGCTCCGGCTCGGCAGCAATCAGAGCACTTCCCTCCAGCCTCAGCAATAGTTAAGCAGTAGCTGAGTAATAGTTGCATCTCCTCCCTTCCCAGTGATGTCCTAAGAGCAGGGCCGCGTCCGGGGGGAAGTGCGCTGCCATGGCCCGGGCGTCTTGGATAGTCGTCGATACTCTGAATACTCTGGATACCCCGGATGCAGGTGTCCTTATGACACCTCGGCTTAACCCTGCTGGTCGTTGAATTACGCTTGAGCTGTGTTTGCTTTTGTTTAGGTCTGCAGCATTTCCACCAAGGATATTGCAGACGGTAGTGCCGCACCACGTCTGTCTGATGTTCCCCAAGAATTCCCTCCCCCCCCCCCCCCCCCCCCCCCCCCCCCCCCCCCCCCCCCCCCCGATGCTCTGACTCTGGTCCCGGTGTTCATCTTGTGTTTGCTCTGTCCAGCTCACTTTCGCTATCCACCCGCCTTGCCGCCCTCCTAGCCAATCCTCGCAAAATCTAGAGATGATCCGGTCAGCGTCTCTCTTGGTGTGCGCCAGGTCCAGTTGGTCCTTGGTGGCCTGCCAACGGACCGCAATCTCGTTTTGTATCAGTTGACGGAGCTGCTCCAGGATGCATCTCCTCCACGAGATCGCCCAGAGGACGGAGCGTCTGCCCAGGCCGAACGTGTTCATGTTCTCCTGAAAAGTACTTTCTTGAACATAGGAGTAATGTCCAAGTAGGATGGTTCTCTAGTTCCATGGCGATTGCGAGCCTGGGACCACGTGCCGCCAGATCTTGTCCCACTACGGCTTTTCCAATTCCTTTGGGAGGAGGAACAACATGCAATGTGGTGTGGTTACAGCAGTGTGCGTGGACACTTGCAAACATTACGCACAGGGAGGCAAACGATGAGAATAAAAACCTTTGAAAAAAAAAAGGAATAAAAAACTAACAAGTGAATTGAAGGGGGAGGGGGGGGGGGAAGAAGAGGAAACTGCTTTAAATTTGTGGCTCTTTTTTCCTATGCTGTATATTGCAAGTCCTGTGCAGCAGCGGGCAGAAAATGAACCCGATGAATTTTGAAACCCCAAAATGTTGGGAGACTGCTGTCTGCCTGAAGAGCACAATAAAGTACTGCAGTTGCAGATGCCAGACAAAGGTAGAAGGAGACTGGACACTACCTTCTTCCCCCGAATACAACGTACGGTCATTATAGCTGTATCTAGACTGAAAGATGCCTCAAATACAGCTATAATGACCGTACGTTGTATTCGGGGGAAGAAGGTAGTGAGCTGTTACAATGGACAAGGGCTTCCGCAGTCGAGTCTGAGAGAGAACTAACCGTCAGTCTGTCATTGTAAAATCTTGTACGACGTACAGGGCGGCTAGAAATGACGGAAGCTGAGAGCAACCTCACCACAGTCATCTCAAGAACCAGCCCCTGTTCAAAACCTTATCCTGGACCACAGTTTGGTAGACCCTTTTCACACCAGGTCCTTGCATTCAACTACCAAGGCATTAATATCCCTTGTTAAGAAAAATCATGCCCACCACACGGCATTCTCTCGCATAGATTACTTTCTCATTTTCGACCACCTCATGGGGACAGGCAAGGAAGAGGACTCCAGATCAGAGCGAGAACGACTGACCTCGAATTAAATGAACAAATGTGACCTCCAATTAAACGAACAAATGTGCCCTCGAATTAAACGAACAAATGTCGAAGCATTTGTTTTCGAGTATAAAAGCGAACAACAGATCCAACTCAATAGAGGGTCTCAAGGAGTTAAACAGGCCAACAGGCAACTCGCACAGACAGTGAAGGGATGTTAGAGGTTGCAAAGAACTTCTACAAAGAGCTGTATCGATCTAAAACACCAACCACCACCCCTACCAATGTCCGGGCGGCCAGATCCAAAATGTTGCAATGCCTAGACAGGAAAATATCTGATGAGCAAGCAAACAAACTGGATGAACTGCTATTCATGGAAGAGCTACAGTTTGCGGTCCAGATCATGAACAATAATAAAACCCCAGGCATTGATGGACTGACAACGGAATTTTGGGAGAAACGATGGCCCCTACTGGGCTCGGACCTTATGAATTTTTACAACTACAGCTGGGAAAAAGAGGGTATCCTTGGCACCAGTGTTGTGACACTTCTGTATAAGAGGGCAGTGGCTCATAACGTACGGTGCTCTACCGGTTAACCAGTGGTTACATGTCAGAAGAAGAAAGAACGATCCAACCAGCTCTGATGTTTGTGCAGTCTGCTCAGATCAATAACAGGAAGATGTGATACATTGCCTAATTAACTATAAGGAAGCCATAGAGTATTGGGCAAGAGCAGCAGCACTATGGAATAGTCTATTCTCATCTCCCCTCCCAGAACACCCCCTTCAACTGCTCCTTTGGACTAATTTACCCTCTAATATCAGCCAATCAGAGAAAATCTGGTTCGGGATGGTACGCAAGGTCACGTTATGGGCCATACGGAAGGAGAGATGCACTGGATGGCACGAAGAACCCACGGGAGAAAGTGTGGGCAGCAACCAAAGAGATGATTGAAGCGAAAACCCTGTGTCATTGGAAGAAGGTTGAACTCTGGGTGCAGAACAGCCCAGATACAGAACAGGTGACACTTGTCAAATTCGAGTGGGTCTGGTTGGTAGGTGACAAAGTGGCATGGCTAAATAGGCACGTTTTAAGATGGAAAGACTGGCACAATTCTGTCAAGTTTGTATTCCAGCAGAATACCCAGGTACATGAGGAACCAACTCCAATCCAGGCCTAGAAGAGCATCCAAGGTTCATGCGCGACAGGCAGCAGCCAATGTTTCACTGGGGAATAGATGGAAAAATATTAATCTTGTTTAGGGTTCAGGGTTGAGGCTTTGGACAGAAACAAGACAAGCAGGGGTTAGAATGCCAGGGATTTCACAAGGCTCATATGTGGGGTTTAGACAGAATTGGTAGCAGTTGTGGCTCCTCGGACCTTTCTTGCTATTCATGTTTTATTTGACATGCTCTTATAGGAATCCTGAGACGAAAGGTGGAAGCAGGGCAAGCTGACAGTCAATCCCTCACGATGTTGAAGCAATCAATGCTGATCAGGGTTCCTTCGGCAAGACGGAAGGAAGCATGAGGGTGTCCTATGATGCAATTATTTTTCCTGACTTGCGGGTGGAATAGGAACCGGACTGATGCTCCCCAGAATGAAAAAGAAAAGAAATGACCGAAGCTTCCATAGGAGTGCCTTTATAGCCACAATGGAAAAAAGGGCCTTGCTCCAATATTAGTCGTTTTTTTTTTTTGTGGGGGGGGGTCCCACTCTTACGTGCGTTCGCGATTTCGGTACTGAAAACACACTTCGGGATTTTACTTAGTCGTTTTTTTTGGGTGGTGATTATATCCCGACGTGCGTTAGGGATTTCGGCACTGAAAAAAAAAAACAAAAAAAAAAAAAAAAATACTTTTAAAAAAAAAAAAAAAAAATTTTTTTTTATAAAAATTTTTTTTTTTTTTTTTTTGGGGGGGGGGGGGGGGTAATATTAGTCGTTTGATAATGGCTCGTAAGCTTGTTAATTTCATTTTCCTTGAAGAACCTGGAGGATTGGCGATGGTTGTTTTACCCTAGCAATTCCATCGGAAGGTCGAAGACAGGACAAGAGAGAAGAAGAACAGACTTCAAGACCAAGACACGAAAACACACGGCGTGAAGAAGATAATAGAGGCGGCGTGAAGAAGATGAAAGAGGCAACCATTCACTGAGTGTTAAAAGCGGCTCTGAACGATATCATCATGAAAATCCAAGATGCATATGAGCGAAAGGTGGTGTGATCACTATAGGCACATGCGCCGTAACTTGAAGATCTACTGGTGACGGCACTCTACGCAGTGTTTCAGCTGGCTCGCCAGTGCAGGCATCATCATGGGTAGGACACGTGAAACTCAAGGGAAGAGGGGGCTATTCATCGTATCAGCACGCAGCTACGGAGGAGGTCCTCAAGTGACAGCAAGAAACCGGACCGGGTTGCAATTAGCATCAGGGGTGCAGGAGAATCTTAGGAATTAGCAATCGTGCAGAACCGGGAATTGTCAGGGCCAATTGTGAAAAAGGGATACGGTACGATGGGCGAGAACCGGAGGGAGACGATCTATACCGGGGTCCACAGCGGGATTTGAGGAATTGTTGAGAATTGTCAAATTGAATTCCAAAGGGCGATTGTCCGAACTGGTACAGTAAGACAAAAGGAAGCTTGAATTCGTTGTTTGTGGGGGGTTTGCTTGTTTTGTTTTAAATCACTTTATTTTTCGTTGTTTGTGGGGGGTTTGCTTGTTTTGTTTTAAATCACTTTATTTTTCGTTGTTTGTGGGGGTTTTGCTTGTTTTGTTTTAAATCACTTCATTTTTTGTTGTTTGTGGGGGTTTTGCTTGTTTTGTTTTAAATCACTTTATTTGTATCACTTTCACTTTATCTTTCTATCATTTTCACTTTATCGAGTTTTTTTATCAGCTTATTTGTATCACTTTCACTTTATCTTTCTATCGTTTTCACTTTATCGAGTTTTTTAATCAGCTTATTTGTATCACCTTCACTCTATCTTTCTATCGTTTTCACTTTATCGAGTTTTTCTATCAGCTAAAACCTTTTATTGTTTTATGAATAGAAAAGCTCATCATTTATTAGCATACAAACGACTGTCAGTGAGGCTATGAAAATAGACCAAAGGTGGATTTAAACCGTAGTGCGTTTTCTTTTCTTTTATTTGATTTTCTTTCTTCGGCCTCTCATCTCACGGTGAGCGCACCACATAGTGGATTGATGGCGGAATAGCTTAATGGTAGAGTGTAGCCTTCCCAACGCTAAGGTTGAGGGTTCAAATCCCTTTTTCCGCTCATCGGCTTTTGTTTCTTGGAGCCGACACCACCCCACCCTGGGGTGGGTGGGAAAGATGAACACTTCGGAGCGGTTGTGTCACCAGAGTTAGGTCAATCTTATGATCGACACCTTGCCAGTGTTCAATACAACCATTCATTGCTTGGACGGGACAAAAGCACAACCAAAAGATTGAGGAAGGACAATGATAAGAAGAGAAGGGAGGAAGGACAGGACATAAACCAGCAGTAGGGAAGGAAGAAGACAATAAACGTATAATAAAAATGTAGTCTCCCGAAAGCGGGTTTGCCGAAAAGTGAGAAAAATTCGTACAGCGAGAACCGACCGGTTTCGGCTGGCCGCCGTCAGCAGCTCATCAGAGACTATTTATCATCACGTACATATGAAAGAATGATCATGATGATCAAGTCGTCATTTTCAAGGCTGAATAGGAAACCAACATGATTCACTGAAAATAGTACACATGCCGCACATCTACTGTGAGAGACAGAAAAAACCCTACAAACAACCGTTTCGACCCTTCATCCAGATGGAAAAACACCTCAGGTACCAACATGATCTACAACGAATGAATGGACACTAGGATCGAATCCATAAACAAACACGTCGAAACTGAAACCGGGTGGGCAAAAGGACCAGAGGTCGATTCCAAAAAACACTACAAAAACTCCAAATCAGATCTCAATGAAACAGGTCCTATCCGCGGACCACGACGACCATGCCATCAGGCAGCAACCGAAACCAGCCACTGTTTCCCAAGGTCTCGCTGCCCGTCCAATGGAAAAAAATGTTCCCACTTAGTCAAGAAGGGAACCCAATGATCCCAACATCCTGCATATTTCCTGGAAATTTTGACGAAAGCAGAATCGAAGTAATCCCCAGGATAACCACATTCCAGAGTTCAATCTTGAGGGAGACAAGGAAGACTACCTCAGCATCTGGAACAGGAGTGAAATGGCGAGCTCGGTGCAAGAAGAACAAAATGACAACAATTTTCTACTGATGATTTGAATAGGAGCAGAAGTCTTGAATGCTCTGAAATAAAATCTGACCTTCAGAGATGGTTCTCTGATTCTTGTGAACTGTCATACACTCAAGACCTCTACTGCCATCAAAAACCTTCATAGCACAACCGAGGAAATCCCAGCAAGCCCCCTCATTTGTTTGCTCAAGAGAGAGGTTACAGTCGTAGCAAGATCGAAACTTTTGAAAAATAAGGTGCCCAAGCAAAGAAGACTGAGTATCCCTCTGCTTGCAGATAGCAAAGACAGACATCGTCCATCAATCGAAAACCACTAATAAATTTGGCATCCGGTCCAAGGGATGGCAAAAACACGAACTCATTATGTGCAAACAGCAGACAGGCAAGGGCAGGGCTAGATGATTTGCTCACAGGAATACCGACAATCTGACGAAGAATAGTGCCAAAGATACAGATGAAAGAATTCTTTAGTTCAAAGGGGACGAACTCAACAATCTGACGAAAGAAAAGGCAATAACAGCCTTCTTCACTCCTTCCTTTCAACAACTTGGCTTCTTTACCTCGACAACGGATTTCGACTGCTTGGAAACCCTCAGAAGTCCAGTCAGTAGTGGACCATCCATTCCAGAGCCAATAAGATAGCAGAGTCTGTGAACTTAAAGTCAAACGAAATAACAATACAAGGGACGCTACACTGTATTCCCACTAATTCCTCATGCTCGCCTCAAGCGGTGGACGTGATGAAGTGGTTTTTTATCGAGGCAAGGCAGTTGGGAAACCCACCTGAAATATGCATGCACGTTGTGATTGCGATTCGAAGGACAAAGATGGGCAAACATGCCGCCTGGAAGATACTATGATGGCTACAGCAGCAACAGGGAACTTGAGTACGAGGTAACATCAAGCAATGACGGGTAAACATCGAACTTGGAGGTACGTGCACTAGAGAGTTTTTAGCGAGGTATGGTTACGAAGCATACTGAAGTACGGACGCAAGAAAAAATGGATCGAATTTAGGAATTCCCTATTTTGATTCTCCGACACGGATTCCAACTGTCGGTCCTAAAGGCAGTAATCAACTGATATCGGTTGAGTCAGAAATATGGACATTTTCAACTGTTTTTTCAAAAGTAGGAACTTACCGGTACGAACTGACAGATTCATCAGATCGACCAGAAATTTTCGCGGGTGTGACGATCGGAAAGGCAGTAGGGCCAAGGGAAGGAGGATGTTCTGTAGGTGAGTAGATGAGGTTTTTCGAAATGTAGTAAGCAGCCTAAGGAGCAACTATATAGCATTTGAGGGACAAAGTGACGTCGCTTGAGTGGACGAGGCAGAAGGGCGATGCTAGTGTGCTTTATGCATGTTGGTATTTCTGATGTAAGCACATTGTGTGCTAAATACTTGAACGACTTTTCACGCAGCCCACCTCGAGCTTACGGGGGATTATACGCGTGTTGGTCGGTGAGCAAACCTTCCATCGATCCGTCGATGGAAAGGCTACTTTTGGTTGTCTCTGTATGTGCAGGTACGGTGAGTACGCATTCTCAAGCTTCGCATGAGCGTGGGAGGAGCGAACGAGTTGGGAGAGTTATGTTTCAGCGTTGTGAAGAGAGGAGCATCTTTCCTATTCTGATTATTGTCGATTGTTTTACGAGCTGTGGGAGTTGCGATTTACGGATCTATCTGAGTTTCTTTGCGATTGAAGATCTCCATCACTCTCATGTTGCTAATGGAGATCGATTGTCACGACATAGGTGAAATTGGTGCGCTTGACTAGGAGGTTTGTGTTGAGCGCTTAAGTTTCTTAGTGTACGCGGCAACCAAGGCCTCGTATGCAGGACGTGTCATGACTAGCAGGTACACAGGATATACACGGGACTATGCTAGAGTTGCAATTTACAAATCTATTTGAGTTTCTTTGCGATTGAAAATCTTCATCACCTCCGTGCAACTTATGTCTCTTCAACTCTCTTGTTACTAACGGAAATCGATTATCACAGCATAGGTGAAATTGGTGCACTTGACTAGGAAGTTTGTGTTGAGCGCTTGAGTTTCTTAGTGTATGAGTGCGTGGCAGCCTAGGCCGCGAGTACAGGACGTGTCGTGACTAGCAGGCACACAAGATATACGTGGGACTATTAGTGCAGGTTAGATTATCATCTTTGATATATTATCTTGTTATATATTTGTTTGTGATAGCATTTCAGGAGTTACAATGGGATCGAATCGCTCACATAAATGAGTAACGTTGTCACTGTTTCTGGGTGAAATGTCAGTCGCACGTGTTTTTGAATCTGGCGTTTGAACTAGATCTAGGATTTTTATTTATTTTTACTTATTTATACAAATTTGATGTCGTACTCCGCCACCCGATTTGTGTCGACGTTTTTTATAACCAATTGAATTCGCCCGGACATCCTTGGTTTAGTGGAGCATTGATTGTAATTTTGATTGGCATCACTGTGGATTATCGTGCTCTTTACGTCTCACCTCGAGGCGAAGCAGGGAACTACCAAGGGCAAGTACTCGTCGGCACGAGGTTGTATTCTTACATTCCAATATGGGAGATCACGAACCAGGTCGAGATCGAAATCACCTCACCGCAGGAGGAAGAGAGATGGCACAAAGAGGGGGAGGTCACCTATCAGACGATCGGAACGATCGAGGGAATAATTTGTAGACTACAAGAGGCGTGAGCGACATCGGTCCAGATCATTGTCTTCAGCAAACAGCAGAAGAAGGCGACGCAATCCTTCTCGAGAACAAGAGGAACGACGTTATGGATTCCCATATAATGAACCGGCGCCTGGTAATAGGGCGTGGTTTACTGTGGAATTACGAGACGAGCTATACGCGCTTCAAAGGGAGCTGGACAAATTGAGGACGTGTGTCAAGAAGCTCTCTAACGAGGTCAGTACTTCGGCAGGTGTCACTACGGACAACTTAAGCGGGCAGTGGAGGCCACAGTACAAGAGGCGGTAAACACGCAAGCAATCAAGAAACCAGGGGAATGCAGTTCACAACAGGCGAGCAGAGGGAAGGTAAAAGATAGTGAGGTATTGAAGATGGCATCAGAGGTGAAGATACTCAAGAAGCAGCTGGAGGAAATGAGAAGCATGACGTACGATATCGCCTCGCTAAAGGGCTCCCTAACCCGCTTGAAGACACCGGGAAGAAGGGATTTCATCTCTCCGAGGCAGATGATTGAGAATCGGAAGACTCCGCTCAAGAAAGAGACGCCCAAGGCCACGGAAGTCGGGACGAGCAAAGTTGGGAAGAAGCCGCAACCGAGGAAAGATCCTAGGAAGAACGCGTGAAGGAACTCTGCTAGACGCAGGATTCTACAAGGGAAACAAATTTCGGAGGATATGTTGAGCACCCTCCATATGGACGATCTTAAACACTTGTGCGCAATGCACAACGTCGGACACAGAGGAATGTCGCAAGCTAGGGTGGAATTAAGAAATATTTCGGGTTTGGTAATATCTGACACGGAGGATCTTCTGGACAACTTGAAGACAGAAACCGGGGAGCAAGCGAACTGAGGTCATCCTGAAGAAGAGGCATTTGAGGAGTCGGAATTAGATGAAGTGGAGGGAAGTTCGTCTGATGAGGTCGAAGTCTAATTTTATGAGGAACAAGCAGGGACGAAGGATGTTAAGCCAAGTACTCACTAGCAGCCACGATCGCACTGCTCAAGCTTACTCGGCGTAGTTACATGGAGTCTGGCCAGACAATGTAACATTACCATTAACAAGTTGTGTAAAGACAAAAAATGGAAGCACTGCAAGACAGCGAGCAGGGCATTTAGACTGGCTAAGCTAACATTGATGAGCAGAGGGGAGATTAGTCGGGCACACAGGATATACTCACTAATCGGCACAACGTGTAGTAACTGGGATCGACTTTTAATTGAACATGTGTGTGTCTATGGTTGGGTTTCACCATGGTGTAGACACTTCTACGTCAGAAAGACTACTAGGGGCATTGACAGACGGTGGAAGGAGCACGCAAGTGCGGTACTGCGTCACGAACACAAGCAACATACTAGGAGACTTTATTCCTGGGTTGCTAAATTCGGACTGCACAAGTACACATTCATTCCAGTCTGGACTGGCAATGCTTGTGGTATCGCACAAGCAGAACGAAAGCTCATTGAGAAGTGGAATCCTTACCTGAACACACATCACAGGGGAACGAAGCAAAGAGGGCGACTGGACAACAAGAAGAGGAAAACCCGTAAGGCAAGTAAGACTCAACTCAGCACGATATGTTTGGATGATCACATTTTGTTTTCCTCACAAGAAAAAGTGACCACGCAACTGTCCAGTCTCATCAAACCAAAGGTTGTCATTGAATTTTTTGAAGGCAGCCTTTGGGTGGAAAGCTGGAAAGTAATTAAAAGTAAATTTGGTGATAGCGTGGTTATAATTGATGAAAACAAAAAGGTGAAAGGCTGCAGACTAGAATTCCAAACTGGATGCATTTTTTAGGTTTCATGTTGTATTGAGAACATTTCTCCTAACATTAGGATTAAGAATAAACTAATCTCCCTGCTGCGTGCACCACGGACAAGAGTCAAACTATATGGGCATTCCTTGACCAAAATCATTAAGATGTATTATGGCATGAGACATATTACATCTAAGAAGAGTCGAGGAATACTCACAGGCGGCCTATCCTGAGTAGCAAGCAAAAAATTTCACATCAATGTCCGTAGACGGTTGATAGTACGCTTTCCATTTGCACATGATATCAACTTGGTACAGGTAAGGAGAGAATTCAGTAAAGTAATATTAAATAAGTAAATTATGCATTCCTCACTGGTTGTGATGATTGAAAAACGAGCAAGGGTCATGTTTGAAAAGCCTCGAACAATAGGACATATTTTCCACAATCACATAAGGATGATTAAGGACAGACCTCACTGCCCCTGTTCGGATTTCAATTTTCCCAACATAGACGCACATGTCTCCTTTCGTCTGTCCGAAGTCAGTAATGACAAACTATTGTGTAATGCGAAAAATGTGTAGGTATACGTGGGAAAAGACAGCAAGCAAGTCGTTGGAAAAGCTATCTCTACTAGTATAGCTTCTCTTCCACGACGATATTGTCCCAACATCATAAAACCATCGGATCTGAATTTTGATCGCTGTTTAAAAAAAGAAAATAAAAATGAAACTCGGCCTAACTGTACGAACTGTTTACGAGTGGAAAGGGAAACTTAAGTCTTTAATCTGCTCACCACTGAACGAAAACCCAGGGGAAACCTATGTGGAGTGCCCTCAAGTCTTTTAGAACAGAATGCAGCAAATGTTCATTGGTGCGCCAAACTATCAAATTGTAAACTCCACGATGCAGGATACGCTTGACAGCAGCCAGATGGAATATAAGGAATTTGGACTGACCAAATTCACTTACTGGAACAAGAGTGGAATGTATGGACATGCTTACGTAATGCCAAAAGACAAAGACGTCCTGACAAGACGACCAATCGTCCGCACTTTTCAGGAGTCGTCCATCCAAGCTTCAAAAATTATTTCAAGGTGTGTAAATTTTCTCGTGAGGATTTTACAGCAAGGATTCAACATGATGGGCACCAACGAACTCGTGGCCAAAATAAGCAGGATTAGCAGAAATGCAAGGGATGTTTTCGAAAACCAAGCTGACATTCTTTGTGCAACCTTTGATGTCAAAGACATGTTCACATGCCTTGATCATATACATATTAAAAAAGCGATGGATTGACTTGTATGTGAGCACCTAAAAGTGAACCATACACACATCAGAATCAAATTAAAAGGAAGGAAGACTGAACTCAGAAAGACAAACGACACTTGGGGATAGAAAACAATAAAAATCACGAATCTCATGAAGCTATTGCATTTTGACATCTCACACACCTATTTTTAAGTGTAAGAAAAAATTATTAAACGGACATTCGGGATTCCAATGAGAAAGGAATCAAGCCCCCCTACTGCAAATTCCGTCTTCAATTTTGATGAGGTTTACTAGCTAAAAACACTAGGCACGGACGAAAGATACATGACAGGGCTACGTTTTGTGGATGATGTGTTCATCGTTGTAGCATGCAGTACTGAACAATGTCAGACTGCCCTAGATTGTGTTCAACAATTTGAGAACTGCTATCACAGTTCGTTTAAGTTAGAGGCGACTTTGCAGATTACAAACAAAAAGAAGAAGTACCTAGAAACAAATATTATTCAACACAAGAAAAGACCGTTCTTGAAGTGTTTACATCGCTTGAAAAATCAGGAAATACTAAGAAGGGTTTTTTTTTTCGATTCCATAGGATTAAGCATTTTAAGAGTTTTGGTCCTCTGAAGTCAAAAGAAATAACAATAATAGGGACACTACACCGTATTCTCATTAATTCCTCATATCAATCTGAGGTGGCGGACGTAATTAAGTGGTTCTTTATTGAGGCAAGACACTTGGGATACCTAACTGAAATATTTAGACACCTACGAGGTAACATCAAGCGATGACAAGTAAACATCGAACTTGGAGGTGTCTTCACTGGATAGTTTTTAGCGAGGTACGGTTACGAGGCATACTAAAGTACAGACGCAAGAAAAAAATGATCAAATTTAGGGATTCCCTATTTCGATTCTCCAACAAGGATCGCAACTGTCGGTCCTAGAAATAGTAATCAGCTGATATCGGTTGAGTCGAGGAATATGGGTATTTTCAACTGTTTTGTCAAAAGCATGAACTTACCGGTACGAACGGACAAATTTATCAGATTGACCGTAAATTTTCGCGGGTGTGACGATCGGAAAGGCAGGAGGGCCAAGGGAAGGAGGATGTTCGATAGGTGAGTAGACGAGGACTTGTTTTTTTCGGAATGTAGTAACCAGCCTAAGGAGCAACTATATAGCATTACAGGGACAAAGTGACGTCGCTTGAGTAGACGAGGCAGAAGGGCAAAGCTGGCATGTGTTATGCACGTCGGTATTTCTTATGTAAACACATTATGTCCTCCTCGAGAGTAAAGCCTTACGTTTTTTCCTAAATACTTGAACGACATCTCTTTTACATCAAAAGAAGCACCAATAAGACAATCATCCTTTTTCAGGTCCTTATTCAAACGAGCAATTTCTATCAATTAAATCGGCAGTGTTCCGAAGGTTGAAGTGCATTTTTTCAGGTAACCTCCACAAAAGGACGTTGACGGCTCTTGATATACGCTTTTCTCCAGCAGCACTACACTTAGAGTACGTCGGTCAGATAGGTCGTCACCTTGACATGTCATTATGCTTCAGTAGACAATAGGCATTACCAATGGAGCCTTCACGTTTCATTTTTCCACTTGCCGAAAGTTTGACTGACGATAGTCCTGAGAGCTCAATCTCAAAATTACCACTTCATCAGAATAACACTTGACAAAAAACGAGTTATCGAGGAACAACTTCATTAGCCCAGAATAGTAGACCAGCGGACAACACACAAAGTTGTCGTCCATGTTATGATCAATTGGAGAACATGTCAGTCCTCGGTGACTTTGTTGATAACTGCGAATTTCATATACCTGTCCACCAGAAACTTTACAGTCAAAAAGGCAGCCTATATTCCCAATATAGCTTACCAAATCCGCATACAGAATACACTTCTCGCTAATAGGAGGTATACACGACAGAGACTGAAAGGAATCAACGATCTGCCTTTTGAGAAAAGAAAGAAAGTAGACAACAGATGGACGAGGGATATTTTGAATTTTTTCATCCAACAAGGAAAAGACCAGAGTCATTGAGACGACATGAGACGTGACCATCAATGCGAGGGAATGGAGAATCAACAATGGATGAAGAACAAGGACAAGAAGGATCAGATACTTTCGCATGTGGATGAAAGTTATGAACATAATCTCCTACAGTCTTGTTGCGACACAAAACAATTCACATACGACGAATCAGCATGTCCTTCCACGGAGCCACAATATCAAAATCGATGATAATTTTTGAACATATATGTCGGATCATGGCTTTACAAAGCTTCTCATGATAACAAATTCTGACTACGAATCGTTGACGTATCTGAACAAGAAAGCACGTATTGATGACTCGTAAAAACACATCGTAATCGTCACCTCGATCTTTTTTCTGGAAGAACAGGAATTATGGAAAAGGTTCGAACAAGTTCTTGAAAATCCAACCTAAAAAGTTCCCTATGAGTAGAAAGTTTGCTCAGAAGTTGAGCGAACGGTTCCTTAAAGCCCAAAGCATGACATAAGAACGCAACAATGCTTACAAATAAGATAGTGATGCCCCTGACAATCCAACCCTTAGAGCTACAAAGATGATTAGCGTCGAAACAGCAAGACACAATAGACGAACTGTATGCTCGTCGTAATACCTTCCACTAATCATTCAACAATTGACCACCGCGACATACAACTGCACATGAATAAATATTGTAATCACAATAGTAATCAAGAATGTGGATCAAACTTGTAGAAACGATGCCAACAGACGAATGAAAAATAACAATGGATCTGCACGGCGTAGAAGTAGTTAAAGTTTCATACCTGGACTTACCTCGTCTACGATGTCGTTCTCGTTTTCTCGGCCTACACTTCTTCGAGCGTCTGGGTTTATGTCGGGGATTCTAGGGCATTTAATGCGGAAGAAAAATAACGAACAAAGATTTTTTCATTATGAAGCACATCATCAAGAGAGCATCGCATCAGCTGTATGGCAGCACATTTAGAACATCCACAACGACGAAGCTAACGGTATAATTTTTTTCTCGTTTCTATTCCTTTTATCTATCACTCTCTGACTACAATCCCGTGTTCCGACCACCTCACATGAATGCTACAGCTAGTGCTACCCACATACACATGGCGACACCAAGACGAAACAAGTGCATACACCCAACATCACGAGGACACGTCATCAGCGATACCACTAACCAGAAGAGAACACACATAATCTACCGAATTCGTCAACCACGGAACTTGATCGGACAAAATGAGAATAATCACAACCAAGCGTAGTAAGGAATTGAGAACTTTACACATCAGCAGATCCACAGATTGAGAGCGTAGTTGAGAGCAACATAGCGCGAGCTGCCACAGTCTAGCCACGTTCAAGGTCGCACCTACGAGAACTCATTTGTGCGCCCATCATCCTTGGAGTCGGATGGAACAACGACATCCTTGATGGTACCACCTTTATCCTTACCAAAGGCTAACCCAACCCTTTTTTCTGACGATGTCTTCTTTGCTAGTGTCAAACGTAGAGTACGTCATTCCTTCTCTGACACAAATCAGATTCTCCATAGCTTCATGTTTCTTCATGGGCTTCAACAATCTCCTATTTTCCCTAGTAAAGGTCTCTTGATCGTTCATATCGGTGACGACAACCTTTTTCTTCGACATAGTACTTTTCTTTACAGATTCATTGGCAACAACATGAATTTGGAAACATAAGTCAATTTTTTACCCGTCTACATTCGAGCCAACGCCTCCTTCAAACGTTCGATTTCATGTTATGAGCTGCGTTTCCCTTCCTTCAATTTTTCGAGTTCTTATTATGCTTTGCGTCTGCCGTTTAGCTCCTTTAAACACATAGATGTTAACATCTCCACCTCTGCCAAATGTCGTTGGACAACACCACGATATTGTTCATTGGAAATGCCTGGTGACTTGGCTGGTGTCATATGTGTTCGAACCCGCCCTTGAGAAGTCGGAGTAGTCGTAATAGTCACGCAGCCCTGCTTGCTGCCTAGGCTCAATACCTCCTACTTCCAAGACTCCACTTCATTGCTTTGCCAGAGAAGGAGTGACGTACTCCTTTTTAGACTCTCATAAAAGCATTATTTTCCTCAAAGTACTCTGTCTTTGCAAATTTTTCACTTCCTTGCGCAACCATCGAACTTCATCAGACTCCTTATCACCATGGACCTTTGTTGCATACTGCTTCCCAGCGTTTGTCCGTCAACTACTTCATCTGGGCCTGAAAGTTTTCTCGCTCTTTCTTGTCGCGAAGCCTTTGCTCCTCTTCTTCCCTCTCACCTTTAGCTTTATCCTCTTCTTATTTCTTCACTCGATCACGTTCCACATCAGCATCATATCTCTCTTTCATCTTGCCCACCGTGTTTTCGAAAGTCTCTATCCTACAACGATACCACACTCCTCCTCCACCTCCTCCGTTGTACTGATTATAGGAACTATTGTAATCAGCATTGGAATTAGAAGAGGAAGGCAAACTAAGTAAAGGTTGAGCAAGGACGATAGCGGTCCTATTGTTCGTACACCAACGAGCGTAAAGGCTCGGATCACCACAACTATAACTTATAACAGGTTTGGGTATTGGTCGTAATATTTGCCATATCACAAGTCAACAAAGTGTGTGGCATGTGGCACGAAGCCACTCTAACCATAGTATGACTTCTACGTACGTTTCTTCGAGAGATAAAGTTAGGTCAATTGTATGATCGACACCTCATTAAATACAACCATTCAGTTCATTGTCTGGACGGGACAAAAGCACAACCAATAGATTGAGGAAGGACAAGGATAAGAAAATGAGGGAGGAAGGATATGACATAAACCAACAGTAGAGAAGGAAGAAGACAATCATACATGCATAATAAAAAAAAGTAGTCTCCCGAACGCAACTTTTTCGAAAAGTAAGCATGAAGAACAGTGGCAAATACGAAGAAAACTCCATACGGCGACTAGTTTCGGCTGGCCGTTGCCAGCTGCAGCTCATCAGGGGTTTTTGGTCGCTTAATGAACAAGGAGCGACTAAGACTATTCATCAGCTCGTGCATATGAAAGAATCATCATGATGATATGGACTTAGCAGAGTCCAGGTATATCCGGGGGATCGTATTTTTTTTTTTCGTTCTTTGGCTTTTTTTTTTTTTTCAAAAGTCCAGGTTGTTGTGGAGGCTGGCTACTAGGCATATGACGGGCCTACTCGCACCTAACAGTTTCATCATCCGGATGTATTGTCTAACCCTCCCACCCTTACTCATCATCACGATCCCCGACGCATACCTACTTCCAAGTCCTACCTGAGTATACCCAAGATCATCACCCATTTTAGTCCGACCAGACAACGGTTATAGGCATCAGGGCTAAGCAGGTTTTCGCCTCCCTCCCAGACTATGATTGAATCACTATCGAACGAGGCATGTCGTACTGGGCACTTCGAGCGCTAGGGGTACCAAGCATCCCACTACTAAAAGTTTTGACATTTTTGGGCTAAATAAGTTGGTTTCAATTCCGTTCAATAAATACGACCCCTGACCCCTCCCATGTGGGATAACTACAGAAAGGACCTCAAGCTGGAATATCGCACCGACTGGTCCCAAACCAGGCAGTTAAAAAACCTGAACCAGATAAGGAATATCAGCTCAGACAGATCTTCATCACTAGAACCCTGGGTGGAGCCACAATAGGAAAATTAACTTGTCAGCACTTGGAACTTCAATTGGCGAAACGGGATAGACAAGGGGGGGGATGTGCTAAAATGTGCGTTAAACCTGAACTAAAAAATTTTGCGTGGATACGACGCGTGTAGGTTAGGGTTATAATGTGAGCTTGGGCGCCATGTGGGCTCGGCCCTATTCTTCGGCGAGCTGCGGCTGGGCCAAAATGTGACTCTGGCACAATGCCATGGGTAACGATTGGCCGTCGTGCCGATGCATGTACGTTACGGCCACACCTGCATCGGGCATCATGTGACCCCGGCTTGCTATGGTGATATTTCGCCATGATTACGAAGGAACCTGGTGTCCGCGTTTTGCGTTATCATTGCTTTGTTTGTCGCTAAGCTTTGACCGGGCTAGGAGGTGAGTTTGACAGGACATACGTGCCCTTTTGTGTGAACACGCAAAATATGTGCCTCTTGTGACCCGAAAAACTACATAAACTTTGCGATTTAGAGCCTCGCCACACCAATGTCCAAAAAGGCATTTTCGACATTTTCTCCTCGCCACACAGCATGTCAAAATCTGAGATGCGAAAAAAATTCAGGAGTTGTCAAGGAAAAGGGTTTCGACACCTCCTCTCGAGCAGGGCTCGTTTCCACTTCAGGCCTGCAACTTGGACATTTTCAACAATCCTCCAGTGGGATGTCGAGTTTTTGCCCGAATGTCAAGAAGGAGAACGGACCAAGGCTTGTCCTATCTTCACCCCAGTTTGTCTCTTTTGTGCATAGGACTTGACAATGTGAGTTCTTCACTTCGACATGCTGTGTGGCGAAGAGGGTTTTTCTGTCGAAAGGGGGAATGTCGAGAATTTCCTGACCTTTTTTTTTTTTTTTTTTTTGAAAAATTGCTCCAATCTATTCGTGGGGAGCAGCACGTGCTGGGAACCGGGCCCAGCGTCCCTTATAATGGAAATACATTCATGATTGATGATCATTGATGATAATGATTGAGGATCATTTAGGATGATTTACGATGATTCAGGATGATAGAGTGGATGATTGAGATCATGAAATAGAGATAGATGAATACTAATCAGAATGATTGTCTACCCAACATTCAAATACTATCATATCCCTAAATTCCTGTATCCATTCCAACCAACCAATCACAATTGAGCCTGTGTTGTGCACCAATCAGGCCTCTTCCTGGTCTCACACCCCATTCTGGCTCGGTTATAGGGCAACGCTACCCACCCCAGCTCCGACCATCGTCGGCCAGATTGTAGCCATTAGTCAAGTTTGCAGATCACCTTCCTCCCTCGGCAATCCCAGACCTCTATACAAAGCCTCAAGCTCCTACTAAAGCAGGTTACAGGGCACCGCCCCAGCGTCGGTCAGCACGTTCTAGCGCCAACTCAACCTGACCATTACACAAAAAGGCTCAATTAGGAAATTAGCTAAGAATGTCAACTAGAAATCTAGAATCTGATAATACCAAAATCCTGATTAAAAACCTTTCTGATGATGAAATTTGACGAGTACCCTGAGATGATCGCTAAATTGTTGGATAATGATGAGGATGTTGATGACTATTCCTCCCCACCCCTCCCCCTCCTCCATGTGCTCTCCTCCTCTCCCCTCGTTTCATGTTCTCCTCTTCTCCTCTCGTTGCCTCCGCTGATTTGAACCCCACTATCAGGATGAAGTTCCTATCATCCCCAACGAGAGAGATATCCTCGCCATTCCCTTCTGCCTTGAATTAACTAGTTTCCCCAAAAGGTGTATCTCAAATATGACACTCTGACCTAGTCTGCCTCCGCCAGGATATAATGTGCCCCCATACATATCTCTCAGCCCCAGCCTAGGTCAGATCCCATCATCTGCGTCTACTCCCTAAAGGGCAATCACCTCCCACCTTGTGTTACCCCTGCGGAGCAGCGCTCCCTTCCTGACCAACCTACCTACCAACTAGACCATAGCCTATCTGGGCGAAGACAATATAACCACAAACACATAGATATCTACTGATTGATGAAAAAATGAATAAATAAATTTGATGATGATGATGATGATTATGATGATGATGATGATGATGATGACGACGACGATGATAATGATGATGATGATGATGATGATGAAATAAAATTAGCGAGAAATAAATAAGGAACGTTTGAACTTGCGATACCCTAATGACACCGGTGTGGAAGATCGACAACTCGCTATTGTTGTAATCAGGGTTACCGGTGTTCGGGATGGGCCGAACGCCCGAACGTACGGGACCCCTTGGGGATGCGTTCGGTCGTTCGGGCCGAACGCGGACCCAAAACAAAACAAAAAAAAAAAAAAAAAAAAAAAAATCAAAAAAAATCTGAAAACAATATATGTTATGGAGAAAAATAAATTAAGCAAGATTTGTCTGAGCATTACATCTGAATTCGTTACCAAATTTGA
>BFEA01000200.1:1846508-1857153 GCA_003427395.1 Chara braunii | reverse complement strand
TAAAAAAAAAAAAAAAAAAAAAAAAAGAATTTGTAGTTTGCCTAGACACAACTTCAGCCCTATCTTCTGTTGTCCTGTCCGTGCCCTTTTCAGCACTTGCGGCTTTCTCTTTCCCTGTCAGTTATAGCACGGCAGGTACTACGATGTGTTTCTCCCGGCCCCTGTACCAGGAGGTACATTGTTTTTTTTTTTTTTTTTTTTCGAGCAGGAGGTACATTGTTGAACGGTTTTGAACACGGTGTCCTGGCTGTGGTGGTTAAGAGACTTGGCGCGTGAGGCCGAGGGCGGCGGTTCGAATCCGTACTTGCACGGAGGGGGGCTTAAGCCCAGACGTACGCAATGCATGCTACTATGTTTCTTTCCCACGGAGGCGCCACGGGAAAGTTTTGGATCCATTCCCACCACCTGCCAGCAGCATCGTTGGACTCTCCTGGTTTCGGGGTGGAGAATAAGGGTCTGATCCCACCACTACACTACGACTGTAGTCGCCAAAAAGCACTACAAACAAAGATGTCAGCGGCCGTGGCAGGACGAAAAAGAAAAATTGGATCCCACCAGGGCGACTTCTTCAGTGCTTTTCCTGAACCCACGGCGGTTCTTTGTGGGCTGTTGCAGAGGGCGGACGTTTTCCCCAATCGAAATGCTGCAAACGGACGAAAGAGAGAAAAAAAAAATAGAAAAAAAAATGCTCCCTCTTTTTCGCTGCAGAGATGCCCTCACGGTCTACACAAAAATTGTAGTAACTACCCTTGCACCCTTCGCGGACGTGCTGCCACGACACACCCAAACGAAAGTATGGCAAAATATTTCGGCGGCCGCGACGAAGTCGGAAAGTGGTGGGATCCAAAAACTACACTGTAACTGGGCTGTAGTGTAGTGGTCGGATCAGACCCAAAGGGCCTTGCTGCACTACTCTCGAAATGTGCAAAACGAGAGTGAATCTTCCGCTAGAATATGGACAGATACACCGCCATGATTTTTGTCTGTCGTGCATGTCAAGCGTAATGCGGCGAGGCCCTAGGACCATGGAAACATACGAATGAGGCGGAATGAGGGATCGAGATAGGGGTTCAATTTGAAAGCTGGCGGCTACAGGCTACAGCTAAGCCCAAGAGGATGGTACCTTCGCAGCACCTGTGGCTGATCTTATTAGCGGAAAGATCACACGTGTCCAACATATCAATGTCTGCTCTTTTGCATGTAATACTGGCCCGGGGGCAAGGTCCCACTTGCAGGGATTAAGAGATTCTGGCCGTTGATCTTGGCTATCTACGGTCAATATCGCTTAATTCTTGTAAGTGGGACCTAGCCCCGGGACACTGGATCCATTTTCCTACAGGTGCTGCTCCCCACCAATAGATTGGAGCCATCCCTACTGCAAGGCCTTAATCCACGGCCGTGGTCCCGCTAGCGAAGGGGATAGGATAAGCAGTTCTTCAGGACAACGGAGCCCAAGGTGTAGAAGGTGAACGGCTGAAATGACTAGACAATGTTAAACACTGACGTGGTGGAGAGGAGACGTACAATTCTCACTCTATGTTGCACAAAATACAGCACCCATACCTGCATGAGATTGGAATACATACAGCGCACACACTGGACAAGACGAACAATGCACTGTTCAAAGGCACAGGGACAGGTATAGATATCATAGTACATCAACAATTACTGAAACACAGCAATAATACTTGCACATGACTGTAAAGTATACAGCACAAAAAATAGACAACAGTACTAGCATATAGCTCAATGATACATTGACAGAGATATATACCACAACACAAAGACAAATACTGAATAGAGAGCAGTAACGATAGTCAATGGATAGATATGGTATAATGTTCATTTTTGAAGTTGTGGTGAAATGTACTTTACAGGGACGCTGGACCCGATTTCCAGCAGGTGCCGCTCCCCACCAATAGATGGAGCCCTCCCTGTGGCGCTAGTGGTGTTTGCTCGCACCAGCACCCCTAGCGTCTAGCTGGGTTGTTTCTGGGGAAAAAAAAAATAAAAATAAATAAAAAATCCTGAATCGGGCTATGTTTTATGCAGAGATACAGAAAAGCAGTTCTATCTCGATTTCCTGCTCCTGTCCTTAAACACGTCCAGATTCAGGCATTCAATCGGATGCTCTTTGCTAATGGGACGACGGCCCAGGTGGCTCTCTCATCACCTTCTGGATAGAAGAGATGCAGGGTGATGTGTTAAAAAAAAAAAGAAAAAAGGGGGGGAAGGAAAAAGCAGGAAGGCGTCCCAGTAGAAGTACTGAAAAAGGAAATTAAAAATTTTCTTTCTCAAAGAAATCATTGGGGCCGGGTACAGGGGTAGGGAGGGTATTTTAGCAAAGTTTTTGGGGGGAGTAATGATTGGCCACTTAAACCACCAGTACTTGGCCCAGCTATAGGCCGCACAAAAGAAAAAAATAGAGTAGAAACGTTTCTAGTCGCTCCTGTAGTGGCCCGTACATTTCCTAAACTTGTGTGGCTTGTTAACGGGCACAACTTTAGGAAGTACTGCAGTGGTGGGGGAGTAACTTCTTTTGGCAGACTAGGATTGAATGGAACGCTGGACCCAGTTTCCAGCACGTGATGCTCCCCCCCAATAGATCGGCGCAACTGAAAAAAAAAAAAAAAAAAAAAAAAAGAAGTTATGACGCAATGGTTAAAATCGAGAATGGCTCGAGCTGGGGGGAAATTCAATGTGCTTTCTTTCAGCAAAAGGTGGGCTATATATATATATATATATCGAGAAAATGGCTCGAGCTGGGGGGAAATTCAATGTGCTTTCTTTCAGCAAAAGGTGGGCTATATATATATATATATATATATATATATATATATCCGGTTGTTTATCCTCTCTTTAGGAGGGCAATCAACAATGCTATGATCGGGCAAGACTGAAAATGGCTTTGGCTATCTTAGGTATCAGGACAGCTTGGAGAAATGCCTATGTACTCTGTTTCTTTTTTTTTCTTTTTTCTTTTTTTTTCACGAAAACAAAGCTCCATCTATTGGTGGGGAGCAGCACCTGCTGGAAACCGGGTCCAGCATCCCATAGATACAACCATATCCTCACAAATTGGCACGAACTGATCCCCGGGCCCAGCGTCCCATAACGAGTACATTCAGAAAATTGGTCAGAAAATTTCATGCAAATGAGGCTAGGAATCCTACTAGAAAACTCCACTTAGCCTAAGAATGGAATTGAAAAATTGAGATACCGGGGCCATTACCCGGCTTTGGCTCAGAGGATTAAAGCTACTTCAGACATATCTATGACAACTTCAGAAACGACTCAGAAGAACCCCCATCAATCCACATTACCTCCCTCCTGCAAGAACTGCAGCAGAGCCACCATCTCTGCTGCTGCTATACCATACTCCCATCCTACCAGCTAGCCCCTTCACTGGTAGGACGCGTGATAACCCACCATCTTCTTCCACTTTTTTTTTTTTTGGCTTCTGTCATGTGATTTCAGAACCGACTCAGAAGAACCCCCATCTATCCACTTTACCTCACTCCGGCAAGACTAACTGCAGTGGAGCCACCATCTCCGTTGCTGCTATACCATACTACCATCCTGCCAGCTAGCCCCCTCACTGGTAGGACGCGTGATAACCCACCATCTTTCCCACTCACCCCACTATGCTGCTGTGCAACAGTTCTGTCTTCGTCATCGAGAGGGAGGTGCCGGAAGACCAACAAGTGCAACAGTCCCGTCTTCGTCATCGAAAGGGAGGTCCCGGGTACTTTCTAATGAAGTCAGCTGACCATGGCCGGTACCCATTGAGACTCCACTCAATGCCAATCGCATCCGTTCTCAACCACCCCCATCAAAACCCCCTTCATCATCCCCAACTCCGTCCTAGTAAAGGGTTTGAAAGACCATATCCTCAGCACGAGCCAGACACAATCCTCATCCTGCAATCTCCTGCCCCCTCAGGGATTCCAGTCTCCGTCATCGAGAGGGTAAGCCAGCACTGCCTGAGGCCAATCGCACCAGGATGATCCCTCATCAGCCGGTACCCATCCGGCAGCTAAGCTGCCCGACGCCAATCGCATCTAATGAAAAATCCCCCAGCCGGTACCCCTCAGACAACCTGATTCAACCCTCTCTCCGTCCTCACAAAGGTCATCTCGTGCCCTTTGCCCTCCACCTTGAACAGATCCCCCAAACCCAACAGAACCTCCACTCGCCTGTCCCCCCTTCACCCTCCCCTTTTTTTAGTACCTTTCTTTTTTTTTTAACACCTGCTGGAAACCGGGTCCAGCGTCCCATAGATACATCATGAGATACATATTTTTGGCACAGACCATGACAGATCCAAAAATGTTGGAAATTCAGAGAAATTTATGACTGAGTTCTTTTACTACAACCTTGTCATTAAGAAAGACGAAAGGAGAACAGACAAGCCACGCTAACACCAAAAAACAAACTACCCACACACCAGGTGAAGAAGGCCGCAGACCCAATAATCAGTCCTCGAACCTAGACGCAGCTGATCTCAAGCCCCCCTTTGCTAGGTGACAAGGCACCGCCATGCCCCAGCCCTGATCAGCCTGGTATAGTCGGCAGGAAGTGTCTTCCACCCTCGACACTCCCTGTAGCCGCAATGCCCGTGAGGTGACAGGGATAAACCCCGACAACAGCTACATTGGACAAGCTGGTTTCTGCCTTCCTCCCTCGACAGAACTCCCCAAACCTCATGCTCCCTCGGGCTCCCTCGGGTTACAGAGCCTTCCAAGCGCTCCAGCACCGGCCTGCGTCGTCCCAGCCCCGACCTCCTGACCTCTACCCAGGGCCTACTACCCTTCCCTGGTGGCCCCCCAACAAAACTACTACCCCTCAGCGCAGACCATCGTCCGTCCCTCTTCGATTTTTTCCGGACTCTCACTCTTTATTTGAACATTGGAAACTACAAAAAATAAAGGACAAAAATCATCGAAAAACAATTAGAAAACCGGGAAACAATACAAATCAGAAGGGTAGAAAATATGTGGTTGGGAAAACCTACGAATATAGATTTAGATATCCAAAAAGGATTTACGAAATCGACTCTCAAACTTTGGTTTGAGAATCGTTGGTCAAACCGTTAAGAAGGAAATGTTTTTGAAGGATGTATTAATGAGAAGCGTTGCAAACATCACCTTGAGAAATCAATCCCGGTTGTAGATTAGCAAGTCGTATCGAGAGACTACTCTTGGAACCATCAGATTCAATTGGTCAAACCGTTAGTAAGAAGCGTTGCGAACATCACCTTGAGAAATCAATCCCGGTTGTAGATTAGCAAGTCGTATCGAGAGACTACTCTTGGAACCATCAGATTCAAAAATGRCTCAGAAAATGARATGAGATAGTAATGATTAAGAAACCGAAATTCCGAAGATATGCTACGATGGAGGTGCGACGATATGAAAGATTTACACACAAGTTATAGAATCAGGAATCTCACCACGCAAAGGATAGAATCAGGAATAGATCATTACTGCAGAGAGGAGAAGCAAGCCAATCGCACGTCGACAAAAGCAACAGTCAACCAACACTCCCCTTCCTACTTCTTCAACAGCCCCCTACTTACCACACACCCTGCGAACCCTACCCCAGCGTCCTTGGGGAAGGAAGGATTCCCTGCCTCCCACTGCTAGCTCTAAGGGTCAAGACGATGCTAACACCAAGAACATTAACGGTCATCCTCAATTTCTCACGGAAATAAAAAACAGTGTGCCACCCCTCATCAAACCTGTTGACAAGTCAGCACAGGGGGTTCAATCCGCAATACTACCGCCCACCACGTTGTTGAAGAAGAGGAAAACCGTGTACCATTCTTTGACGTGTACCAGTCGCTCCCGTTACATCGCTCTGACCGTGCGTCCTTTCCAATCACTCCCTCGTTTCCCTGCCACTCCTCTGTCACCCACCTACTCCATCACACCGCTGCTCCTCCCATGAACAATGGAATTCCTCCACGCACCACCCCTTCGTCCTGAATTTGTCAATGAAGCTTGGGCGCAAGATCCTCGATATCTCGTGATCCGCTGGACCATTTGGTCTGAATTTTGGACCATCTCAGCTCCTCAACATGGACCACCGGTGGTCCAATTTTCGGATTAGGTCGCGCGCCCAATCGCGCGCAGTCGCTGGGCGCGCGCGTGCAATTTTCCTTGCTGCGTGCGATTTTCCGGCGCGTGCGGCTCCTCTCCATGGCGGTGGCCTTGATTGATGGTTGATGCTGCCGGGGCGCAGCGCTCCCAGTAGCGCTGCGCCTGAGGCAAAAACGGGTCACTATCACCGGCTAGAATCAGATTATCCATGTTAGGCAAGAAAGACGGTAAGGTTGAGAGGAAGGCCACTCTCTCTGGATAATCAACAGGCGCGTATACCGTCATCGGTCTTCCTATAAAGTACTTTGTTTCTTAAACTTTCTTTCCTAAAAATGGGCCTAGCTCAGTTGGTAAGGCACAGAGGTTGCATTCAGGAGGGATCAATGGGTTCAATCCCCATTGACCTCAGGTACATGCCTGGGCAAGCTTGGTGTTCTACCAGCTAGAGATAGCCCGTTGGGCCCCCAAGCCAGCATTGGCAGGACCTTGGCTGATGTTGTTGGCTGCTATGCAGCGACAATATTGGCCATTGGACACCGCCATGTGGGGTTGGGGGGGGGGTAGGGGGAGGTGCAGTGACTGCCATTGCTCGGCTCTAGCACAGCCGATCTCCCACATCGGCAATGCCTGCCCACCCCTCGTCACCGTGATGAGGGACTGGTACAGCCTTGCTCTCGCACCACATCTGTGGTGCAAACCTACCCCGTGGGCTGACTAGTGAGAGGGTGAGATAGATGCGTACTACCAAGAAAGATGAAATACATTGCGAGAAGAATATAGATTACCTTTTTTTTGTTTTTTAATTGAAAACTTTGTTGAAACTTGAAACGAAAAAAAAGGGGAAACTACGAGGGAGTCACGAAAAAAGAGTTATAATTGCACCGGGCCAAGATGCAGTTTCAAATAGCAGTTGAGGCAATGTATACAACCCAGCTTTCCGGCCAGGTAGGGTGCCCGAAATGCAATTGCCAACTGTATCTTGCCCCATACTATTAGTGCAATTATAAGTTATAACTCGTTTTTTTGTGAGGGCCTCGCCGCACCACTGTCGAAAATGCAATTTTCGACAGTTTCTCTTCGCCACACAGGCTGTCGAAGTCGGAGACGGGAAAAGAATTCTCCAGTTGTCAGAGCATGCTTCTCGACAGCTCCTGTCGAAGTTGTTGAATCCCCAGCCTGCTACTCCCATGCTTTCGACACTCCTCGGCTGCGCCGTCTACTTCTCTTCGAAATTTGGTGAGGGGGGGTAAGGTCGGGATGGACTAATACTTGTCGTACTCTCTGGGCCGTTCGTCTTTTTCCATCTTGCATTCACAAGTGAGTGCACTCTACAGTGCTGTGTGGCCAAAGGGGGGCAAACTGTCGAATGGAGGCTGTCGAATTTGCTCTGACAGCCGTCGAATTTTTTCGCCTTTCGACTGTGGTGCGGCGAGGCCCTGACTCTACTGAAGTTACCCGGAAAAGCCAAAAACGGAAAAAAAAAAAAAAAAAAAAAAAAAAAAAAAGCAGATGAGGCCGGGGCCCTCACATTCTGCCTGGAAAGAACACAGCACATTTACTGTACTGGGAGCAATACCCAGCTCTCAGTTTGCCCGTCTACTGGCTGGGGGGTCCTCTTCCTGATCGAATTGAGCGGAGGCTGTCTGGCATCAAAATGAAATGTAATGCTGGACAATGAACTACAAAGACAGAAAAGGAAACCAAAAAGCAGGTGGGTGGTGGGGGGGGAACATCAAAATGGGAGAAATTTTCAAAAAAAAAAAGTGGGAAAAAGGTCATCCTGTCACATCACTTCCTTGCCCGTTCCTGAATACGGACCATGCTGCCACTTGTGAATCTCAGAGACATCAGCTGAGGCCTGAAGACAGCCAGCCAATAAAACTGTGCTTCCAGCACGCGGCCCCACCAAAGCATGTTGAACTTCCCAGAAAACGAAAGTAACTTCGCTTTTGGCTGAATGCACACAGAAATGCATTCACTGACAGGTGCATCTAGTCCTTGCATGAGTATGCTGTGAGAGAATAATGGGCTTAATTCCATCTACAGGTTGCGCCTTCAGCATCATGATCTTGCCTGATCTCCTCCGGATGTGTGCGACACAGCACAGGTGAGATGCCCGGGACCCACATGAGGGTGACATGATTCGGTAGGCATGCACACTTCTTACCTTTCCATCATATTTTTCATTTTCTGCCCTCTTTTCCACAAACAAATGTCAAAAAAAAAAAAAAAAAAACTTCCAAGTCCCTACCCCCCCCCCCCGACCTAATTATAGTCGGGTTTCATTTTGAAACAGTATACCCTTATATTTTCCTTTTCAACCTTCCATGATGGATCAGCAGCTTATGGGCCTCCCTGCACTACTCTCCACATGCACAAAAGACAAAAGAGATGGCAATGCAT
The DNA here is from genome assembly GCA_003427395.1 of Chara braunii. NCBI lineage: Eukaryota > Viridiplantae > Streptophyta > Charophyceae > Charales > Characeae > Chara > Chara braunii. The sequence continues at coordinate 1,848,649 of BFEA01000200.1, read as the reverse complement.
CTTTCCATGTTCTAGCCGTGGATTCAGTCTCATTTTGCACAATCATGCCACAATGTCATTTGGAGAGTAATGCAGCGAGGCCCTATATATGTACGTAGTATGTACTATTTACTCGCCTGACTCACCCACCCAGCAGCCTACACTGCCCCACACGGAAACCACGAGACGCCGTTTAAAAAAAAAAAAAAAAAAAAAAGAAACCACGACACGCCTCAAGTTTGTGATGACCTGCACTGTCAACCTCCCTGTGTTCATCTAAATAATATCCCAAGAGTCCAAGACCCATCATTGCAAGGAAAGGAAAGGAAGAAGGAACAGGTGAAGAATCCTCTGGCAAGTCTAAGGGGACTCGGAGAGAGGTTTCTGACGTCGAAATTCTGACAAAAAAATTATTCTCATGAAATCTTCAGCTTGACAGCTCCCCCATCTTTTTTTTTTTTTTTTTTTTTTTAAACTCCACCATCTCCCCAACTCCAAGTCTCCGGGTGCTCATCATCTAAATAATAATAATAATAATAATAATAATAATAATAATAATAATAATATCACAAGAAATGTTCAGCTTCCCCATTTCCCTGACTCCTGACTCCTTGCCCCCTTGTGTGCTCGTCTCAATAATATGCTCCCAGCTTGAATGCAACCACAACCAGCTCATCAAAGAAGGATGGAGACTGCATGGCACATACAGTCGTGAGCGTGAGAACGGAGACAGAAGAGACAGCCGTTACAAACATACACTTCATTGTGCACACATAAAAATTGAAAAAACGAAGAAAATGAACGTCAGCGATAGAAAGGTAATAAAATACACAATTGAAGTATAAAACCCTTCCACAGTGAGGGGCAGAGACCCCTCCAGGGCCTCCACCACCACTACTGTAGTCTTGCGGTCAGCTCATGTTTTCTGCCGCAATTCTCAGTCCATAAATTTAAAGCTGAACTGATTCTGAACAGTGTGAACTTACTCATCGCCCTGGCGGCTGACTTTATCATTCCATATCGCTGCTACACTTCTAAGTTCTAACACCGCAGATTGCTGTCATTCTTCCCTCCCTGCCTGCCTACCGTCTTCCCCCGAACATAACGCACCCTAAAAATGAGGGTATACAAGCTATATTTCCGACCAGATACAGACAAAATGAGGGTGCATTGTGTTCGGGGGAAGACGGTAGTATGCGAAGCCAGCGGATTTCATGGAGCTGAGGGTCCGTAGTGGGGGCTTGGCCCAGTGGGGTTTGAGAAGGCTGGAAACGGCCAGGTCATTGTGGAGAAGGTGCTGCCCTAATAATGCATCTGTAGGGGTACCAGTAGGCCTTGGCCTCTCCAGAAATGTCTGCAGGATGGCCAGACCGGCCCTGTCCAGACCCCAGCCTCGATATTTAGCAGGAGGCTGGAAGCAGCCAGAATCTTTGCCTGCTAATTGCCATGAGGCCCCCCGTGTGCAAGTGGGCCAGTGTGGCATACTGCGCAGCCACACGGGCCTGCAAGGCCCGACCAGACAGAAAATCAGGGCCTTCCAGGCCCTGTGTCGTTTTCAGCCTAAAAGCCTGAAAACAAGGGCCTACAGGCCCTGTGTCATTTTCAGCCTGAAAGCCTGAAAACTACAGGCCCTGTGTCGTTTCAGCCCAAAAACAGGGCCCTCCAGGCCCTGAGTCTTTTCAGCCTGAAACGGAGGTCCATTTTCAGGCCCTCATAAGATCGACCTGCCCTGAAACTTAGGCACCAGACCAGGGTTTTAGCACAGGCCATTTTGGGCCTGTTTTCAAGACAACGTTTGTTTGAACTTCAACGCCATTTTGGGTCTGGCACGTTTTGGCATTGGCAAGAGCAGCCTCCTGGATGGGCCAACACTATATAAGACTGGCGCGCCCTGCAGGCTGCAAGTAGTTCATCATAGGGACTTCCCAGGCACTGCACGTGCAGTTCAGGAGGCAGGAGGCAGGAGGCAGGATTCGGAGGCAGCACTCTGGAGGAGCGCTGCAGTAGTAGGAGCTAGTGCTAGAGTAGTCTTCAGCGCTGGGCGCTGTTAGGAGCTAGAGTAGCGTTGAGAGAGAGAGAGAGAGAGAGAGAGAGAGAGAGAGAGAGAGAGAGAGAGAGAGAGAGAGAGAGAGAGTTCTTCTTCTTCCTCCTCTCAGTCCACC
>BFEA01000200.1:1818536-1832109 GCA_003427395.1 Chara braunii | reverse complement strand
TGTATAAGAGACAGGAATACGGCTCGGCTGTGGGTGCGTTCTGTTCATGCCTGGGACGGCCTTTTTGAACCGCGGCTGTGTCTTCATTGCCCTTTCGTGTCCGTTATGCCTTTCCGAACTGTTGTTGTTGTTTTTTTTTTTTTTTTTTTTTCCTGTTAGGATGTCTGCTTGAGATACCAGAGGCATGGTCTGTTCATTAACAAAAATAGCATCCAGTCTTCTTCTTGTTCGTTCTCCCAACTCCGATTTTTATTTTTATTTTTTGGGGGGGGGAACTTTCTTTTTATATATATATCTATATATATCGTCACAAATTTATCAGAGCGCAAATGCAAAAAAAAGAAGAAATAAATTCATTTTTTATCTTCTTCCTTACAAGACTCCCCCTGTTCAAAACCTCTTGCGTACAAGGCCGCCCAGGTGGATGTAGGTTGAGCGGCGGCTGCCCCCACCCACGTGTGTCATATGGACCCACTTGCACACAGCCAGAAGGCAAAGAGGCAAAGAAAAGAGGAAGGGAACAGCCAAATCATACAGAACAGGGGGCAACAAAACAAATCCCAGATGACACGTCCCACATGCAAGCACCGCCCCAACTCACAGGCAAGCACCGCCCCAACTCACAGGCGGGAATGACAGGACGAGACCAACCAGGATATCAAAACATTCTTGTCTACAGAGAAAGCAAAAAGAACGGCTCCGATCCCATTGTGACAACCAAAAAGAAAGAGAAGACAATCCCAGATGACGATTCCCACATACAAGCACCGCCCCGCGTCAACCAGGATGCCCAATAACAGAATCAAAGCAGACACTAAATGACAATCCTAGATGACAAGTCCCAAATGCAAACACCGCCTCCAGCAACTACAGGCCAGACGACGGGACAAGACCAACCAGGATGTCAAAACACTTGCCTGCAGAACGATAACCAGATGACCAATCCCACATGAAGCACCGCCATCCCTCCCTAAGATAGACCAAATAACGGGACAAGGCCAACCCGAACCGAAGCAGACAAGATTCTCATTCACAAAACAAGCATTCCACCATATCCATAGTAAAAAACCGGAACCATTCAGTAGGCCCGCAAAACGCAACATCCCAACAATAGGGAAGATTAAGGAGAAGAAGAAAAGAATATACAACAGATTAAAAAAATATTCTCTTCCATAAGAAAAGACAAAGCCTGCTAGTACACGCCCGATGCTCGCCGCATCATCAGCAAAAGCAAAGAGCTAGCAACGTCGGAGTGTATATATATATATATATATTGTCAAATAGAACTGCCCGGTAAACCGTAGGCAGAGAGGGAGAAGAGGACAACAAACGATATATATATATATCCTGTTTGTGACGATATATATATATATATCGTCACAAATAGAATATATATATAAAGGTTCCCTTTATTATCAGGGCCCAGTGCCCAAGGCGAAAATACAATTGAACCCAAGTTTCAAATTCAGGGGCCACGAGGCCTCCAAGCTCATTCAGCCAGCTGAGCCCGTCCCCTGTGAAAAGGAACCCCAAAAAAAAATGTAAAAATGGAGATAGAGCAAAAGAAAAATTTAAGGAAAAAATATCGGTCCAGAAAACTGAAACAAGGCCACCCTGGGCTGAAAAGGCCACCCGATGTCAGATTAGACACAATATTGAATTTACCTGGACTGGTTAGTCCGATGATAATACCTCAAGGCCATCGCCCTTTAAAAAAAAATAAAAAATCCTGACCCTAACAAAAATGAGAAAACAACGGTAATCAACAAAACCCTGAAAATACGTATGCTGTCTACTGCCTCTAAGACGGCAGAAAAGCACCACGAGAAGCAATTCCAACATAAGGCCGAAAAAAGCCTAAAAAAACTTTATAATTTCAACAGAAGGTCCAGAAAAAAAAAAAAACTCGAAAAAAACCTTTATAACAATTACACAATGAAAAGCAATTCCACCTGAAATGTAGCAAAACTAAGCCAATCCCACAATAACCAATGAAAGACAAAAGCCATGTCCACCAACAAGCCATCGAGGAACCCTAAACCTACGCACGCTCGTCTACAGCGACCGAGCAAAAACAATGAAGTCTCGAAGATCTGTTGTTGTCGAACAACATCATACAAAAAGCCTCTCATCTCCAGGGAGTCAGTGTGCAGGTTTTTTTTTTTTTTTTTTTTTTCTGACCTCAGCAATGTCAAAACGATTACACCCAACAGATAAAAGAGAAAGCCAAGGCAGAGATGACATCATGACCGTTTTGTGAAAACAGTTAAATGCTCTGCTCAATTTCCATAAACTGGATATTTCAGATTGCATTCCCCGCAGGGGCGGAGTTTCCATGCGATGGGATTCCGCAAAAACAGCCGCAATACATCCTGACCACTCTTTCAAAGAAGATTGTGTTCTCCTGGTTCCAGTCCATTATCACTGCCCAAATTAAAGACTCCCTGAACACTCCAGAAAGTCCAACCTCCACCCCAATTGGCATGGAAGCATTACAGGAAACAAGATGTCCGGGAAGCCGCAACTCCCCTGACCAAGCAACTCGGCGTACAGGAAAACCAGTCCGTGCCGACAAGGAAGTCCTGTCGATCGAGAGACCTTGATAACGTGAACTTTGTTGTCGAGCTCCATATCTGAGATCAGCAGCAACTGTGGCCCTGTCTTCATTGGCCTTTCGTGTTTTTTTTCAGGAAAAGTCCCCGCGACGAAATCTTTGTATTCATTTCCCCCCAAATGGGGCCAAAAGTCCTGCAGGCCCCAAAATGACTTTGGCATCATTTTTGCACAGCGGGCGTGACCAGCCCAGCCAGGGTGCAAAATGTATCGCTGAAGCACGCTCAGAATGTCAGCTATGCCCCGGAACCCGGCTGGAGGACCTGCAACATTTTGTGTTGCATCGCGACATTACTCGGCCATTCCGGGTCTTTTTTTTTTTAACAATGAGACGATGCTCCAGTATATTCATGGGGAGCGACACGGCTTTTTTTTTTTTTTTAATTTATTTATTTACAATGAGACGATGCTCCAGTATATTCATGGGGAGCAACACGGCTGGGAACCGGACCCAGCGTCCCTTATCAGAATACAAAAATGAGCTACCGGGGCCATTACCCGGCTTCGGCTAAGAACAATTGAAGAAAAGGGAGAACTGGTGGAGGTAATCAGAAGTTCCTGTCCCTGGGAACAACTCTCGATGGACAGACCCATTTCTTTTTATGGGAACTGCCGCGAGGCTGACACCCCTGCCTGTGTGCTACACATAATATGCAGAAGAGACACTCAGGGGTGCAATTCTGTGGATGCTCTGGACATTGCGGAATTCGGCAACCGGGCGAGGTGATAGGTTGACACCGCCAATGGTCCGATCAGAGGTGAAATGTGCCATTAAAAAAAAATAAAAAAAAAATGGACGAGGGGATAGGTTGACACTGCCAATGGTCTGATCAGAGGTGAAATGTGCCATTAAAAAAAAAAAAAAAAACGGGCGAGGTGATAGGTTGACACTGCCAATGGTCTGATCAGAGGTGAAATGTGCCATTAAAAAAAAAAAAAAAAAAAAAGTGATACTGGCAGATAGGGAGTATTGAGTACAGAGGAAGGGGTTTACAAGCAAAGCAATGCTATATTTCACCACACGGTGGGCTGCTTTTGTGGGGCTGGTCACAGTAGCTCGTTTGCAGGGCCAGCAGCCTTGTTTGCCTTTTTCAGGTTCTTTTTTTTTTTATGTACCGACATAAAGAGAAAGTAGTTTCATGACAGGCTGGTAAATAGTTTTTTTTATTTTTATTATTATTTTTTTTAGTGACGCAGTTGCTATTTTTTCTATTTTTGGACTTGACAGCATTCAAGTTAAAAAAAAAAGAAAAAAGAAGAAGTTACAAGGCGTCTACTTTTGCAGGCATTTAGGTTGGTTCACATAGGGGCTGACGGTAGGTTAGTTTAGTAATGCTACGGTAACCTTCTTCCCCCAAATATAACGTACGGTCATTATTATAGCTGTATTTGAGGCATCTTTCAGTCTAGATACAGCTATAATGACCGTACGTTGTATTCGGGGGAAGAAGGTAGAATTGGTTGTGCAGTGAGTGTGGATTCGTACAAGGATGGTAGATTGCTAGGATGGGAGTTTGAAGAAGAGGACAAGAAGAAAGACTTGAGCCCTTGACATAGCCGTGGGATGGGCTTTGCTTGGCCGGAGGGCCTCGCTCAGCTCAGAGCCACGTCGATTCTTGTGAGGGACCCCGGGCCCGGTTGCCGGCTTTGTTGTCAATAAAAGTTGATCCTTAAAATAAAAAAAAAAATAAAAAAAAAACCTGCAAAAGTACCTGTTTTTTTTGGCAAAAACAACAACAAAAAAAAGACACAAGAAGTCATTTTGGGGCCTGTGACACTTTTTGCACTGTTTGGGGGAGAAATAAATACAAAGGTTTTATAACTTTTCTGCTTTTCTTTGCCTCTTCCAAACTCAAATGTGACATAAATGCACTTGCGTCTTCTTCTTCTTTTGTTTTTTTTTTTTACTACGCACTTCGCATTTTATTCCAAAGCAAGTAGAGGCAGGGGATATCACAATTCTACCCAGGCACTGAGAACATTACTCCGCTTAGCTTACGAGAGAAGCACACACCAACCATTCAGTCAAAGACTACCGTCTTCCCCTGAACATAACGCATATGCGCTGTACTCAAGTTTTCCAAAAAAAAATAGTTTTTGGAAAATTAGACCCTTTTTCTTCGAATACAAGTGCACTTCGAATATAACGCACATGTGTTCTATTCGAATAACACGCATATGCGTTATATTTGAATTTTACGAAGAGAAAATTGTTGTATTCGAATATAACTTTTTTTCTTTTTTTCCCCTGAAGGTCAACGCCTGCTCCGTTCTTGCCATGGTGAACAGGACAATCCCGTGCAGGCCCGTAATCACAGATCACTGCCCATGCTCTCTCTCTCTCTCTCTCTCTCTCTCTCTCTCTCTCTCTCTCTCTCTCTCTCTNCTCTCTCTCTCTCTCTCTCTCTCTCTCTCTCTCTCTCTCTCTCTCTCTCTCTCTGTGCTCTTCTTCAGGCAAGAAACTGCCCTCCTGGTCACTGGCACGCGCTGCAGGGCTCTCTCTCTCTCTCTCTCTCTCTCTCTCTCTCTCTCTCTCTCTCTCTCTCTCTCTCTCCGTGCGGGAAGGCGCTTCTGACAGCCAAGAAACTGGCGCGGCGAAGAAAAATAAGAAAGTTACTCACCAAGGACTCGTTGCACTACCGTGGTCACCGGGACAAAAAAGAAAGGGGTTGTACTTGTCCACGTTCTAGCGGAAGATTCACTCACATTTTGCACATTTGCTGAGGAGTGGAGCAAGGGCCCAAGTAGGGGAAAGGACTGAAACTCAACCCAGAACATGGAAAGGTGCGTCGCTACTTTACTTTTACCTTTTTGCCAAGGCTCTGAGGCCCCCAGTTGTGGTCCAGAACTGAGCCTACTCGGCCTGGACCCGACCCCCTTGTGCAGGCAAAGTTGGTCTAAGTTGGTCTCCTTCACTCGAAAATAACACATATGCGTTGTAAACGAATACAACACACTTTATGCCTTGTATTCAACGCATATGCTTTATATGTTCGGGGGAAGAAGGTAGTCTTTTCTCTTTTCTTTTTGGAAAACAAACTCCAGGTTTCAATGGACTATTTCCAAATCTAAGTGAGTTCAATAATCATCAGTTTAGACATTGACTCGCTACCAAGAAAAAAAAAGATGACTCTTTTATTCTGGATTTCTGACAGTAGAATTGCAGTGATTTGCAAGTCAACGGTGGCCAAGCTCATACGCAGAAGGCAGCTGGGTGGGGCTTGTCACGCACTCACTGCTGTCATCATCTCTCTCACTTCAGAATCTCCGTTTGCCTCCGTTTGTGGCAATTGACACTCAACAATATGTTGCCTCGGCTATGCTAATTGAAAAGGCTCTTTTTTTCGTTGCTGTTAAAAGAAATGCTCCGATCTATTTGGGAATCGGCCCCGGCATCCCAAGTATACAGGACAATTTACAAGACCTGGGCCATTACCTGGCTTAGGCCAAAGTGTCACTTGGAGCAACAATGTATTTTTGTAGCATAGCAAACTCTGAGGAATAAAGGGGGGAGTGGGGAACTGGGCCTCTGCCTCTTCGCCTTTGTCAAGGCCACCAGAAATAACAATCCTTCCAAACCGAGCCCATACACCTCTAGCTCCCACCTACCTCTCGGCCATGCCATTGAGGTTCAACTGGGGAAAGGGGGTGGGGGGGGAAACGGTCAGGAAAAGCAGACAGGGGGCGCAGGTAACGTGCCAGCCTCTGTACCTGAACGATCTTCTGAAGCCCTGAATTTGCTAGTTGTGCTAACGGGCCTTAGAGGCCGCCTTTTTGGTCAATTGATGGTACCTGGTATCAAGGGCCGACGAGGCCCTCTCACCTTTTTTTTTTGTTTGTGGTTGTCTTACTTTCTTCACAATTCCTTTCCGACGATCCAGGAACTAACGTAGGAATTATGCGCGCCTTAGTGAGCACGTTAGGAATTTTGTTCGGCAGTTGGGAACTCCGGAATTTGCGGGCGCCCTTCCCCCTCATGTGTCCTTTCTTGCAAATGAATGTTCCCAAATTAGCCCTTGAAAGCCCTATGCATTTTTTCAGTAGGGATCTGAACAGGCATAGGATTTTTCTCCCGCGTCCAAGCTCACGCGCAGGTATGGTACTTGAATTTATCAATCTTGCATTAGTTTTAGAATCTAGGATGGACGGAACATAACTGTTTTGGTGCCTTTTTGTTCTTATACTGGCACCATGCATGCGAGCTTCCCCCTCTTCCCGCTATACCCCTGCCATCTTCACCACGCCCTTCTTTGCGCCTGCCTCTCTCCACCCGTAACTGTTTCTCATCCCGACTCCCTCTGCGCATCTTTCCCTCTCTTTTCCGTCTGAATCTTGGTCCTGCTCTGCGCTACTCTTCGCACCCAACTTCTTCCCCCCCTCATCCCCACACAGGGACTCCCTACCGATCTTCTCCCCCTCCTTTTCAGGGTAATCGAACCATCAGGTAACATCGTGAAAGGATGACACTCTCCTCACGCTGTAATCTGATTGGCTGCAAAGGAACTTGCGGAAATCGCTGGACCCCTATTCCAGCAGGCGCTGCTCCCCACCAATAGATTGGAGCAACCAGGGCCCGCAGAGATTGATATGTCTTTCCTCGGGCAATTACCTCGGATCCTCTCCTTACCCCCGTCTACCTTCGTCCCGACCCCTCCCATGTTCTATCTCCCTCTTCGCAACTATAAAATCGACAAGCGCATCCGAAAAACTCTTTCACAACCCATCTGCCAACTTTCGAGAAGTCGTGGCTAGATAATGTGTATGCATGGCAAGTCGGAAAGTACTAATGAGCTGACTGTAGTTTTTTGCAAGGCTACGCACCGGGTGCCCGTGATGGACTGCTGGATCTGGGCAAGTCGATGTAGAAGCTAAGTCGGCAGGATGACGATCGCTATGCTGTGGAGCTTGGTATGTGGTGGCCAGGATCGCCAGTACCGGGATAAGGAAGGTGAATGTGAACGTCTGGGTGTACGGCCTGGGGCCATAGTTAGAGAGCAGAAGGATTGCACGCCTTCGATCTTCGATTCCTTCTCTTCCTAAAATTGGAAGCTAAGTTCACGGCAGACTGCCGGTTTTGGTTCTTGGATCTCTTGGTGTGTTTATAACTCTCTCCTTGTCTTTAGTCCCCTTCTTCGGTCAAGCTGCATCTTTGTCCGCCTCCTCCGACTTTGTCTCTCTCTCTCTCTCTCTCTCTCTCTCTCTCTCTCTCTCTCTCTCTCTCTCTCTCTCTCTCTCTCTCAGTATGCTCATCATGAATGTCTGAGAGTTTTGATAACTCCAGCGTCCCTATCAGCTCCCGAAATTGTATCCTGCTCGTCTTGCCGCATTCAATCGGACCTCGCGAGGACGAATATCGTTGAATTTGAGAGACCAGCAAGATCAGGAGATCTTACCTCGCCCCTTTCTTGCCTTCAGTATATGACATGTTATGCACAAGTGATCTCTTACATGTATGCATCGATTGAGTTGTAGCTCCGATGACAGAAACAAGTTAAGATAATGATACGATCCATGCTCGCACGATTGTATGATGATCGTCCTCTTGATTGGGGTAACTTGCATGATGAATGAAAAATAAGGCATAGTGTTGTGTCTGCTTATCCACGGGATCCAATAACGGACTGATTAGACAAACGCAATTCGCTTTGCTTATGCCACGTGGAACGATTGCCCCGATCTGACTGAGCATCGACTTCCCGTATCCCAACCACACCCGTTCCCGTGTAGCAAGGAAAGGACACGTGTATGTGAGTGGGACGTACGAGAAGCCGTCGCCAAGATCGGTGAACGCTACTATTTTCCACCCGAAACGCGGTGCTCCGGATTTCTAGGCGCTGTTTTTGTCATTATCGATACCCATTTTTCTCCATACTCATTGTATTGCCTTTTAACGAGTTGATTGTCATCCCGTGGACGGCAGTGGCACCCATTGGCCCAACACTATGTGCAGCGATTGTCACCATGCCGAGCATTATCGGAAAAGGGGTTTCCACTACCGGACACGCAGCGAAGACAAACACAAGGAAAGAGTGATCAGGCTGAGGCCATCCACATCGGATTCCGAACTCTGTAACGACCAGCACTGCTACCTGATTTGAAAACAAGATCCCACGTACGTACACAAATACTTTTTGGATTAAAACGAACATTTGAACGCAGTGCGCTCTATTTATTTCCCGCGTGGCGGCAATGGCCATTTCTCGCTAAAACTGGGACCACACGGGTGATTCCAGTTCTGCTTGTGTCCCCACACTCAATTTCTTCAAAAATCATTGGCACACCCCATTTCGCTGTTCTTTTAGAGCCTGTTCCGCATAATTTATCACTCCGACCGGAAGACCGTACAGGGCGTGAGGTTAGAACGTCACACGCAGAGGGATAGAATTGTTGATCTTCATCCAATTCACAAACGGTAGAGGGTAGTCTTTCTGGCAGGGGGCCTGTCCTCCCACTCAACCACTGCCATCCTACCTCCCTGTTTCCCCCCCAACCATTCCATACAGAAGTGCGTGCTTTGAGTTTCGTGGCCTGCTCGATGGGATAAAAAGCGCAGTTTTTCTTGGTTCTGTTCCAGTGCGACATGATCTTGGCTTCTACTTGTTTCTTAAATATGTCTACAAACTCCCTGTTCTTTAGTCTTCCCCCCTCCATGGTTAGAGTGCACCAAACAAGTGTCAGGCATCCCACATGAAACATGTGGGCATTGAAAGACGTCAGATCTGCCGTCCAGCGGCCACAAAGGAGTGTTTGCCATTCCCGAGGCCAGTCGATGTCAGCTCCCAGCGAGCACCAGATTCGCTTCCATCATCATCAGGATGCAATCGCCTATGGGCATTGCATAAAGATATGCTATATTGTTTCATCAAGCTTTCGTGCTGGGTACCTCTGAAAAAAAAGAAAAAAGAAAGAAAAGATTGCTATGGGTACCTCTCCTGACAGGCCCCGCACCATGGGAGCACCAGCCCCTTCTGCTCCAGGCAAGAGTGCTCGATCAGCAACTGTTGATGGAGAGGTAGGAGGGATGCAAAATTTGCAGGATGGGCCTTAGCTGAACTAAACCAGGCCCTACGCTGGTGCGGTCCACACCCAGGTGGCTGCCCCATCTGTCGGACATGTGCTCCCCGAGGTTCAGCTTGGGCCGCAGCATCCTGTCCATGTGTCCAAGGTATTGCTGCTCATTTCGTGAGGTTTGTGGGCTCGGATGCTTCAAAGCCATTCCTCCAAGTCAAGTGGTAGATCTTCCATACAGGGGTTGGGAGGGAAGCCCCACCTGTGTCACTCAACCTCACGCCCTGCACAACTTTTCCCGTCAAAGTGACTAAAACACCGAAAAGGGGTTTGGAAAGCGGCAAAATGGGGTGTGCCAAGGATTTTTGGAAAATTGAGTGTGGAGACCCAGATAGAACTGGAATCTCTTGTGTAGTTCCAGATATGGAGTGACGAGCAAAGCGGGAAAAGCGGAAAATAGTCCTTCCCAAGGACTACTTAATCCAAAAAGTACTTTTGGACTTTGGCATGAGCAGCGAGACGTCTTTTTCTGGGCCGAACAAGGGACCGCCAACGTTATTCGCAGAGCTCAGAATCCGAATCGGAGAGTCGCAGTCTCTCTCACCGCTTTCTTCTTGAATTCCTCTTCATCACCTTTCCGATAGTTGAACCCCTTATAGCTCGAAAGCGCTCAGAGCGCCGACAATTGCTGCACAGCCTGTGAGGCCAGTGGGGAGCAACTGTCGGCCATGGGATGATAATGAGCTCATTGAAAGGAAGCAAAATGGAATAGGGAGGGAAATGAGTATCAACAATCACAAAACCCGAGTTGACAAATCCATAACATCGTGTTTGGGAGGGAAAATGACAAGGGTTGCAATCTTGGATCTGGCCTCTCGTGCGTCCCACTCGCAGACACGTGTCCTATCCTCATTGTACGGGAAAGGTTGTGGGGGGGGGATGTTCGACAAGTCGGCACCTCGATGGCTCGGCTGGCTCAGTCCACATGGCCAATGCACACCCATCCATCGTCCACAAAACAAGGTAATCAACCTCCATTAACCTTGGGAATCGCCTTCGCAGAGGAAATCAGGCAATACGATGTACCTTTCATGCCTGATGTTCCTGCACAAAGGGGGATTACCCAGAAAACTAATGGACTAGTTTCGGAAGAACTTTTCGAAGAGAGAATCACAGGTTCTTCAAAAGAACAAAATGAAGACAAGTTGTGACAACAACAAAAATAAATACTTGGATCATTGCATGAGATGTGCTTCCCTTTTTTAGAGTGATAGGAAGAGCAAAGATCTTCACGCATTGAGCAACTTTAAAGGGGTACCCATTCCAAAATCCTTACATTCACATACGGGTCATACTTCTAATCATACAAGGGTGCATCCATTCAAACTAAGGACAAAGAAAGCGCAATAAGGGACACATTAGCCGTCGAGAGTGGTTCGCGCTCATAAGCCACGAGAGAGTAATCATTCCAGTCGTTACTTCCTTCTAAGACTTGCAAGTGGAAGATTGTAAGGAGAGGAGTGCCTGCTCCGCTGCTCAAGAACGCGGAGGACTTCTCTGGAAAAATTCCAAACGAAAGAGCAAAGGAAAGCAGCAACCATCCATTCATCCATCATCGATACATCACCTCTGGAAAGACCGTTATTGGAGCAAATACCCTTACAAGGGTATTTGCTTGTGTTTTTGCAAATAGCACGGTGTGTGTCTGTGATACTGGCTGAGAGATCGTCATGTCCTATTCGTTCGACCTGTGCCTGAGCCGCTGGGCTCGAGACAGCTAGGGTGGGTAAAGTTAGGTTAGAGAGTGTGTGTGGGCACGCATTATTGTAACGCATGAAAGGTGATCGGATAGCCGCTGGCCATGTGGGTCGACAAAACAATCAACGGTTTCGCACAGCGGAGTGAGGTCGCAGTGCCCGCAAGTCTTTTTTTTTTTTTCCGCCTTCTTCCTATTTATTTTTGTTATCCGCGCTTTTTTTTGTATTTTTGTTGTTATGTTTTCTTTGTCTTATGATCGGTTGGATCTGACTAGCGGAACCATTACCGATGGCATGGTCGGTCGTCAGTGCCAATTGAAAGGCCAAGTTTGATCACGTCCCATAGATGCCACCTTTTGGAGAAACATTGGGCCAGACTGGAGGCAGGCGGCATCGTTTGTAGTTGACGGCTCGTTGCATAGCCAAGGGGCAGCCTTGGCTTGGGTTCGATGAGATTAAGGTCGAGAAAGACCCAACACGTGAGGGAGCGACGTGCCAAGATCTATTAGGTGGGAATTTAGTGTGAGCGGTGAACCGCTTGTGTGCGGGAAAAAGCGAACATAAGGTGTACTGAATAGCGTGCCCCATAGCTAAGGTGTGGCTTTCGGGCGTCATGCGTGCGATGTTGAAGGCTTGCAGCCGTGAGTCTAGCCAGCGGGCTTGGTTTGGCCTTGGTTTTGGATTCCTTTTTTTACTCGCGAGGCAGCCCTTTGAGCTTTTCGGTCCCTGCGGGACTTCGATTTTAAGGGCCTAGCTCAGTTGGTACGCGCGATGAACTGAACGGAGGCAGCTGCCCGTTCGCCATCACTGACGCAAAACCTAACGTAAACACACCTCAGCTACAACAGTTTGCTTGGGTTGACACTCCATCAACCAATCCCCTCAAAGATATTATTGGCTCTTCTACGTGATATCTATCGTGAAGATGTTGACAACGAAACTCTATTTTGAAGAAGGTGGCTAATTTTTCGAGCGATTCCATGCGACCGCTATGAGGAAGAGAGTGTAGAAGTTGGAATTCACAAATATGAACATGAATGCTAACACTAGCTAACGCCTAGTGGTTTCTAAAATTGAGCAGGATCAGAACGAAGTTGAAATCAAAAAGATAATCTTACATCTTTTAACCAACCCAGGACGGCAAAAAAATCGAGTTTTCGAACAACTCCAACAATAATCTTGCATAGAAAAAAGAATCTACAATATATACAGGTGGAATGTTACTTGGACTATGGTATGTGATCTCCCCTCTAAGTTTCAATGATTATCTTTTCAAGTCGTTGTCGATTTGAACTGCCTGTAAATACAAATTGACGACCTCACGTGCACAATTTTCTCCACATATTGCCCTCTGGCTTTGCTAGGACTTACTGCCGTTAGAGGTGTCCGCAGTGATGAATCAATCACTGCACAGAAAAACACACAAAACAATGACAGCACATTTAAGACTCTCATACAAAAAGTGTCTAGGGTAACATTATTTGGCACCATGAAAACATCATCAAGTTCATGCATGCTCATGTGCTTCACTCTCGCTTCTCGTTTCTACAAAAGACAAACGAAAACCCTGACGATGCTATTTTTGTCATTCTTAGAGATCTATTCCTACAGCCTTAAACATCCTTGTGGCAGTTGGTTTCATGCGTAGAATCGTTACAGGTGAGGGGCGTCTTCTTTTTTTTCCTCGACAACGACAACGACAGACAAAACCCGCGATGAATCATAATCTTTTCTCGATTAATCCTTTGCGAATGTTTGGCAGCCGTTCCCCATAGTCCTTTACGCAGGCTTGCACGTCGACCAATATAGAGACCACAACGATGACCGACTGCGTTAACGTTAGAGATAGAGGTAGAGGTGTAGGAGCCAAGAGAGGTGTAGGAGCCAAGAGAGGTGAGGGAAAGGTGGTGGCCTTACCTGCAAGGTGCAAACAGCTTACCTGAGCGCTAGAGCTGGTTCCTTCGCCAGTGACCTGCAGCACAACGAGGCACGCCAGCTCGTTAGTTCATGGCAGCAGTTACATGCAGCCTGCAGGTGAGACAGTGGAGAGGTCGACATCTTCTTCTTCTTCCTGCTCTTGCCCTCCATATGTTCATTCCTTCTTCTTCTCCTCCTTCCTCTTCTTCTTCTTTGAGAGAGAGAGAGAGAGAGAGAGAGAGAGAGAGAGAGAGAGAGAGAGAGAGAGAGAGAGAGAG
>BFEA01000200.1:1782420-1796819 GCA_003427395.1 Chara braunii | reverse complement strand
ACACACACACACACACACACACACACACACACACACACACACACACAACCGATTCTACTTGGCCCGCTGAAGCTCACCCAAGATTGCAAGTACAGGCCCTTCAGGGCCGGTCCGGTTGGCCCAACGGTGCACCACAAATTGCCGTAACAATTTTCGGGGGTCCACCAGGCACTGGAAATTCACCTGGGGACCCCAAATTTTTTTTCCGAATTTTCTCGAAATGGGGCCCAACCGGACCCCTCAAACCGGACACAGGATCCGGACATCCAGACCGGACCGTCTGGATCCCGATCCAGACGTCCGGTTGACAACCACGGAAGAGACTGACAAACCAGAAAGACAGAAAACAGTGTCTTCTTCTTCTTTGTTTTACTGTATTCTTACTTTTTTACACTGAACAAAATATCAAAAACCAAAGAAACATTGAAATCATTCAATTTCTCTGCCTTCTTAACTCCCTCCACTGCGCCTCTCACGTACAAGGCTCGCCACGTTGATGAAGTTGAGTGCGAGCTGCCACCATATATCCCATGTAGTGGGTATAGTTACAGCCCACCTAAGGTTAGCTAAACCCGGGTGGCAGCCCCTATGCCCATCTCACCTCTTCGTATTGCACTCTTTCGTGCAATCCTCAATCATTAATAAAGCCTACAGGTTGGCTTGCTTTTGCTGAACTGACACTGTTGGTCTGTTGGTGCAAGGCTGTGAGCACTAGTATCACACTGGATCACACTGGGTCAGGACACACTCACCGGGGGATGCAGAGTCATACATGAACCAACATGATGTTGGCTCACTGCTAATGGTGAATACCATACGAACAGGACGGCGGCCGGATCAGTTCCCGAACTGGCCGCCGGGCCTAAGACCCTGCCTTTCTGTGCACCTCTTCATCTCTTCTCTTACCAAAAAATGAAAAATTTCAAAAAAACGTTACTTTTAAACAAATGATTTCAACACAAAGGATTAATCAGAAGATTCTCGATAAGTTTCCTACTACTGGCATGGTAGGCGTAGTTCCAGGCAACATAGGTCAGGGAATCCTTGGTAGATTTCCTGTTGACACTACATTAGACACGGTGGATCAGGGAATTCTTGGGAGATTTCCTGTCGACACTACTTTAGGTATAGTTTCTCACAATAATCATCGACTCTTCTCTGCTTTTTCCTCCCAACCTCATCTTCACGCCGATTTCACCCGCCGCGTTGATTGGATTCGGCACCTTTGTCGGAATACTGACCTCTACTCTGCAGGCACTTGGCGCAAGAGGCAGTTGCAACAACTTAACACAGCGATTCAAACAGAGCATTTCGAATTGCAACTGAGAGGCATTGATCTGCAGGCACTGCAACCAGGTATGGACCCTCTCTCTGTCCGGGGAGTGATCTATGCCATCGTTCATATCCCTTCTGGGCGTCTTTACATAGGTCAGACTATGCACTCCTCACATCAGCGTTTGCAGGAACATTGGCATGTTCGTCGTTCTGCTGCGGAGTTTCGGCGTCGCCGGCTCAACAGTGTCATGTCTTGTCAAAACCCCTTCAATTTTGCAGACTGGCCCTTGGAACGTATTGAACCGGCCCTTTACCATACACCGCAAGGTCTTGTTGACCGTAACCTTTTTTTTGACAGGCTGCTACGACACGGGAAGCCTATTGGGTGCGCCGGCTGCAGACTCCTCATCCAACTGGTCTCAGCGCTGTCTTGCCGCTTGCTCACCTGCCTGCAAGAAGACGACAACGTCGTCCTCATCGATGGACACAGACAGGCCCTCGTCCGTCAGACCATCAACAGCCCCAGCCTATTGATTTGCGTTCATGCCCCGATTGGACTTGTCCGGTCTGCATTGCACAATCTTCTTTCACAGGCTGCTGCTGGCAATTCGCAACAGATGGAATCTATCATCCAGCGAGCAACATCAGTTTGGCGTGCCCACTTGCTGCAGTGGTTGAGCAATAATATCTCCAATGGAGATATGACTGCGCATATCCGTCAGCTTGAATGCCTGATTCGGAAGCATCAACATGTCCACCAGCGATACACAGCTCAGTCTCGAGATGCCTTCCTTGATCATATTAAAGTTGTGCACATCAGGTAACGGGGTTGCGACAAAACTTGTGCACATCAGGTAACGGGGTTGCGACAAGCCCTGCATGCACCCGAGGTGCTCCACTTGCACCCTGACCCTGATGCCGCAGCACGCCTGCGTATCTGTGATAAGTTGTTGCGCCAACTCGCGTCCAATTCTCTAATTTCACGGAAGTTGCGCTCAATGTCACACCTAGGATCTCCCTGTCTGACCCCTCGGACTGTCAATGTCGGAAAGTGTTTCCTGACTGCTCACACTTAGTCGACGGCCATGTTGTTGCAGCCGACTGCGGCATCATTCCTAATGATCGCCACCGCGACTTGTTCCATGAAGGCTCGAAGTATCGTCTTAATGGACAAATCGCTGATGTGCTGCAGGCTGTTAGAGTCGTCCTTGACGAGTATATTGCTAAATACCTGAGGTCGGTCTCCGTCAGCTTCGGCCGACCGCTCTGAACAAATTGCAGCAGTGGCGCTCAGCCGTTCTCACACGCTGCACCGACCTCCCCACAAACCCTTGGTCGGTACTACCGTCGCTTCTGCCCACCTCAGCGTTGCACTACAAGGAGTCATTGAAACTCTTCGTGAGAAGGATAATCTGTTGTATCAGCAAAGCAGTGTGAGACGGTGCTGGATCGTGCAAAGCGCTGAGGAGGTGATGCTTGATCTTAAACGTAATTCATCTTCTCTTTGTGACCATGCTCCTCGCACTGTTGATTTCACAACTATGTATACCAATCTCCCTCATGACCATATTTGTCATAATGTATCAAAAGTGGTTGAGGAAGCCTATACATATGCCTTACAACATCACACACAGGGGCGCTGACCATGCTTCTCTTTGTGACCATGCTCCTCGCATGATTGTTAAAGGGCCCTGTCAAGGGGAGTGAGCGGTTCATACGGGACCAAACACCCTGACCGTTTCCCAAATTCTTGAACATCTCCATTTCATTATCACAAACATGTATCTCTATGCAGCGGACGGCACCTTGCGACATCAGCTGATTGGCATCCCGATCCGGACTAATTCTGGCCCAGCGATAGCTTTGTTGATGACCTCCAACAGCGTGATCTTCGCGCAGCTCAACAGTATGCGTTCACATACCGCTTGATCGATGATGTTCTCTAATGGGGACATTTGCCACCACCATCAGAGCACTACAGCCTCAAATGGAAGGAGACCACAACGCCTGATGGCTCTTGCATATTCTCGGGTGCACGCCTCCAAGTCCGCCTTGACGGTTCTCTGCGTATGAGTGTCTTTGACAAAGCAGCTGACTGGAATTTCCCTATTATTCGTTATCCTAGTGCTACGTCCAATGTCTCTGCACACCAGCCGCCGGGAGTGTTTACAGGCCAGCTTACTAGGTTTGAGCATGCCTGCAACAACTGGTATGATTTCAAAATGCATCAGCGATGCTCACACGCCTCGTGCTTTTTCGCGGGCACTCTCCAACAACGCTTGCGAAAGGATGGACTTCCTATATTCATAAACGTCAACACAGGTACCTTGCGCACGTGACCCACCTCTCCAACTGGTTCCGCAGCATGCTTCGATGGTCTATTCACTACCCGCTTTTTCGGGTATCCACACATTGTCCTCGGATTACGCTTACACAACCCCTTCTTCATTACCGACGCCTGTCACACCTATCACAACCTCTTCTTCATTACCTGCGTCTGTCGCACCTGCGTCCTCATCAGTCTTAGTAACCCCTTCCATGTCATTTATGACCCTGAATGCCCCTTTTCGGTTCGCAGCCTCCTCCTCATCGGCGTTGGTTGCTTTTACGATCGATTCCGCGGGAGCTCGACCTGCAGTTGTTGTGTCGCCATTGGTCTCGATGTGTTCCTCAATGGCATCCGTGGCCATGCCTGCATTACCACCTACAGAGTCACCTCTTCGGGTCTCATCTACGACTGCCCCCCATGTCTCTGCGTCAGCCACTTCACCACCCCTGACTTCATCACCCCCGTCTTCACCGCCTTTATTTCCCCTAGTTTTATCTTCGTTTTTTACCCACCTTCCGACTACTCTACCACCCCTGTCTTCACCACTCCTACATCCCCTGGTTTTGTCTCCATCCCTTAACCCTCTTCCTATTCCACAAACCAATTTGTCCACACAAACTTCGTCATCTTGTTTTGCCCCTGCAGAAAGCCTACTTCGCCGTCCTAGACGCCGGCTTCGGCCTACTCCCCGACCTCAACTTACTCCTCTTTCCTCCATCTTTGTTCTTGGACGAAGAAGAACCTGTTCATTCTCCCCACCACGGCCCTCCCCAACATCCCGTTCCCGTCTTTGCCGCCCCAAGCATCCATACCACGCCTGCGACGCTCTTCAACTGCAGACCTTTCTGCAACGCGGCAAACACAAAATAGGAGGGATGATTGTAAGCAACCATCCGAGGATGAACTTGGCAAGGGGACTGTAGGAGATGCTGTAGAAAATCCGCTCGACCGGCCTCCACCGAATCTGTGTGGCCTCGGTGCTACTAACATCTGCCTACAAGCCTATCGTCGAGAACCATATACTCACTCTGATTTCTTGGCCATTGCTTCCGATCTTGATGCCCAGGAACGTGAGTTATATGGCGATAACCCGACTCTGCATCCCCCACAGGATAGTAATTACATTCAACATGGGGGATTCAATGTCTTTGTTTTGGAGACTTCTTTGATAAGGCGCTGGCTTGATATGCAGAGTGCCCCTTCGGGTGGCGACCCGGACCACTGTTCGCACGTTTGTGCCTATATTCTACATACTCCTGGCCACTACACCACTCTTGTTCGTGCCTCTGGTTCTTGAGAATTATGGAATGGTGGTGCTGTGGTGCAAACTATTACTGCCAGCTGTGATCTCGTGCGTAATTACCCTAACCTGCAACTGTTCCAGGTCATTGACTCGATGGGTACGCCGTGTACTTCCATGCCTGCCTCTACACCTATCTTTGTGCCTGCCTTCGTACCTGTCTCTGTGCCTGTTTCTGTGTCTGTCTCCTTCCAGGTTACTGACCCTATGGGTACCTCGTGTACTTCCGTCCCTGGCTCTGTGCCTACCTCCGCACCTGTCTCCGTGCCCGTTTCTGCGTCTCTCTCCGTGCTTGCTTTAGTCTTCATGCCCCCACATGCTGCACTAACACCTTATGACCTCCTTTGTGAGATCACTGACAGAGTTACACTTGGTTGTGGAAAGCATCGACTTTGTCGACATCACTACAACCGTATAATTTTTCGGGCCCGCTGGCAGGGATGCCACCTTTATCCAAATTGTGAACATCCTCTGCATCCAGATGCAGTATGTCCCATCTGTGCCTACGGGCGCTATAGCGAACGTGCACTTACCTGTGATGGTGAACGCCCCACAATCGTCATGGCCTGCAACCGGCATGCCCTCTGTCGTGCATGCTTCAGAGGTATGGTTGATGCTAGTCGTCTTGGCCCCTACTGTGACGAAGTTGCTTACCTCGATGGTTTTCGTCCTATAGATCAGCAAGAGGGCTGCTACCATCACCCGCATCCTTCTGATAGTTTTCCTATCTGTCCTGAGGGTCTTACCTAGACGTACCGTGCACCCTGACAAAAATGTGCAGGTGCGCTGAAAAGAGTGTACAAGAATGTGCAAAGGTGGGAAACCCTTCACTAAAACTGCAAAACAGTGAAGAATGTAGTAACAGAAGGACATAAGTTTGTGCCATTTTACTTTGTTTGCACCCTAACACCCTCAAAGAAAAAGTCCGAAGGGTGAAAACGAGAATAAAAAGTGAAGAAGTGCAGGTGTGTTGAAAAGCGAACGTGGTAGACTCTTCACCAAAACTGCAAAATTGTGAAAGAAAGAAGAATATAGTAAAAGAAAGAAGATGTTTGTGTTTCTTTTTTATTTTTATTTTTTCTCCCTCTGCCTATCGATTTTCCTTTTCTGCTCCTCTCTTCTTTGTGTTTGACACCTCTTCCTTCACTCTGCCTCTTTCCCATAGCGTGCAAGTGGGCTGTTATGGCATACGGGGATGGGGGCAGCTCGCACTCAACTTCAGCAACGTGGCGAGCCTAGTACGTTAGAGGCACGGTGGAGGAGTTAAGAAGACTGAGAAATTGAATGATTTCAATGTGTCTTTGTTTATTATTTTTTTCGTTTGTTCAGTGTAAAATTTTTTGGTAAAACATTGAAAGTAATAAGAATACGGTGAAACATCTACTTTGTTTGTCTCTTTGCCTGTCCGTCCTTTCATTTTTCTTCTCTTCGCCCATCTTATTTTTTTTCCTACTTCACGTGCTTACGCTCTTAGTTTATTGACTAAGAGCGTAAGCACGTGAAGTAGGAAAAAAAATAAGATGGGCGAAGAGAAGAAAAATGAAAGGACGGACAGGCAAAGAAATAGACAAACCAGAATGACACAAAACAGTGTCCTCTTAATCTTTGTTTCACAGTATTATTATTTCTTTCAGTTTTTTACAAAAAAAAATTACACTGAATCAAAGGACAAAAATAAAAAACAAAGGCACATTGAAATCATTCAGTTTCTCAATTTTCTTAACGCCGCCTCCATTGTGCCTCGAACATACAAGGCTCGACACGTTGATGAAGTTGAGCGCGAGCTGCCCCCATCCCCGTATGCCATAACATCCCACTTGCACGCAATGGGAAAGAGGCAAAGTGAAGGAAGAGGTGTTAAACACAAGGAAGAGAGGAGCAAAAAAGGAAAACCAATAGGCAGAGGGAGAAAAAATAAAAAATAAAAAATGTTGACACAAACATCTTCTTTCTTTTACTGCATTCTTCTTTCTTTAACAGTTTTGCAGTTTTGGTGAAGAGTCTACCACGTTCGCTTTTCAGCGCACCTGCACTTCTTCAGTTTTCATCCTCATTTTCACCCTTCGGACTTTTCTTTTGAGGGTGTTAGGGTGCAGGGTACAAACAAAGTAAAATAACACAAACTTATGTTTTTCTTTTACTGCATTCTTCACAGTTTTGCAGTTTTAGTGAAGGGTTCCCCACCTTTGCACATTCTTGTACACTCTTTTCAGCGCACCTGTACATTTTTGTCAAGGTGCAAGGTACGTCTAAGTAAGACCCTCACGACAGATAGGACAACTGTCATAAGGATGCGGGCGATGGTAGCAGCCCTCCCGCTGATCTATAGGACGGAAACCATTCAGGTAAGCAACTTTGTCACAGTAGGAGTCAGGGCGGCTAGCATTAACCATACCTCTGAAGCATGCACGACAGAGGGCATGTCAGTTGCAGGGCATGACGATTGTGGGGTGTTCGCCATCACAGTTAAGTGCACATTCGCTATAGCGCCTGCAGGCACAGATGGGACATACTGCACCTGGATGTAAAGGATGTTCACAATCCGGCATCCCTGCCGACAGCGGGCCCGAAAAATTATACGGTTGTAGTGATGTCGACAAAGTCGATGCTTTCCACAACCAAGTGTAATTGTGTCAGTGATCTCACAAAGAAGGTCACACTGCCTCCTTCTAGATTACTGACTCTATGGGTACCACATGTACTTTCGTCCCTGCCTCTGCACCTGGCTCTGTGCCTGCCTCCACACCTGTCTCCATGCCCATGTCTGTGTCTGTCTCCGTGCCTACCTCCATGTCTGTCACCGTGCCTGCTTTAGTCTTCATTCCCCCACACGTTGCACTAACACATTGTGACCTCCTTCTTTGTGAGATCACTGACACAGTTACACTTGGTTGTGGAAAGCATCGACTTTGTCGACATCACTACATATATATATCGTCAAATCTGAAATGGCAACGGCCTTGAGATATCATCTAGGAGAGCAGCCCGAGGTAATTCATAATTGTTTTATTTCATTTATCTAGCTCCATATGATTCGAACGCATCTGTATTTCAACAGTTCAAGGGTGTACGAACAGAGTTGGGCCCATCGGTGCCACGATATTTTAAATTGATCAAGCCATCCGCCAAGATTGTGAACGCAGTTGGACAACGCCGATGACCAGATCCGTTCAAAATGTCGTCAGATGGCGATGGACCAACTAGGCCCTAATTAAAAAGCGAGAAGAAAGACTAGAACACCAGGCCCGTTGAGTTCAGAAATCCCGCCACTAACCCTGTTAGCATCGATTGAGACTGCCCAGATGGTCAGGTGCACGATCTCTATCTACATAGAGCGGACATCCACATACATCCCCCTGGAATCCTGGCAAGGCTAAAGCAAAGATTTTGTAAAGCCTACCGTGCTAGGTTGCAGCTTTTCTCTAGCTCTCTGTTGGGGGGGGGGGGGGGGTGAAATTTAGGCAACGACAACTACACCCGCGATCAAGGAGGCATAGAACCGATAGAGAAGAAAAGGAAAGAGAGGCAAGGAGAGGGGGAGAGGGGGAGAAGGGAGAGGTGGAGAAAAGAGGTGGAGAATGGAGAAGTGGAGAAGGGAGAGGTGGAGACGGGGGAGGTGAAGGAGGGGGAAGGGAGAGGGGAAGAGGAGTAGAGAGAAGAGAAGAAACGAAGAAGAGAGGCGCAGACGAGCAAGAAGCCTAGAGTACAACTTCCTGCGGGCTGAATGTACACCCGCGATCAAGGAGGGATAGAACCGATAGAGAAGAGAAGGAAACAGAGGCAAGGAGAGGGGGAGAGGGGGAGAGGGGGAGAAGGGAGAGGTCGAGAAAGGAGAGGTGGAGAAAAGAGAGGTGGAGAATGGAGAAGTGAAGAAGGGAGAGTTGGAGACGGGGGAGGTGAAGGAGGGGGAAGGGAGAGGGGAAGAGCAGTAGAGAGAGAAGAGAAGAAACGAAGAAGAGAGGCGCAGACGAGCAAGAAGCCAGAGTATAACTTCCTGTGGGCTGGATGTACACCCATATAACTGTCAATAAACAAATCAATAGTTCAAATCCCTGATGGATAAGAAACGATAGGGACCACCCCCTTTGGAAAAGAGAACAAAAGAGAACAAAAGAAAACAAAAGCGAACGAAAGAGCACAAAAGGAAATAAGAGGGAATAAAAAGAACACACAAGAGAACAAAAAAGAACAAAAGAAAACAAAAGAAAACAAAAGAGAACGAAAGAGCACAAAAGAGAACGAAAGACAAGGAAAGAGCACAAGAGGAAAGAAAGATGAAAGACAAGAG
This sequence comes from Chara braunii, assembly GCA_003427395.1. NCBI lineage: Eukaryota > Viridiplantae > Streptophyta > Charophyceae > Charales > Characeae > Chara > Chara braunii. The sequence goes on along the minus strand of BFEA01000200.1, from coordinate 1,787,627 downwards.
AAAATAGAAAAGGGAGAGGAGAGGAAAGAAGAGGGATAGGGACAGACTCGTGTTAGGTACTTGTGCTCCTCGTGCGTCGGGAGGGACGTTATTAAACACTCCCTCATGAACAATTCGCATTCGCAACAGAAGAGAAGAGGAGAGAAGAGAGTACTTTGGTCACCATTTTCCCCGTAATTGAAGCCTAGCCTAGGCTACCAGAGTGGCCCGGGTCCACTTGCCCAGCTGGGCCAAAACGAAATAGAAAATAAAAAAATAAAAATTGTTTTTTAATTTAATTTTCATTTTAAATTTGGTAAAGAATTTCGATGTGACCCTGAGGCAAAAGTTGTTCAGTTTATTTTTCTTCATAACATAGTTTTTTTCCAGATTTTTTTTTTTTTGGCTGGGACCTTCCCTAGTCCTTGCACGGCCAGGCCGCACGGGAAAATAGGGTGACCCGGGCGGCCCGGCTGGTAGCCTAGAGCCTAGCTATTATTATTACAAGTTTATTGACGTATCAGAGGCATGTTTCCGGCCAGATGCAATTGGGATCATGACGTCCATAGTAAGAAACAACAACAACAACAACAACAACAACAACAACAAAAATCCTTTCAAAACAAAGGATTAATAAAAACAATAAATCCCCCTTTCTTCTGCAACATCTTCATCATCACCATTCCTGTCGAAGAAAGAAACGGATGTCTCCCTCTCAACGTCTATCGTAATAAACAAAGCATTTGAGATCCTTTGGCCCACATGCTGGAGTGGCAAAAATGAGAAATGTGACAAATTTGGGCGGCATTTATTTCATGGTCTAAAAGATTTGTTTTTATTTTTCTGATATTTTTCCCGTTAAGATCACGACCTAATCTACAGGATCTCAAATTTTCAGATTTTTCCCTTATTTTTCTGAGCGCGAAAAATCACCAAAGTTGGCAAGTGAAAATTGTGGGACTAGACCCGCCTGCTTCTCCTGGTCGGCGCCCCCCCTAAAGACCCTCTCCGAACTGACCACAATGCCACTTTTCGGTGGCAGGTAGAGTGGTGGTTTAATTACTACACATCGCCACATTCTTTCCTTGTATCAATTGCTCTGACTCCCATTACAAACAATAACGATTTCGCCTCTCTCTCTCTCTCTCTCTCTCTCTCTCTCTCTCTCTCTCTCTCAGCATCTAACTTCTTTCTTAACTTCTCGATAAGCATTACAGAGGGGAAATGCGCAAGCAATACAGAAATCACTACACGTACTCTATGATAGGTAAGTCCTCTACGTATAGTGCACGTTTTTCAAGGGTTTTGAAGAATCTCAAAGACGTTCGTTTTCTCTGTTTTTGTCCCGTGTGTGCGATGATGATGTGCGTGCGTGTGTTTTAATGATCGCTATACATACATCGAGAAAAGAAGCACGACTGTGCCAGACTGTCTTGTCAGAGTTTCACGGGCTCCTCAGGAGTAGTTGAGCCCCAACAGTCTACCCAGGATGTGCATTTGACTGTTATGGACGAGGACTCACAACGACACCCGGAGCTAGCATTGCCCGTAAGAGAGAAAAGTGGTGGACTTCACTCACTCCAACCCTGCAATCCTAGCAGACTCTCTGTGTGTCTCTATGTGTTGTCATGTTCGTTATACCCAACTCCACAGAAAAAAGCATGATTGTGCCAGGTTGTTTCGTCGGACTTTCCCCGACTCATCAGGAGGTTGAAGTGTGCGTGAGTCTGTGTATAAGTCTGTGCTCAGGCATGCGCACGTCGGACACAACTAAAGGGAGGGACAGCTGGCACGGAGATGAATTACGCGAGCATAGACAAACATCCAGCCCACCGGATTGCACTCCAGCAATTCGCAAGAGCTTGCTGCACGCGCTGCACGTGCCACCCCCAGCGCCACAAGAAATGACTTCCATTTCCGACAGGACGACCAGTACACACAGTGGGGGAAGGCAGAAGGAGGAAGGACGGTGGGAGCGGGAAGAGGAAACGTGATGGATTGAGAGGGCTCGATGTGTGCGCCGCCCATGTTCTCACCTGCTCCGCTTCTGCTCCTGCTAATCACCCTGCCCTGGCACTACTGTACTGGAATGGAGCGACATCGAATGCTCGCAGACACGGGAGTTGCAGCACCCACGAACTTCAAGCTGATGGACGCCTCACTCCACCAGCGCTCCAACCGGTGCCCTCAGTGCGACCCAACACGGCTGCAGTGAATCCTTCATTCCATATGCCTGTGCGTGTGTTCATGATGTCATGTTTGATTTCCGTGCTATGTGTGTGTTCATGTTGTCTTGTTCGATTTGCGTGTGCGTGCGTAGGTGTGGGGGGGGCCATGGGGAGGGGGGGCGCAGGGCGGAGGGAGGGGAGGGGAGGGCAACAATGACCCGCCTCATCAACACTCGGTGTTCCACAGCAGTGTCAGAGGGCGTCTCAGAGCGCCCAGTCAGAGACGAACACGAAGTGAACTCCCTCCCTTTTCCTCGTTTCCGTGGCTGCCCCGAGGCAAGGGTTACCACTCGCCCGAACCGAACTCTTTGTTCCTTGTCGTTGATCTTCGTAATCTATCTACAATGAAATGACAACGAGTAACAAAGATTCCGAATACGGCTCCATTAGGGTTGGCCTACCTTCTTTCCCCGAACAGAACGCACAGTCGTTATCGCTCGCTGCATCTCTGGACTGAAAGTTCCACCAAATTCCCAGTCCCAGGTACGACCCTGTCTTCCCCGAGGGCCAAGTTCCACTTGGCTTGCTCTTCCAATTGCCGCCATTGAATTTTCATAATTCACGGTCACCAATCGAGAATTCGGCTAAGCAGGACTTGGCCCAGGCACCATGTTGAAGGAACTCGGCAAAGTGACTCTGTCGTAACCTCGGCAGACGTAGGGGAAGACAGGGTAGTACCTGCGTAAATCATGCGATGTGATGATTAGTTGTCATCAGTCCTCTTTGAGGGAAGGCTAGCCCCACAAACCTCGAACGTCGTTTGTTTGTGGGGAAAAAAAAAAAAAAAGTTCAAAAAACCCTAAACGTCAGTACAGACAGATTCCACTCCGCATGTTTCGGATTCCGGTGCCAATTCGAGATTGTTCGACAGGAAGTGTGCCTCCGCGTCGCAGTCTGATTGCATGCAGCAATTCATTTCTCTCCCAACGGTGAAGACATCATATAAGATGGCGGCCCCCACTTATGGCGGATGATGGCAAGACGTGGTAGCTCAGTTGGTCGGAGCACTGAGGTTGTAAGGGGGAGGTTGTGGATTCAGATTCCGTTGGATCACCGGCATTGTAAGGGGGAGGTGAGGATCGATGGAATCTGAACCCACAACCTCCCCCTTACAACACTGTTAGACCACGCCATGTGTGGTGGCGTAGCCCGGAGGAGTGGCGAAAGGGGCCCGCGAGGACGGGCCGCGGACGAGGCACGTTTCCAGATTTTGTTTTTGGATGGTTGACGCTGTCATTTCAGGCATGTAACAGCGGGGAACAGGGCAACAAAAGAGTTCCAGAGTGCAGCATGCTTGTGCCCGTGATAATGCCAATAGCAGGGTGGGAGGTGCTGCTCTGTTAGGAGTGGAAGTAGATGGGGGATTGTACTAATCTGGGGCTGATAATCCAGCGGTGGCAGATTAGGGCAACATCTTGATTGGGTCATACTTTGAGGGGAAAGGTAGGACCTAATGGTGAGTACGGCTGTAAGTGGGACTGTCCCAGGTTGGGGCTGAAAAACGACCGGTTCATTTCAGCGGAGACAACAAGGGGCGAGAAGGAACAGTGGAGGGAAGAGGAATAGAATCCATATCTACGGACATCAATCATCATCATCACCACCATCATCAGATACATCATCTGCTGGGGACTCAACTAAATCAAATCCTTTATTTTTAAGTGTTCTTATCAATTTTGCTGATTGTCAGATTGAGTCGCGAATGTGCACTTGCCTAGGTCGAGTTGATGCCAGAACGATGCTGACGGGTGTTGGGGCATCGCCCTGTAACCTAGACACTTGAACATGACCTAAACCACGAACAATTCAAAACACCAGAGGAAGAGAGAGAGAAAGAGAGCATCCGTCATGCACAAAGTTGATATGTCTGTGATGCACAATCAGCTATGCAGCAAGTGTGATGTTCAGTTAGGGGAACAGGGGGGACTACACCCCCTTCCCCTCCGTCTCGCAACCCTGTGGGTTATGTCCGGCATTTTCTTTTCTTCTCATTTCTACAATGTTCAGCTGCATTCTCGTTTTTGTCTCATGTCCGGAATGTTCACCTGTGTGACATTGGTCATGCAGAAAGTTGCTTTGTTTCTGATATGCAATGTTCAGCTGTGTCACATGCATTCATGTGGTATGCAGCAAATGGATGAGCCTGTGATGTTCCGTTCTGGAGGACGAATGGCTGCACTCGCCTCTTCCTCAGTGTGTGTGTGTGTGTGTGAGAGAGAGAGAGAGAGAGCAAGAGAGAGAGATCGAAAGAGGTGCGGAATTGTAAGCAAGCAGAAAAAAAGAGAAGATCGATAAGGGGGAGGAAAAGAAGGAGGAGGAAGAGAGAGAAGCCGAAGAAACACGTTTTAGGAAGAGGTGGAAGAGGTGGAAGAGGAGGAAGAGGAGGAAGAGGAGGAGGAGGAAGAGGAGGAGGAGGAGGAGGAGGGAGAGAGGCATATGAAAGGGGCGAGCACACGAGGTGGAGAGGTGGATACCTGTGAGGAGGAAGAGGAGGAAGACGAGCAAGAGAGATGTATGAAAGAGGCGCAGGAAGGAGGATGACCATGACTACCTGACGGGAAGGTCGACGATGAGGGAGCGATGAGAGCAAAGACGAAGGGAGAGAGAAGAAGGAGGGCGCCATGGTAAGCGGGCGCCATGGTAAGCTGATGAAGACGATGGAGCGATGATGGGCATGATAATGATAACTATTACCATGACAATAATATCGCAACGACGATGATAATGATGATGATAAGGAGGAGGAGGAGAACGAGAAAGACAGGAGGAGAGGGCAGACGGGAGACAGAGGAGGGCAAACGAGGACAGAGGAAGAGAGGGGGACAGAGGAAGAGAGGAGGGCAGAGGAGGAGGAGGGGAAGCAGACACGAGGATGTCAAGGAGAAGAGAAACAGAGATGGAGGAGAGATGGAGGAGGAGGAGGAAGAAGAGGAGGAGGAAAAAGAAGAAGAGGAGGAAAAAGAGGAAGAGGAAGCGGAGCAGGAGCAGGAAGAGGAAGCG
>BFEA01000200.1:1763808-1779143 GCA_003427395.1 Chara braunii | reverse complement strand
AGACGAAGATACTGTTGCCATTGCCAGGAAATGCGATCTCGCTTGTGTGGCTGGAGCAGTCGAAGAGGACCCAACCCAAAATCCAGGCGGCCGCAACCTTGGGCCTGGTCCCATTAGCAAAAAGGATTGGGTTTAATTCATGAATCTGGATGCGTTTAGAGCAGAGATGCAGGAAAACAGATCAAGCGCAAGTCTCTGCATGAGTTCGTCAAACACGTCCAGATTCCGGAATGAAATCCAATCCTCTTCGCTGATGGGACCAGGCCCCTTGTCTGTTGCGAAAAGGGAATGGGGAAGCACTGTGTGACCGGTCCAGCCAAAATTTTTCCAAATCGGGCATCCAATTATTTTAAGAAAATAGCATTTTGGGTACGCAGTGTGAGCAGCGTGCCCTTCGGTGGTACACCCACCCATGAACTGTTGAAATACAGACCCGGGGCTAGGTCCCACTTGCACGAATTAAGAGATACTGACCGTAGATAGCAAAGATCAACGTCCCAAATCTCCTAATTTGCGCAAGTGGGACCTTGACCCCAGTACACCCAATGAACTGTTGAAATACAGACCAGGTACACACAATGAACTGTGGAAATACAGACCAAAGTTCCAATCCCAATGAACTCAGATGAGGATTTAACTCGGAATTGACCTGGGGCTGGTCAGTTTGAAGATGTGATATCTCAAGGGCATCACCGTTTAAAAGAAAAAGGAAAACAGCCGAGGGGGAGCAGGCCGTGATTTCTGAATACCGCAATCAACTGATCTATCAATAGAGAGAACAGGAGAGAGAGAGAGAGAGAGAGAGAGAGAGAGAGAGAGAGAGAGAGAGAGAGAGAGAGAGAGAGAGAGAGAGAGAGAGAGAGAGAGGGAAGAGAGAGAGGAGAGAGAGGAAAGGAGGGAGGAACCAGAAATCAAGAGACATCGAAGTGAGAGAGAGAGAGTGAGGAGACAGGAAAGAAAGGAGAAAGAGAGGAGAGAGAAATCAATGCAGCCTCCACGTACATCAAAAGCCAGAAAAAAAGTACTTCGGGACATCCGTTAAAATTGGAACGACACAGAGAATGAAGATTAGCATGACCCCTGCGCAAGGATCACACGCATAGATCGAGAAATGGTCCAAATTAGTAAAAAATTAAGAGGACAAAAAAAAAAAAAGACAGGAAAAAAAAAAAGACAGGAAAAAAAAAAAAGACAGGAAAAAAAAAGCACTCAAAGAAAAAGACCCCCTCGGAGCGGACGCAAAGCCTTCCCTCACAGTTTGTCATTTTCGTCGTATTAACATTTTCTGGCGGTGGAAGAAAATCCGAGAGAGCACCATCACCAAGCTGAACTGCCAAAATACAAAAACTTCCCGCCAAAAATTCGCCCGCAGGATAAGGTGAGCGTCAAACAAGATTTTAGAGTGGTAAACAAAAGTTCCCGCCAATGTACTAGCAGCACAGAGTGCACATAGTTAGGCGGGCACAAAGTTGGGCGGACCTTGTGCGCACCAATTAGTGGTAGGGAGGTGATAAGATGCATAATGGGAAAAAATGACAGAGGATGATTGGATGGAGACGGGTAACGAGTGGAGATGTTCCAGTACTTAGCCTGGATCTGGATTTCTTTTCTTTCGGTTTTCTTTGTTCCCTGCAGCGGAAGTCTGCTCTTGTTCCTTGATTTTCCTAAAGCTCCTGTGATTAAAATGGTAAAGCGATTTCCGAGCAAGAGCTCGTAAGCGAAACTGGGTAATGCTCCCAGGGTAACTCCGGGTTGAATTGTGAGGTCCCCGGCCTCAATTTTCTCCTGTTATAAAGAGCAGCGACAATTTGAAAAAAAAAAAAAAAAAGATGTCTGCTCTAACTAAAAGCAACGGGATTTCAAAAGACGTCTGTGCGCGGAGGACTGTGTATGAAGAAAAACAAAAACCAGGGACACCTGCGTAATTGAAGAAAAAGAGAGACGGGTAACGAGTGGAGATGTTCCAGTACTTAGCCTGGATTTCGTTTCTTTCGGTTTTCTTTGTTCCCTGCAGTGGATTTCGTTTCTTTCGGTTTTCTTTGTTCCCTGCAGCGGAAGTCTGCTCTAACTATCCTTGTTTTCAAGCGGGAAGGAAGGGGAAGCAACGGGATTTCAAAAGACGTCTGTGCGCGGAGGACTGTGTATGAAGAAAAACAAAAAGCAGGGACACCTGCATAATTGAAGAAAAAGAGAAATTGACGAAAGGAAAACGAAAAAAGAAAAAGGGCGGGAAAATCACAGGTTTTTTTTTTTTTTTCCGTCGCATAACTCACCAATTAATCGCATTGGTTAATGATGAATGCCACCTGGAAAAGAGGGCAACACACGGCAGATCACAGTTTACAGCGTGTCCTTCTCGGTGACCGCCACATAGGAGGGTGGGCTCCAGGAAGGACACGGACGTAATAACTGTCACGTGCATTTTGTTCCCTTATTTCCACGTGGCAAGTTCCTGCACATCCCACATGGCAAGTTCCTGCACATCACACGTGGCAAGTTCCTGCACATCCCACCTGCACATCCCACGTGGCAAGTTCTCTGAAAGAAAAGCTGACTCGCTGAGAATGTGCGCGTTTGAGCTTTACTATGCAAGTTAGCGAGACGAGGTCCCTCGAATTCCTAAAAAGGACACATCCTCCTCCTTTCATTCATCATTCCTCTGCTCCCATCTGCTTCCCTTTCGTGTTTTTCTCCATTTCTATCCTCACGTTTTTTTGTTCTTTTTTTTCTACATCCCCTCTTCTTCAGCCACTTCGGACTTTCACCGTTGATAAAAAGAAAGGCAAGAAAGCATCCGTTTACTCTCCCCGCGCGCGTGTCTGTGTGTATGTGTGTGTGAGAGAGCGAGAGACACAGAGAGAGACAGAGAGACGTTGACTCTCCCCGCGTCAGCGTGTGTGTGAGTGTGTGCATTGACTCTCCCCGCGTCAGCGTGTGTGTGTGTGAGAGAGAGAGAGAGACAGACAGACAGAGACGTTGACTCTTCCCGCATGTGTGTCTGTGTGTGTGTGTGTGTGTGTGAGAGAGAGAGAGAGAGAGAGAGATTAATTGCTGAGAATCAGACCCGATAGTACCCGTCGCTGCTTTCGGGACCGTCCTCCATGTGACAGGGAAGCTTGCTGCGACCGTCTTACCTCGAATACAACGCACCCTGATCATGAACGTAAACAAGCGACGTTTCGGGTCCGACACAGTCTTGATGAGGCTGCCTTGTTCGGAGGAAGACGGTAGGTCGTTGGCACTGCTGATCGTTGTTGATTTGGGGCTGCGTTGGGTACCCACACACGTGCAGCTACCTTGTTCGTAAACAGAACAGGAGTTCGAACCCTGCTGGAAAGGGTGCGGTTCACTGGGATGGATCCAGCCAGGAAAAAGGAGCCTTGCACGCTATATGGCACTATATTGACGTCTTAGACCTTGCCACACCACTGTCGAAAACAATAACAAAGTTCAGAATGATCGTTGTTGGGAGTGGTCGAGCGGGCCGCGAGCCTTCGGAATAGCGCTAACTCTGCGCTAATTTCGCGCTAGCTTCGCGCTAATTTCGCGCTAATTTCCGCATGCGGAAGCTAACGCTGGATTAGCCTACGAATTGGCCCTACCCGAAGCCTCAAGGCCTGGGAGGCGCGGCGACTGACGCCTGTGGCGGATCCCACATTGAGCTTTTACCAAAAAATCGAAAAAGTTCCTTACAAATCGGGCGGTTCCTCACGAACCGTAAAAAAAAAAATGGATCCCACACGGGCGGACGCAGCGGGGCTTTTACGGCTGACTACCGTCTTATTGCCCGAAAACAAGGTCCGTACCAAGTTACCTCCGAAAAACGGGTTTTAGGGGCTCGTTCGACACTCCTCGGGTGCGTAAAATCCCCGAGGAAATCATCGTTCCACTGTTAGACCACGCCAAGCGTGGTGGCGCAGCCAGGGGCTTTCCGCTGTTGATGTGGAGCCCGGGTTTGGGTCTAGATTGGTTTATTTGCCATGCCCGGAAGGGGGGCTGAGGCTGTTAGGGGCGAGGGCTTAAATGTTGTGGGTCACCCCAAGTCCCAGAGTTTGTCCCAAAAGGTGCCAGTGTCAGTATGCTGTAAGAATAGCCAGAGGGTATTTCCATCTATAGGATGAGCAAACTCGGAATGAATCTTCACCCAGAATATGGAAATAGACACTGCCACACTTTGTGTGTGTGTGTGTGTGTGTGTGTGTGTGTGTGTGAGAGAGAGAGAGAGAGAGAAAAAACAGGTAAGTCCCCAACCTCGCGGCTGGCCCCATGCTACTTCCATCGATAGGATGAGCAAAATCGTATGAATCTACCTCTAGAACATGGAAATATACACTGCCACACGTGTGTGTGTGTGTGTTCAACTTGGAGCAGCGCTTTGTGGCACTCCATTCATGTGACCTTCCTGCTAGGAAGGATATCGGCAGGCCAGTACATTGCCCCAGACGCTACACAGTGCGAATTGTACAACAATGGCTGGGAAATCACTATTCTGACGGGCCCCGGTTAATTCAGAATTATTTTCTTCTGCTCGTCTGATTGCACTGGATTCGGACGCTTGTGACGAACCGATTTCTGTTCCGCACGACTTTCTGCGCGATGACAATGAGGGGTCCTAAGCTGGGAAGGATGGGCCAATTACGGGAGATTGGGATGGAAGGGAAATTGCATCAATGTCCTCGCTTCTTCGTCCTTTTTCGTCGTCTTTCAGATGGATGGATTCAGGCCTTGGTGAGTCCCGGGACGATCGATTGATGGATTGACGGTGTGAGTGGAGCGCCGCCGCGCGCACTATTAATAAATGTTGACGTCGCTTTTTCTGTTTCAGTTTTGGACTTTTGGGCGCGGACATCGCGCAAGAATTTCGTTTCGTTCTTTTTGAATTTTCTTTTTGAATTCTTTTTCGAATCTTGTCGGGCCCCGATGTGCATTAGATATAAATTTAGCAATTTTGCAATTAGGATTTTCTTTTGGCGCACAACGCTTTTTGTTTACGCGCTTCTTCATGCGGCTGCAACGGAACTCTGAGAAGTCGGCGCCTTTAATCGTGTGTGTAACTGTAATTTTGGGCGGACGCCATTGTAACCGTATCTTCCTTCTTGACCTTCGTCTTTCCCGCTCTCGCTTTCTCTTGCTGTGTCTAGCCAGCCCGCGGACTGCATGCTCGGATCGATGCGTGGAGAAAGGCTACGTCCCCCACGTCGCGATATGGCCATGCAGAACGTAGGCACTCCCTCTCCTGGTCTCCTTTCTAAGTCCTTGCAATTCCGTGTTCTTCGCGCATGCATGCACGCTATAAATTCTGGCTGCGCGATTAGATAGCTCTCTTAACCAGTTGTTGGAAGCTCGAGGTAGCGCGATCAGTGAGGGTCGGCTCACGAGCGAAGTAAGAGGTGAGTTGAAGTGGGAGTCGGACAACCCAACGAGCTGGTGCCAAATGCGCGGGGTTGACGCGGGCCACGACGAACTGTGGGCGTGGGCGAACCTGACGGGTGCGGGAGGATTAAGCGGGGTGACGACTTCGTGGGTTGGTGCGTGACGACGGACTGTCCGCATCGAAGAGAGAGAGAGAGAGAGGAAGAGGGAGTTGAGGTTGATGGACGTGGATTTGCAGTTTTCTTTGTCTCTTCCCCGTCTTTGCTTTTGTATATAAATTTTGATCTCGGTTTAGGGCGATCCGCTCGTTTTTCTTTTGTTTTCGGAATTTTGACTCGGTTTCCGCTCACACGCGTTTGTGTTTGATCTCGATTTCATTTGTTGAGTGTTTGGTCGAATGAATGGATGAATGAATGTCATGTCGGATTGTGTGTCATTTTGCCTGATCCTTGCCTTTGCTTGTCGTTTTGACACCCTCATGAGCATAGTAGGAATTTTGCGTAGTCATCAATACTGTTTCCCTTGTTGAGTTACTGTTGTTACTGCATCTTGCATGCTCAGGAACGATGGCGTATGGGATCAAGGAGTGATTAGATGATTGGATAGTGGTTTGTCAGGAAATAAGCCAATACCTCGCGGGGATGCGTGTAAGCGCGATCTGATCTGCGCAGCCTACACGTATCCACGCGCGCCGCTTCGTAACCATTGGCGAACTNATAAGCCAATACCTCGCGGGGATGCGTGTAAGCGCGATCTGATCTGCGCAGCCTACACGTATCCACGCGCGCCGCTTCGTAACCATTGGCGAACTCGACACCGTCGATATCGGGTAGGCGGGGATAATTGTTCCCCTACGCACCCAAACGGAAGGGAATTCCGATATCACATTGGAAAATCCCCCTTGCCGGTTAGGTAGAGTCTGAACAAAGAAGAAAGAAAAATCAGAATGCGTGAATTCGTTTTATTTGGCATTTTACTATTCAGTGTGCTAAGTTCAAAACAAATTTTACTTTATAATGAAGAAATTCTAGTAGCTTTTAGTTTTGTGGGTTTTGTTTTATTTAGTCAAAAAACTTTTGGCGAAACTTTCAAGGCTACTTTTGAAGCAAGAAGCGAATCTGTGTGTGCGGGAGAATTTCATCACACCGCGATGACAAGATGATGTACTGGAGAGACTCAGACTCGTTGTGAGATCCAGAGTATTTCAACCCTTGGGTGAGCGAGTGTCTCAGACGGAGACGCTCGGAATTCCCCTGCCTAAACGAGAATCGATTGTGCCATAGGGAGTTTCACTGTGCTACGACCAGCGATCTGAGGTATCTCGATTTTCCCACTTTAGATAACTCGCACTACTTCATATTCCCCGGCTTCGTGGTTATCGCTACCAACTTCCCTCCCTTCCGCCTCCTTCTCCCGTATCACCAGCTCACAGTTGTCCCGTGGAATTCCATTGCCGAACGTACGATCGAATGAATCGACCGCCATTTTGGAGCTGACCAAAACACTAATTAGTCTAATCCAAGAAAGCAAAAAGGAACAGCGAGAGCATAATGCTCGGCCGGAGGCTATGATGAGAAACATGCGGCCCATCGTGGTACCCACCGCCCTAATCAAACAGGGACTGGCCCCGGCACCTGTTCTCGGAGGGGCCGTGGGCAATATGAACGTCTGTTATGCATGCCATCAACCGGGGCACCTAGCTCGGGATTGCCCCCACCGGCCTCCGCAACAATGGGTCGGAGCCGCACCTGTAGCTGCGACACCAATCGCCACCAATCGCTAACGGGTCGGGACGGGTAGGAGCACTGATGGAAGAAATGGAAGGTGGAGGAAATATGTTAGCTACCACGAAGGAGGCTGCTGAGCTTATTCCCTTGGATCAGTATGTAACACTGGGATACCCGGGGCTCGGGATGATCGGTACGATTAGACCTGCGCCGGAACAACGAGATGTGGCGGAGTGGCAACCTTCTCTAGGAGAGATGAAGTTGGGAGGACCCACCTTCGTCACCGGCGAAATCGATGTTTTAAACATCATCCGAGCATTGGATCATCAGATTCCTCTTCCGATCGGTCATCTGCTTTCGATATCAGAACAAGCTAACGAACGTATGTTGCAGCACTGCAAAGCAAATCGGAAGCGATTTGGCCTTGCCAGAACGGCCAACACGAAAACGAAAGGACCAATGCCATACGAAAATGCCGCAGGCGCTTCCGATCCCATACACACAGGGCTAATCCAGAAGGATGATAATTTCCTGCGGATTAAACCTATCCCATGGAAATCCGCGGAATGTGACATTGAGGTGTGGGGAATTCCATATAATGCCATCATCGATTCGAGAGCCTCTGTTTTGGCTATTTTGCTACGGGTAGTTGAAAAAGCAGGAAGAAAAAACGACTTAATTATGCTAACAGAAAGAGATCAACTCTTTTCCGCAGACAAAGAAAATATTAAAACGGTGGGACGGATGACCAATGTTGCATTTCGATTAGGGAAGGTGCATGCTTTGGGAGATGTCGTAGTATTAGATGTCAATACTTACGACGTTCTTTTCGGCCTTCCCGCCCTGGTAGCGCTGCGAGCCAATCTAGACTTCGAAAGACGGTCGATTATCCTCCGAAATACGGGAGGGAAACCTTATGTTGTGCCGATGAGACTGACCCTTCGTACGACCGCTAACATAGCCCCACGAGTTTCTCCCGCGATGACGGGGACCCTTTGTATGATTACCTGGGACAACAGGCAGAGATCCAAGGACGCAGACAGCAGTGATGATGATGATGATCCCGTAATCCTGGAGATGGCACAAGAACGCATCCAGTACCCCGTGCAACGAACAAATGTTAAAACGATGAGTAGGACTAACCAAGATTTGCAAAGAACACAGGCTATGATTATGGGAGAACCTCTCGTACAGATTTCAAGGATGGTCGATTCTTTGGAGCCCCCTCGAACCATGTACGAAGGGATCTCCCCTCTTCTCGCCCGATATAACGACAAAAGGCACTACTGCGATATCACGGATCTCCCGAAGTCTCTGTTGACATCCGCAAAAGAAATTCGATTGTTGCGATTGGGGGCCGAGATCAACTCTTTGGAACCCCCTGAGCGCCTCGAGAATGGGCTCGGAATCAAGATTGCAACGAAACCTGTGCCGTGGCAAGACATTCGAGACGGGGTAACACCCGAAGAACACGTGGCCATCAGAGAACAAGATGCACAGATGATGGCCACGGTGTCCTCCTGGCGATCGGATAACTCATTCATCTCCACGCCCCCGCCAGGAAATACCAAGCGGGTAGGTACGAAACACATCGATGTATGGATATGGGAGGAGTCATACGAATTGCACGTACCTCGATACGTACCTAACGAAATCCACCACCTAATCGCAGACATCCTGAAATAATACAAAGGAATGATTAGTGTGACAGACACAGACATTGGACTATCGTTAGTCATACAGCACGAGATCCAGACGGGAAATCATTCCCCGATTCATTGCAAGCCTTACAGGTCTTCCCTGGTAGAGCGGAAAAAGGCTCTCGAATGGATTCGAGAATTCGAAGCAAGCGTTTGGATTGAACCCGCCACTGGACCATGGTCATTCCCGGTAGTATTGCTACCGAAAAAGAACGGATCGATCCGCATATGCATTGATTATCATAAACAGAATGACATCACGATCAAAGATGTGTATCCCCTCCACCGGATTGATGATTGCTGGATGCGATTGGGTGTGCTAATTATTTCAGTAAGTTTGATATTCGGCATGACTTCCATCACATTCTGGTTAAGGAAGAAGATCGGTCGAAGACGACCTTCATATTGTTTGAAGGCACGTGGCAGTGGGTTCGATGTCCAATGGGGATTTGCAATGCGCCGGCCACGTTTCAGCGGGCCATGAACGTCACGTTTCAGAACTTCGTCAACAAGAAACAGTTAACGCAGGGAATGATCAACTTCTGCGTCATCGTGTACATGGACGACATCCTGGTTTATTCGGAGACCTATCACGGCCATGCGCAGCATATCGAGTGGACATTAGGTGCTCCGAGAGACGCTGGATTCAAGATCACACTCGAGAAGAGCGAATTTTTCCTTTCGGAAATTTTGTTCTTGGGATACGTCGTGACACGTGGAGGGCTGCGGCCTGACTCAAGGAAGGTCGCAGCGGTGAAGGAAGCTCTTGTTCCCACATTACTAACGCAGGTTCGAGCCTTCTTGGGGTTAGCCTCATACTATCGCCCTTTCATCAAGGGCTTCGCCGCGATTGCACGACCACTAACGAACCTGCTGTGGAAGGACCAGCCCCTCAGTTGGGACGCGGAGTGCGCGCACGCCTTTGTGGCCCTCAAGGAAACTCTGGCAACGACACCTATTTTGATCCGACCGGACCCCTCGAAGCAGTTCATTCTCATCACGGACTGGCAACCGGAGGCTATTTCCGCTATTTTAGCGTAGAAGGAAAACGATGGCCGCGAACATGCCATTGAGTATGCGTCACGAACAGAGTACCAGACGAGCGAAGGAATGGCTCAGCCCCCCAGAGCGAATGTTACGCAGTAGTGTGGGAAATCCAGCACTTCCATCCGTATCTGTACGGACAGAAGTTCCTCCTTGTCACCGATCATGAGCCCCTGTTAGCGCTAAAGAGACTCTCTAATTACACGGGCATGATTGGACGTTGGGCGGTGCGCCTATAGGAGTACGACTTCGACATCATCCATCGAAAAACGGAGAGGCATGGCAACGCGGACGGACTGACACGTCTGCATCGACCAGCTAAAGTGCCTAAGGCGGAAGAGATCATCCCGTGGAAGGAACCGGAATCGACGAACGGGCCTAAGTACGGACAAGTGACAGTCCTTCCACGTGGCAAGAAGCAGGCAGGTGGCAATTGGTGACGGAGGTAATTCTGCAACTCCTCTCTCTCCTCTCTCCTCCTCATCTCTCCTCTCTCCTCCTCATCTCTCCTCTCCCTGCCCGATAAATTTTGTTATTTTTGTGAAGCAATTTCTCGCGTATATTCGGTCTCTATGCGCCCTAGCGGGGAAGGATATGCGGAATGGATAGACTGTCGACAGTGTGTCGCACGAGCCCACGGCTCGTGCATCCAATACCGAAATGACAATAAGCCTTGGTTGTGCCCCTTGTGTCGGGTTGATAAGATCCCGACCGAGGCTCGCTTTTTAAATGCCACGTCAGAAGGGTTAGAGAAGACCCGAAAGTTTAGAAGGGCCGAGGTATGGACGGATATCGCTTTGATTGTCACCCTAGTGGGTAACCCCCTCCAGGACTTCACCAAGGAAGATCGAAGGGGGGGCAATGAAAAAGCTCAGGACTACCGCTGGAATGAGGGACGATTGGAAAAACGGAAAACGGATGGTAGTGGAATTTGGATGGTAGTGCCGCACCCGTTCATGAGGTATGACTGGGTGAAGACAACGCATGAAGAAACGGCGGCCCATTTTGCCGTACGGATCACGGAGGCGGCAATCGACAAAAATGAGTGGTATTGGTCCAATATTCGTGACGATGTGAAATTCATCGTCGCGAACTATCAGGTCTGCTCTGCTGACAAGGCACCGATTTAGCCGCCAAGATCGATAGTACCAACGGTAGTTGAACGGTCGTTTCAAAGGGTTAGCATGGACACTACCGATATCATGGTGCCTCCTGGACCTAATAGTTGTAAGTATTCAATCCTACTGGTGTTCATGGATCATTTTTCAACATGGATCGAAGCGTATCCCTGTCGTACGCGACAGGCTGCTGAAATTGCACGATACGTCAGTCGGTTTTTAAGAATGCACCAGGATACGGAGGGAAATTCTGACCGACAATGGGGTAGAATTCAGGGGAGAAGTCTTGAAGAATCTGGCCATACACGACGTCGCTATTCGGAACACTGCGCCCCACATGTCGCAATCTAACGGGCTGGTAAAAAACGCAAATAGGGTGATAAAGACTGCGCTACGACGCAATATCGCGACACGGGACCCCAGGCTCTGGCCGGATATCGTAGATCACATCCTGGCGGTCCATCGAGGGACGCCCCACGAATCGATGGGCCTGAACCCCGTTCAACTGAGGACCAATAGTGTGGCCTGCGTTTTAATACCAAGCCTCCCGGACGAATCTCTGCTGAACCGACGGCCCACCAGGGCCACGGTTTGGGACAAGACCAAGCGGCACATGGAATTGATGGAACGGCCCCTGCCCCGATTGGCCCCAGAACGACAGAAAATGACCGAGTTGGCCCATGGCCGGCAGGTCCATAGTTATGAGGCCCGGAACGGGAATGCGGGGCCGCGGCCCCAGTACAAATTAGGGGACTTGGTGCAGGTGAGGAAATGTGCTCGCCAAGGTGAGATAGCGCCACGATTCTTCGGGCGATTCCGAGTGATCGAGCTTGGACCGAACGGAGTGAACACAGTGCACCTCGTGCTGGAGGTCTCGGGGAGCCGATCGGCACGGCCGATCGTTCGCCACGTGTCTTACCTGCGTCTCCTCCCTTCTTCCCCATCTCCTGCACCTTCATCCTCTTCATTGGCTACGGAAGCAGACAACGACTCTCCATCGCTTTCTTCCTCCCCTGCATCTCCCGCCTCTTCCCATACTCCGTCCCCACCACCTTCGCCATGAGTTTTCTTACGGAGCGAGCTCTCAACGATCATCTGCTCGCGCCACGAGGCTACATCTCAGCGATCCGGCAGGTTCATCATCCGCGGCTCAATCTGGATCTTCTACGACTTGCGCAGTTCTTCTGCACCCAGGGGGTATACGCAGCAGCCGAGTTCCGATTCGCGGGCAGTCGCCAGGCGGTTGTGCTGGCAGAGGCAGTAACTGTCCAACAATGGTCAGCTCTAGGGATCAGCCACGTGTCCACAGTTGTCGCCTTCAATGGCGACATTAGCACGGTCAGTGCGTTGCGGCATACTGCCATCCGAACGAAGTTACGCGAGTGGGGCCAGCAATTGGTGGCTGAGTGGAACCACTGGCTCACGCGCCACAGGGACAATCTTGCCCTTACGGACGACATCGACCTCGGTGGGATTCGAGCACTCCAGCACGAGCCGGCGGTGGTGCTTCCCGAAATCGTCCCCTTCCAACGTCCCAAATGAACCGTTCCCCACTCTCCACTTTTGCTCTCCCATCTCTCTTTCCCACCTTCTGGCAATCCAGTGTCCACCCTCGCTTCTCCTTCTGTCTGGAACCACTCGTTGTCCCCCTTCTCGATCCAAGGCAATGGCGGTTGTGGTGTGAGCACTTCGTCAATCTTTTAGTGTGCCTAGTCGGAAGAGAGAGGAGATCGTGGCCGGAAAGCGACAACTGGAATTCGCCAGCGGAGCCAACCTGCAAATCGCCGACGACCCGGCCCGAGATCCGGAGCCACCCAAGCCCGAGGATGGGGACCCAGCTGCCGAGACTTTGAGCGCACCGGCCAGGCAGCGACGAAGCCGATCCCCCTCCCCCTCCACCCCCGACTGTCCACCAGTTCGAGCCCGTACTAATGCGGGCCATTGGGCTTCGTCCCCGATCATTATCCCGTCGTCCCCTTGACCATCTCACCCTCCGCCAAATTACCACCCGTGTCACCTTCCCCCGCAACCCCTTCCCCGTCGATACCTTCCGATTCTTCTACGCCACTCGCCTCGTTGTTACTGTTCAACCCCATCCCTCGACTAGGTGAGCCCTCCCCGATTTCTGCCTTCACGCCCTTCTCCTCAGTGTCGCGTGGCGAGGGCACAACATCATCGAAGTTTATTGCGTGATTACGGAGACTATCCCCGCATGCAAAAACTATGACCAGTTCCGCGCGGTACTCTTCCGCACCTTCACCACCTTGTACCCCGACTACCTCGCCTCCCTCCCCCATAGTGGTAATCGCTTCCCCCTCTTCCATAGAATCGTCCGTTACCAGGAGCTTCCAGAAACGGTAGCGAGGGTGGAAAGTTTCTTAGCCCCGCTCCCGATTAACCCACCCCTTCACCATGCCCCCATGTATCAGCTTCCGTTTCCCCTCCCCACTGAACATTGATGATCGATGATCGATGATCGGTTGATTGGTGTGCGTGCCACGGCGATGGCACGAATAATCCCCTCCTTGGAATGACGAGAGCCCCCCTTGAGGAATTTGTAGGACAGAGCTTGCATGCCACGTTGGATGACGTCCACACTCTTTCACACGGTAAGTGGCAACGAAAAGCTCCGCGCGTCGATCAATTAGAGAGATCGACACGTGTCAAGATTCAAGGAAGCAGGAACTTGCTTAAGATTGGAACCCCCTGGGCGTCACATATGTGACGAACCGATTTATGTTCCGCTCGACTTTCTGCGCGATGATAATGAGGGGTCCTAAGCTGGGAAGGATGGGCCAATTACGGGAGATTGGGATGGAAGGGAAATTGCATCAATGTCCTCGCTTCTTCGTCCTTTTTCATCGTCTTTTGGATGGATGGATTCAGGCCCGGATGAGTCCCGGGACGATCGATTAATGGATTGGCAGTGTGAGTGGAGCGCCGCCACGCGCGCTATTAATAAATGTTGACGTCGCTTCTTCTGTTTCGGTTTTGGACTTTTGGGCGCGGACATCGCGCAGGAATTTCGCTTCGTTCATTTTCGGTTTTGGACTTTTGGGCGCGGACATCGCGCATACATCGCGCAGGAATCTTGTCGAGCCTCGATGACTCTCGGAATTTCGGACTTTCTTTTCGGAACTTGTGCTTTTCGCTTTTCTGCATTGGATAGAAATTTAGGAATTTTGCAATTAGGATTTTCTTTTGTCGCACAACGCTTTTTGTTTACTTGCTTCCGAGTCTTCATGCGACTGCAACTGAACTCTAATTAGTCGGCGCCTTTAATCGTGTCTGTAACTGTAATTTTGGGTGGGCACCATTGTAACTATATCTTCCTTCTTGAGCTTCGTCTTTCCCGCTCTCGCTTTCTCTTGCTGTGTCTATCCAGCCCGCGGACTGCATGCTCGGATCGATGCGTGGAGAAAGGCAACGTCCCCCACGCCGCGATCTGGCCATGCAGAACGTAGGCACTCCCTCTCTTGGTCTCCTTTCTAAGTCCTTGCAATTCCGTGTTCTTCGCGCATGCATGCACACTATAAATTCTGGCTGCGCGATTAGATAGCTCTCTTAACCAGCTGTTGGAAGCTCGGGGTAGCGCAATCAGTGAGGGTCGGCTCACGAGTGAAGTAAGAGGTGAGTTGAAGTGGGAGTCGGGCGACCCGACGAGCTGGTGCCAAACGAGCGGGGTTGACGCGGGCCACGACGGACTGTGGGCGTGGGTGAACCTGACGGGTGCGGGAGGACTAAGCGGGGTGGCGACTTCGTGGGTTGGTGCGCGACGACGGACTGTCCACATCGGAGAGAGAGAGAGAGGAAAAGGGAGCTGAGGTTGATGGACGTGGATTTGCAGTTTTCTTTGTCTCTTCCCCGTCCTGACTTTTGTATATAAATTTTGATATCGATTTAGGGCGATCTGCCTGTTTTTCTTTTGTTTTTGGAATTTTGACTGGGTTTCCGCTCACACGCGTTTGTGTTTGATCTCGATTTCGTTTGTTGAGTGTTTGATCCAATGAATGGATGAATGAATATCATGTAGGATTGCGTGTCATTTTGCCTGATCCTTGCCTTTGCTTGTCGTTTTGACACCCTCATGAGCATTGTCGGAATTTTGCGTAGTCATCAATGTTGCTTCCCTTGTTGTTTATCCACTCTTTGAGTTACTTTTATTACTGCATCTTGCATGCTCAGGAACGATGGCGTATGGGGTCAAGGAGTGATTAGATGATTGGATAGTGGTTTGTCCGAAAATAAGCCAATACCTCGCGGGGATTCGTGTAAGCACGATCTGATCTGCGCAGCCTACACGTATCCACGCGCGCCGCTTCGTAACCATTGGCGAACTTGACACCGTCGATATCGGGTAGGCGGGGATAATT
>BFEA01000200.1:1724911-1740110 GCA_003427395.1 Chara braunii | reverse complement strand
CTGCCTCGTCGAGTCTGCTTTTTTTTTTTTTTTTTTTTGTCGTGGAATCCGATACCATCATCGGATTTGCAATGGTCTGAAACCTCAAACTGGTTTCTTCCCATACTGAGGATCGACTCGGATGTCTGTCTCCTTACTCCTGCCATGCCGAGTTGGCACTTCCACGCAGTCTCATCCTCCACTAACTCTAATCCTACTAACCTTAGTATCGATCCGACCTCATATTCGGGCTCGCTATAGCCTAGAATCCCAGTTTGAAATCTTAGTTCACTCAAAATGGTCAGGAAACGACCGAAGTAGCCAAACTTTACTTCCTCCTTCCATCTCACCTTCTTCCCCGACACCTTCGCGCACTCCCTTTTGCAATAACCTCACATCCTACTAACTAATCAGCCAAACTAACTCCATATCCGCGCTCGCCCGGCCCACAAACCCCTACCTCGAATCTTTCCTCGCTCGATTCCTTAAGGGAATGAGCAAGATACTAACTTTTGACCCCCACTCTCTTCTTCCTCCTTTCACCATATCTCAGCGCACTCGTTTTCTTAGTACAACCCTGATCTACTAACTTCTTGCCCAATCTGACATCATAGTTAGATTCGCCCCGGGCAAAAACTCCCATCTGCCACCTTCCCCCGCTCTTTTTGATCAAGAAACGAGCGGGATAAGGATTTTTCCCATTTTTTTTGCTCAGAGACACACTCGGCTCTATCTCCGAATGCACCTGGTCGTGAACCCACGACAGGTTCGTTCAACCTTTCTTCCTTCCTTCCCGACAGTCTTATGCACGGCCGCCCCTTTTTTCCTATCTCCCACTACGCTCCATCATTCGTTGTTCCGTCTTCTCCTCCACATTCGCCCTGTTCCAACACCTCAAAGGAGCATCTTCGCCTTTCGTGATCGGCCAAGAAGCGCCCGAATTCGATATTTTCCCTTCTCCTTCTTCCACCCGTCCTCCATGGCTTCGCGCAATCCTTCTCCTACTAACCTCCTAATCTAATCACCTAGCTCCAAAACTAACTACAACATCTGTTTCGCTCGGGGCAAAACCCCCAGGATAGCGTCTTCCCCCTCTCGCTTCCACTTAGGATCGAGAGTGCCCGACTTTCTCAACTGCGCCCTGGTTGTCTCTCTTACCGCTGCCATCTCCCGCTCTGCTCTTTGCGTACCTGGCGCGGTTTAAAGTCCAGATTCAGGCACCTCGTTCTGCCCGCTCTCCCTGCCGTTCGTCACTCCGCTGCCCCTCCTTACTCAACCTTCAGGCCTAAGGCGCACCACCTCCCAGACTCCTACGACCACGCTCAAACTCTAATCTCTCACGATGGAGCCTAGGTAGCCATTGATACATCCCCGGGCTGTGCCCTGCTCCTGCTACTCGGTTATTGCTAGCTCCGCCATCTCTGACTCCCCTCTCGTGTTCGTTACAGAACGGCCGGGACATGTAGCTTATATCCTAGCCATAACTCAATTCTCGTACCCCTCCGCCTTCCCTCTCTCTGGATGTACCCGATGCACGCCCCTGCCTTGATTCATTCTCCCCTTTGCTCATCCTCCCCCTGCCTCTACAGCGCGGCGTCCAGTAATTGGCTCGGTCGAGAGGCTGCCCAACAATCGGCAGCCCACCGCATGCCACAACAGCTAAGGTGGCGGGCTACTCTCCGACTTTATACGTGCCGTCCTCACGCAGTGACCATTCTAATCTTCTCTGTATCGTTCCAATTTTAATGGGTGCTAATCTTCTCCATATCGTTCCAATTTTAACGGATGTCCCGAAGGACTGTTCCCTGATAGCAGTGCCCCGCCCGTTCGTGGTGTATCCACATAACTAGGCAGCTGGGTCTCATTGCAGGTCCCGACACCGGTACCGGGTCTCGTCTGGATAGAAGAAATAAAAATAAAAATAAAAATGAAAAATATAAAAAATTTAAAACTCAGAGATAAACATAAAGAAAAATGGATGTGTGAGAGGACCTCCGGTACTTGGTCCTTTCCTACGGGCCCGCGGTCGGAACCCCCCGCAAAAAGCCAAGGGGAATAGTCCCACGGGACCCTCAACCCCTCGGCTCACTCCGACGCGCTCCTCCGCTGCTAGCTGTTGGCCTCGATCCCGGGATCCGCCTGGTAGAAGTCTAACACTATAACCACTAGGGCTAAGCCCAAACCAGGACAGGCTGTGCGCAGCCTAGTATGTGAATGGTAATTGTGGCTAGCCCTGGGCCTGCGGCAACAGCATTAAGGCTGCCGCTTGATTTCCCATCAACCCCACGGCCCTGTACGCACGCACATGCGGTTAGGGCCTGGATTTTTCTCGGCATGTCACGCTCGTAGCCTACATAGTGTAGCGCGGAGGTCACTGCTTGCGCCTATGGTTCCTATGCGTCGGCCCTTGCTGTATGAAGGGGTAAATTTCTCCCTTTGGCTGTCGTCACACATGCAGCACAAGTGTGCCGCCACCTAGCAAATCTACTTCCGATGGCGCATGTCGTATGAACGCAGGTGCACCATGGTCAACTCAATAGAAGAAACTTTTCCTAGCTTTACTCAAAGCCCCAAAATATTGTCGGCGGACATGCCGACTCTATAGCATCAAGAGAAAAAATCATCACGCGCGCCTTAGAACTGCGCGTCCACACACACTTTGCTCCTAGTCAACCCTCCAGTCAGTGCGAACCAAAAACAACCGCAACTTCGCACGTGTACTCAATTTTCGAACAAAACTTATTTCCTGTCACTTACAAAACCCCGGGCGGATACCCTTGTAAGGGTATTCGTGCGAACAGCTTACCGGACCTTATTAAGCGACGTCCTCGTCGCCGCGAATAATTAAAAGTTATCAAAACCTTCATATCTCAAAATGCTGACGAGAAAAGAACCAATCCGATTGGCCGACTGACTCCGTTCGAGTGTTTCACAGACAGTACCCAGTATATCTCGCCGTTGTCAGGGTTTCAACCTGGTAACTGCTGGTAATCCTCTCCCTTCGTCCTAGACATCTGTCGGTTCATCATTGGGTGTCATGTTTAGTCATCGTCCTGCATGCAGGGTCATAACTTAGGACGGGGGCCCTAACCGAGACCTTTATAAGGCTCTCTCGCCTTTATCACACAATATTCAAAAAAATATATATAACTTTTATCACAGATCTCTCCTGCAGTCTAGTACAGTAGAGTCAGGTCTCCATCTTGGCCCACCATAGCCTGGTTGATCGAGTCAGATCTACGGCCCGTCGCGTTGTTATTTTAGCAACAGTACCCTCGTTGGTTGCGCAACGATGGACGATTCTCCTGATAAATCATACTATCAGGACTCACAAAAAAATACGACTCGACTCTTATCCCTCCAACATCCCGCGGGAATAAGACTCTCTGAGGCGGCCACACCCCTCAAGCCTTACCCTTTGGTGAGATGTGAGCCCGCTGCCAGGTTGCGCCGGTCAGCAGCCAACACTAAGGGTTGCGCCCTAGTGATGCCAGATTAACCCCTAGCTGGGTCTCTCATATATGTCTTAAGATTAACATCATAGTGACTGGCCGGTGTGTCGCAATAACCTCAGGCCGGCTGCGGGACTACGCAGAGGTCTGTTCCACTCAAAGTCTCAGAGGCATTTACGGGCTCTCTATAGAACAACATAGAGAGCATTGCGTACTCTCCAAAATCCACACAAAAAAAATCACCGCCAAATTCACAGGGCCGTGGCCCCCCACTTGATCAAAGTAAGGCAGACCACACATCTTAAAGACACCTCTCAAAATTTCACCAATTTGCGACCTTCCAAAATTCCACCAATAATAATTTCTCTTGGTCTTTCTCGTTAGACTTTATCATTCAAACCGCTTTCCATGCCATTTCAATCATTTAACCACCTTCCACTTTTGAAGAGGACTCACTTATAAAATCTCACCACCACCTTCCCCATGGAGGGTAATCAATCATAGATTCTTACAACCATCTCTCACATGGAGGAGAGTCATCCATAAACACTCATTACTGTCAAGAGACCAACTTGTGGGTCCTCGTCTCAACTCAACGAATAACATTCGGCGTGGACAAGCATTTGAGTCTCAGAAGACTCATAAATCCCTTGGGATTCTCACACATTTTCATCAAACGAACTGCACTCCTCCTCCTTATACTCGAGCTTATTGTCTGTCCGTAGGCAGATTACGCGAGTATACCAAAGAGTAAACAACTTACACATTTTACATTCGCAAAAACTCACGAGGTGCATCCTGTACACCCCTTACACACAAAAAATCATCATACATCAAGATAAATTCACATATGTGAGAGTGATAGTGATCGCCACGTAGAGAGGTAGTCATAAGTCGGTATTATATATGTGGTCGGGATATTCCAAATTAACGGAACAAAAATAGCCTTAAGGTCTCACATGTACTCAGAGTTGAACAACCTCGACTCAAAGATACGCAGGGCAATCCCTAGGTCACCAATATACTCAACGTTGGGGAAAAGACCCCAACTCAAAAAAATTACATAGTATCATATAAAAGTGTCACGCTCTCGATACCCGAAATCGAAAAATGGTCTTAGTTAGCATACTACCACAGAGGTCTCCCCAAAGAAAACTCTCATGCTTGACTCGTAAATCATACGTATCATGGAATCAATATTTATTTAGACTCAACGAATTAGCACTCAACAACACCTTAATCCTTACATTTATAGGCACCTAGTCTGACCACATCACACTCTGGGTTAGGAAATTCAATACTCACACTAAGACCACTTCCTAGGTACCCCATGCCATTCAAATTTGTATAACTATCTGTTAGGATTATACCTCTGCATCAGTCCGCCTAGTCAGATTCTTACCGGACCTTATTGCTAAAACCTCAATCCCTCTTTACCTCTAATGACGACCCTACAACTGGGTTCTCTTACTTATGAATACAACTTATCAAATTTTTTAATCTTTCTTATACAATCCTCACACCCCTCTATCGTAATCAAGGGGTTATGCTTAATGCTTTAGCTTCCTTTTCACTGCTGCTTCCACCTATGGTTTCGTTGATGCTTATTGAGACCTCCAGCGCCTCGCCTGCCTCCTTCACGACCTCCATTGCTACCACGTCTGCCATTCCCGCGACCTCGCCCAATACCTTGCCCTTGGTCTCCCTCGCTTGCTACACTGCCCTTTGACGCTTGCTGTGCTGGCTGATGGAGCGGTTCTATAGGCCGAGTTTGGTTCGTCGGAGGTCCAGGAGGTATCAAGTTCATCGGCGGGCCGACACGAGGTCCATATTGGCTTATAGGGTCCTGACTACCTAGTATACATGGCATATACATAGGCCAATGACTCATTGGATTGCATGACGGCCACCACCCACATAATGCCGGTCCGATCGGAGGGGGCTCGATTGGTGCAAAATTGCTTACTAGCCCTTGTGGAGCAGTCGTCACATGTCGTGAACACTGCCCCTTTCCAGTACCTTGACCTCCTTTGGCCAGGTTTCTGGCCTTCCGCTGAGCCTTCGTTAGCTTAGGAGGCTCATGCTCTTTTTCTTCCTTAACTATCTCCTTACTTCCTTCCCTCCCTTGAACGCCAGACCCCCTTTTTCGGACCTTCATGAGGTGGGAAGGACCTTGGTTGCCATCTACCTTCTCCTTTCCTTTCCCACCAGTTGGCTCACTTGACGTTCCTTCCGAGATTTTCCGCTTGCCCTTCCTGGCCTCCTCTAGTCGCATCATCCTTTCTTCTAATATCCCCATTTGCCTCTGTATACCGCCTAGTTGGCCTTGTATTTGCGCAGTCTCTATTACTTGCACAGGGTTACCACGATGTTGACTCTCCTCTCCATCCTCTAGAAACCTTAACCTTAAAGAACTCTCAAACTCGCCCCATGTTCGCGACTTCAACATGAGGGTATATATCTCCTCACTTAACTCCATACCGACGAATAATGGCAACATGTTGCACATTGCTTTCTCGTCCCACATCTTCACGCGACTAAGATTATAGTAGTCGTGCAGGAAATCGGACAAATTTCTTCCTCGAAACAGCAGGGCCTGAAGATCTGGGGCCATCGAGTCGTGCACCAACTCATGCAGCAACACCTTCGTGAGACATGAGCTCCTCTAGAGCAGGACCTTGGCCAAACCACTCTCTTCAGCCATGATGTTACACTTGCCCTGAAATATATGACAAGCAACGGAACATCAGGTTGTAGCTTTAGACGCTCAAAACAAATAGAGGCAAATAACATTGTCAATACTCAATCACCCTTAGCTAGCCCATTCATTGCCCGTCTGACAAGGCTTTAAATTTCAGTTATCCTTGTTCTAAACGTACGGGTACAATGGGGAATATACAACCTACGCAGGTATAGAGTCCTTAAATCAAGCAATAGATTGATAGCAGGAGCTGTTACAACTGTCACTAGCCACTGTGCTCGTACTTGATAGTAAGATAGTCATGGACGGGCCTCTAAGAATTTCGGTCAAATGATAAACGCTCTACTGAGAACAGAGGCATCCTCTATTGACATATTGCTGCTCGAAGCTCACTCCAATCTTCCACCCTTCCATCCGGCTCATGGGAGCAGGCATAAGCGTCTACAATATTTGTTATATTTCGAAGCCCTTGACTAAGGGATAGAAACCTTAAATCTATGTACAGGCCGTATATCATCTCACATGTGTAGCACCTATACCCCCATTCTCACGTCCCCAAAGCGGCTTCTGCGACTGCCTCTATCCTTGCTCGTCCCCCGAAAAACTCCTCCACGAGGAACTCGGGCAGGACGGCGCGTAATGGCGCTGAAGGAAGCACAAACTCACCGGCCCACTTGACCTCTATATGGGTTGACACCCGCTCTTCTCCTTCACGAAACCTTTCTCTTGCCCATTTCCCCGCAGCTGCCTCAATTATCCTTAAAGGTCTTGCGAGCAGGCTCCTATGCCCAAGTGCCAGCTCAATCCCATGCTTTACCCAAAATGAGGATGATGCGTATAGGGTCGCTCTCACGATCGCACCGTCTTGATCATCATCCAAACCAAATTCAATCCAGACAAAGATATCAATGCCTAGCAATATGCCCCACCAGGACAAGATATACTTTCTCCCCTTGACTTGCCTAGGCAAAGACATCTGGAGTCCATCCTCTATTTCAACTGGCCGGGTCATATTGTGATTCTCCTCTGCATATGGAATCTTGGCTTGCCTTTGTTCGGTCTGGATTCTGCCCAACACATACAACGTCCAGCATACGCCTTCTGTTGTTATGCTGAAACCCTCCTTCTACAAAACTTCAAAGTATCTACTACTAAACTTTGTTCATTCCAGCATTTTACGACCGCCCATCCTAAATGAGAATAAATAGCAATAACCCCTTGCACTAATAATACCCTGGCGAATATCTAAACTCACAACAAGTATTACCAATGTAAATAATATAGTACTTTATTGAGTAAACAAATAAGCACCACTTATAACTTTAATGACCAACCAAACTTATATATGTGTAACACAAAGAAAAAGGGGGTATAATTATAACAAATAATATCATGCTAAGGTCAGGATGCAATTTGCCACTAGTAAGCGTCCTCAAATACATTAACAGTGAGTGTCTTAAACTTCACTTCCCGGCTTTGACAGAAGTATACTGTGTCGAGGGGCAGTGTAACCCCTTCTCAAAGGGATAACATCTTATTTTCTGAGCCTCGCTCAAGGATTAAGCCTCACTGCATCTCCCTCCGATTCCAGCACTCACACCTTGTAGACCCTTGCCGATAAAGTAGACAACCTCACCATACATACTCCAGAATGATCTGTCCCTTCGCATGCAGATGAACCTACTTAACACAAAAATAGTTGGGGATTCACCCCCTACCACTCTGTGGCAGGCAGTAGCTGCCTCCCTCAAAGGCCATGATCTGACAAAGTTCAAGCACTTTCCTCCTATTTAGTAGTAGTGTAGTCATTTTATCACGAAGATTAGATGACAACACCCCACTGTGGACCAGGAACAAGTTCCGGCGTGGGTCTCACTACCACCTTTAAGACTAGATTATAACTTATTCAAAGCCGTCTTTCAGGGAATTTGATAACATAGGGTTGCAACTTTCTTAGGGTAGACTTCACACATTGACCATTTCCTTGTGAAATTCACTTTCCCAAGAAACCGGTCATTCCATTCACCCCCGAATCCGCATCGGACGTGGATTTTATATAACATCTCTGGCCCCTTTTAAAAGATCAACCTATGCATATAGATTAAAAAACAACCTAGATATGAATGAATAATTCACATAAACACAGATCCAAATATTTATATATAGGTAGAATAAAATTAGACAGATGGCTCATGCAGCTAGTCATAGATGAATAAGGCTCAGATAAATAACATCAAGTACATAGTCTTATATGAGTCAGCATTTAAATATGCTTACTTGCAGATGGATGAATTTTATAGATAGACTGAAAAGTATAATCTCAAAATGATAAACTCAAACGCTTAAATAGATAGAATGCTTTATGACTTTTCCTCACTAAAGTCTTTGATAAGAAGATAATACCTCTTTCTTCACCCAAGCTATTCCCTATCGCTAGCGTACTGTGATACTTCCATGATAATTTAGGCAACCTATCGACTACATTAAAGTACCAAAGATCCTTGTTTGGGTAATCGAATATGCAGAGTCGCACCAAATGCAAACGACGATCAGTCTATGATATTAGACACGCATAGCATCGTCTGTATTACTTTATGGTACCTCAATCCGCAAACTTTTAACTGTAGTTGTCAATACTCAGGGTCAAGGTACACAGACGTCCCTCTCTCGCACCGCCGTTCAATAGTGTAATCCCACCAGACTCATCAACACGCTACTCATCACCCACTTTCTTAACGTCATTAACAAAACTTGTCGTTTTGCCTGGATCATCAGCCTGCACTTAACATGGGTTCGTTCTCTTAAGGACCCCTGTAGGCAGTCGAGATCCCCGGCAACGGCGCCACCTGTCGAGCGCATCGGTCCCGCACAGGGACCCTCCCGGCCCCATCACACAGGATTATGCAGGACTTGTTGCGTAGAGCGTTTGTCGCTCCGGCCGAGTGTGCCAGCCGTACCCCTCCCGAGCCCCTACGACAGGACAGGGTCACGCGAGGCACCGCTTACCTCCACCTGCGGGAGCTGTTACCATCCCTTAGGTGGGCGTATCCCCTCCGAGCTACTGAACCACATGCGAAAGTTTTTCGTATGCAATTGCAGAGGTGCCCCAGCCGAGGGCGTTTCTCGTTCGCTGTAGCATAGGGGGTACGAGCGGTCGAACGCCCGAAATCGAACCCGTACGCGAACCGCCGCACTGGGGGCTGAAGTCCCAAACGAGACTCAGCGCCAGTCGACTAGGACGCATCACGCACGCCACGCGTTACGCCACAACACTCACACTTACCCACGCATAACACATGGAACCACACACAATAACTCTACAAACAACACCACGACACAACAACACTCCTAGTCCCTTCAGCATCTGACCCATAATGTTATGCCGCGAGAATCAGATAGGTACAACGCGCTGGACTTCCGTATAAGAGTCTTGCGAGCGCATGACCTCCTCATATCGACCAGCCATGCGTGCATACGCGGACGCTCGCACTGATGGGGTACCATGTGGTACTCGTAGCCTTGCGGCCCTTGATAGTCTCGAGGGTCGCGTTCGACACTCAAGTGTCGGCTGACGGGCGCTTTGAGGGGTAATCTCTCGACGCCAGACAACCGCCATGTGCGGTTGAAGACCACGCCCTCTTCTGCACCCTGTGCAGAGGGGTTGAGTAGACAGCTTTAGGGCTGTCGTGGTAGCAAAAATCAAGGGGTTTGACTTTAACGACTACCACAAACTACAACGTCCAACAAGAAACTCAAAAAGGAGAACAACCACCAAGAAGGAGGGACTCCGCTCGACCCATAACTTTCTGCAGCGGAAGTCGGTAACTGTCCTGCGCAAGTTTCAGTATAAGATCGCGCGGACGCATGTCCTACCCATATCGATCCGCAATGCAGTCCTACGCGATTAGCTGCGATGACGACGCACTATATGGCGCCCATTCCCAAATAGCCTTATCTCAGCCGTGGGGTCGCCTTCGACGCTCAGGCGTCGACTGAAGTGCGCGCTAAGAGGGACAACCCTTTAGCGAACCCAAAATCGGTCTGAGGGCCTTACCATCTTCTGCACCCTAAGGTGTTCCTAAGCGCGCGGGGTAAGATGGTCCCTAGGGCAAGAAGGAATTCGGAGCGGTGGTGAGTTGTCTGGTGCAACATCAGTAATACGCTAACCCTTCCGCGCGAAACTTTAGCATTCCACTAAAATAAATCCCAACAAGGAAAAAAAATGAGTATTTTTAACGCTTATCAGAGAAAACCCCTTTAGTGTTAGGCCCGGGACCTAGGTTGTCCTGGGCGAGGACCATCGTATTCCAGGCTCAGGGCTACGTCCGATCAAGAATTCTTCAAGAAAAGTAGAGGGGGTCATCCCCTCCCTTCTATTCATCCCAACCCTTGATTAGGTCCTTAGTACGCGGGCACTTCGGGCCACGCTAATACCCCACATAGGTACCCATACATACGTACATATACATTTACAGGGGAATAGATATGTGACGATCACATCTCACAATCACAATGGGACTCCTCATAGCCATACATATATGTGAGATCTTAGACAGTCCAATCCAATAATTCGAGTCACAGAATATACCTGCAATCACATCAAAGAGTCAAGCAAAAGTCCACACACTACACGGAGTCAACTCCAACCAATCTCCATATTCACACCCTTTTGCTTTAGCCATGCAAGCCCCAACCTCCAGCCAACCAACCATAATTAAATACTCAGTACCTTTGTTAAATGCCCATTCAATAAAAGTCCAGGTGAAATCTTAACAAAACAATAAAATCACCAGGGCTAAAGCCTTTTTAGGTTGAGTATTGAGAATGAATTGGGGTTGGGTCGTAAACCGATGAATCGGCAACCGACCTGTTATCAGTGATAACAGAAGAGTGATCCTTTTAAAGGATCAGGCTGATAAGATCAAGCCTTCCAGCGAGCCACGGAAATGTGCATCACAGTACAGGCCAAAAGAACCACTACTATGTTCATGTCAAAAGGAGAATACTCCCAACTCGTAACCCAACTCCTCCATTAATCTTATGGTGAACTCTCCTCACTAGTACCAAGTTGCTGAGTATCTCCCCTATTTATGATAGATTTGCTAAGTAGCTCCTAGCTGAAAAAAATATTCTAACTCCTCAAATCCTATAAAATTTCGGCAGCGCTCTCCGTAGGAAAAATGTCTTTTCAGAATTTCTACAAGCTCCAAAATGACTAACTCTTTCAGATCTGTAGAAATTTCGGCAGCGCTTCCCGTAGGAACCAGAGGCTGTCAAGATTTATACAAAGGTGAAAGACAGCAAGACAAAGCAAACTATACTTGGGACTAACTTCAGGCACCTGCTTGATGATTCAGGATCAACGACAACCAGCACGACCTCTAGATGAGATTGTGGGCTAGCATTGATCCTAACTCCTAGCAGGGTTAATCCTATCTTCATCCCAAGTTCTCCCTCCCATCATCCATCTCATCTACCTATGGCTCCAGCACTTGGCGAGCGTCTAAGCAACTAACCTATCAAAAGACACCTCAAAGTGAGAGTCCAAAAGCATGCAAAAACAGACATCTCTCACAATCCCATATAAGTTTAGCCCAAGTAGTTCGTTAGATCACTCAATTTTTTTCCCTTAGTAAGCCTCCTTGCCTGTGGCATACGATCAGACTCGCCCAAAATAGAAGGGTGTAACTAATCTGCCTAAATAACAGATAAAATACGCACGATTGGACTGCCCTACCCTAGGGTGTGTCCAACATAACATACACTGTATACATAACGCATATGACCAGACCGCCCTACCCTAGGGTACGTCTGGTTCCTGCCAACCCAACGACATGAAGCATAGGACCGGGCTGCCCTAACCCTTAGGGTGCCTAGTCCGCCTTATACAAGGTTACATATGGCATAACATTAGACCATCCCTACCCTAGGGTACGCCTAATTTGGCTGAACATAGGTACAAACGATA
The DNA here is from genome assembly GCA_003427395.1 of Chara braunii. Classification (NCBI taxonomy): domain Eukaryota; kingdom Viridiplantae; phylum Streptophyta; class Charophyceae; order Charales; family Characeae; genus Chara; species Chara braunii. The sequence goes on along the minus strand of BFEA01000200.1, from coordinate 1,728,010 downwards.
AAAAGTCGGACCGCCCTACCCTAGGGTACGTCCTACTTACATCACATCAACGACAAAAAGCATACCACTAGGCCGCCCTAACCCTTAAGGTACGCCTAGTTAGCCATACAACAGGTAATATGGACAGACACTTGCACAACTTTACGTTTTTCCTTCTCGTGCTAGGCAGTCGATCGAACCTTTCCAATAAATGGAACTTCCGACCCGCCTTCTTTGTTTAAAAAAGAGAAACTAAAATAGATTTATACTAACTCTCTGCTCCTTAGTATTATCATGAGCATACAATTGAACCGCCCTACCCTAGGGTACGTTCAGCTTGCCCAGTTACTTTCTTTTTATTCTTCACCTATTTCCCTTTTTTTTTAGTTCTACCTGACTTATTGACTGGCTTTCCCTACCCTAGGGTGCCTGGTCTGTCAGAAGTATAAGTTCAAAATAGTATGCGTATCAAGTTTTATACTTTGGCTTAGTCTTATGCCCTTTGAACGCCTGAATTTTGAGCCTTCCCTACCCTAGGGTGCCCGTCCTCCTGTTAAGAAACCCCAAAAGAAAGAGCAACTGACCCATCCTACCGTAGGTGGGACCAGCCATAAAAAGTCATTCACACAACCCAGCAAACATCAATAAAATACAGCAATGAGCCCACATCCACCCGGAGCAACTCAGCCTTGGGTTGACCCGGTCAAGCATGCAAAATATTTTCATCCCACGTTCCCCCCAGTTCATTCTGTCTGAAATCACTCAAGTTTATCTGAACTCTCATATACTTGTTCATTTAGCCTCTCACAATGCCTGTCATGACCTACATAACAAAATAAGAAGTAATAACCTTCCATACTCATATTCAGATACCCAAGGATAGCAGTTAGGGGAAGGGATCACACACGTCAAACGAGATTATACCTGAAGTTCCCTGTCTCCAGAACCCCGCGTGGGCTCCGGCAGAGCTCCCGCAATCGGTGGGGCAACCTCCCACAGAAGCCTTGGCGCGGTCCTACGGGTTGCAATCCCGCCTGCCGCCCTCCTCTCGTAACCATAAACTAGACTGAGAGTAAGGAAGCTAGAGGTAAAAAGTTCAGACTCTCGAGTTCCAAGGGTGGTACGCTCAGACTCATGGGAGAGGGCCTTGTAGTCTTGGCTTGCCTGAGGGCCCCGCAATGGCGGCCAATGTAGCAGCTTGGTCACCTGAAGTGAAACTGTTAAACCCAACTCTCCTGACGAACTCCCAATTGCAGTAATACCTTCCCTTGTCAACCCTCCTTCACGCTGCAGCAACAGCCGTATAGTCTCCAAACGGTCGTAGTTACAACAGTGCAACAGTCTGCAGTAGACTCAACAATCGCTATTCGCAAACACCGCAGCCATACGGTCTTCAAACAACCATACTTGTAGTAGCGCAACAGTCAACAGTAAGCTTAGGAGTTGCTGTGGTAATCAGCGCAGCCGGAACAAGCCACAAGATGCCCAACATAGAATAGCAAGGGATGCGGCCGCCGTCAGGACACCTAGCACGTCTCTCTCCAATTGCAACTATAACGGCGTGCGGAATAGCAGGTACCAGCTTTGATACCAATACAATCAGCCTCACTTTCACTCCCWCTTTAGGTCGCACAACAACTAGCGATAAGTGCCCACTCAGAACTCATAAAAATAGTAACCAAGCAGCGCAGCCCTGATATTGACTTACTGCGGATGGCTACGGCGGCATTTTGCCCGTACAACTCTTCCTCCTCCACTTGCCCAGCACCGTAGTTCACTAGTAGGATTCCCCTTGGATATCGTACACGCAGCACCCTGTACAGTTGCGCATGCCCGCACGCACCCAGAGTTATGGCCGCCGTAGCAACCCACCATTACTATGCTAGCACGCTATCTCTCTTTCAACCTACTTCAACTACAGGCAGCTATAGAGCTTCTTTCACAAATTACTCGGTCAGCGCTTCTGCGTGGCTCATAAAGGAATGGATGCATGGCTGAACGCTGCCTCTTGGTTTATACTTCGGTGGCCCGCTGATCTGGCCCCTTTCCCTCTTGCTGATGGGGCACACAGTCCCATGCGATGCTTGCTCAGCCAGGCCGGATCGACTGGGACTGCTGGCTGGACGGGGATATGCTGCCGACTAACTGTAATCGCACCGCTGGCCTACCTCGCCAGGATGAGCAATACATCGCCCACAGGTAAGTTTCCAACATCACCTCCGCAAGGCCTAGACTTGAGAAATCAGTTGTGTCTCAGTCTGTGTTCGGCAGGCCATCATCCCCAGCACCCTGATTCTCAGTATCATATAGTTGGCATCGCCGCTCTTCTTTCCGGTTCATCTCGCACCGCCAACCTTCACTTGTGCTCGCCTTCTCTTTCTCTCCCTCTCCTGTGGCTGCAGGTACTGTAGCGGACCTCCGGTGGGCCTGTGAGACCAGCCCCTTGGCCTGTTCTCACAGGCTTGTGTTTTATTCGGGGCAGTCCAGTCCAGGCCGGTACCTCTGTCGGTACCAGCCAGTCCAGTCCAGTCATGTCAGTCCGCTGGGGTATACCCCAGCCTTTGTCTGTTTTCGAGCTCATTCTTCACTTGCACATTTTGGAGTACGTGCGTTGGAGTCTTGCGTGGGGAGCTGCGTTGTGCCATCTCGCTCCCCCCTTCTTCCTCCATCTCCATCTCTACCACTAGCGGAGCACCACACCTGGTGGGTTCGCTACATTGGCATCGGAGCGGGAACGGTCCCCGCTTCCTCCCACCACCCTGTACAGCTGGGCAGCAGCCCGCACATGGGGAAAAACAACAAACCCGACAGCGGGTTTTTTCGGTGTTTTTTGGGTATTTCGCAGCGAAAACGAGACAGAAAAGTGGCGCATGCTGCAGGTGACACGTGGTGAAAAAGGAAGTGCCACCACGAGCATGTGCGCGCCAAGGCCAAGGCCGCCGCACGCTCGCACGCGCCTACGCTGCCCCGCCCCGCCCCGCTCCCGGATTACTTTATTCAAAATCCGGGATGTTTGCTGCTGCTGGGGTTTGAACCCAGGCACCTGCTGCCCCATGCGTGTGCGTAAGCAGCCCCGTAACACACTCGCCACAGTGTGTGCATGGCATTGTAGCACGGCTC